>OZ024828.1:33185135-33785135 GCA_964016985.1 Anodontia alba
TAAAAATTTCTAAGACTTGCAAAGCTATAGCCATGCTTCTACAATCATAGAATAGAACAGAAAGCAGATATTGCCCAAAGCTAGTGTCACAGCCTAATATACAATCTCCATGATGTTCCTTGACAATCGACGGAAAAAAACGAACGATCACAAACTGATAAATGATTTAATACTTCATACAGAGAATGTCAATAAAGACCTTTTTACGATTATTTCAAATATATGCCTTTAATTCTTTCACTGTCATAGGCGATAATAATAGGATTTTGCAAACGGCATAGATCCAGATGAGACGGCTCATGATGAGCCGTCTCATCTGGATCTACGCTGTTTGACGTTCAATCTTTCAACTTTACATATAAACTTTGTTCCAAGCGATAGTTTGTTTAACAAATGTTGTCTGAAATTTGGCAACGAAAGAGTTAAAAGGGCATACATTTTTTTTTTTTTTTTTTTTTTTTTTTTTTTTTTTTTTTTATTTCTTGTTCATGAGCCCGTTCACACAGGCAGTTTGTAGCATTTGTATTGAAAGCAAATCGGTGTGAAAACAACTAAGCTGGTCTTATTTTTTCTCTATATTTTCTCTGTATAATTTTTGCATTATTTCTTCTCAATAAAGACCATTCTAAATCAGCTGCGTACGTGAGGCGACGTCTGATTAGATAACGTCAAAAATTTGCGACAGTATATAATAAATAGATCAGCACTAGCAGTGAATTGTTGAGTAATAAATCACTGATTGGTGGTCGGCTGTAAAATAGATAAAATCACGAGCGCGGAGCGCGAGTGCTTTATCCGACAAACTGTGATTTATTACTCAACAAATGATCTATTTTCTCCATTGCCTATGTTAGAATCTGCGATATATTGACGGAAATTCGACGTCATCACGTACTGTCGCCTTTCATTGGCTGGCATTTGGTTTTAAAAAGGTGACAGCACTTGTAGCTTTATGCAATTAGTATATTTTCTCAACAAAACAAATGAATAAATGCATTAGAATGAGGATAAGTGCATTTAAAATTGTCATTTGGATAGGTATTTCGTCGGTTTACAGTCGCAAATTACGTTTTACGGCTCCTCTGACGCGTCGCCGAAAACAAAATTTCCGACCGTATAACGCCGATTTACCTCCTCAAATGGCTATTTTGAATGCCTTATCCCTTAATGTTTTTTTAAGGACAGAAATTTATAAATAAAATCATCACAGAGAGGAGTTAATAAGTATTAAAGAGGAACGCAATATAAGTTGAAAGTATATTTTGGAGTAGAGTGCTTAACAAGCCATTTATTTTAATGCGAGAGTTTTCAAAATCGGCCTAGAAATAAGGAGGTTATGGTGGTTTGAATATTATTTAAAATGGCTGTCATGGATGCCGCCATATTGTAGGCTTTGTGGCGTCACACACTGTCCAAATTAAGTATGCAAAACCAATAATAAAGTGTTTTTAAGAATAATTTTGATACAATTTTTATAATATTTTAATTCTAGTGACAAGCAACCATTTCCCCCATAATAAATCAACCCAATGAGAATAACTACCTTTATGAAATAATTTTAATTTTTATTAAACGTCATTAAATATTCAAAATGGCGGCGCCCATTGTACTAATGTTAAAATATTCAATTGTCTGTAACTTACTTAATTTTCCATCGATTTTGGTCAAATCTGTGTCAAAATCCATTGTTTGTAAAGTTCTTTACTTTAAAGCACAATACCTTTTAAGGGTGCGTTCCCTTTTAAGAAACCGTTCGCACAAGAACGATAATTCTTATAGATAAAAAGTTATTGTGGATGAAGCAAAGTTTTCCATTAACATTTACTATTAAAATTTGTGTCTGCTTGGCCTTTGGCCATGATTAGGTTTCTCAATATGAAAAAAAAAATATGTTTGATAACCTCCTCTTTATCGCAAATAATTCTCCTGGCGTTTACCGTCACGAAAACATGCCTATATAATTTTGACCCCCTTAAATCTCACTTTTTTTATAGTAAAATTGGGATTTACAGGGTTATATACATTATTTTTCTTATTTCTGCTCAAAAACATATATTGTGGTATTCGTTAGAACCGCCTCGGCAAGGCGGTTCTAACGAGTACCCACAATCTATGTTTTGAGCAGAAATATGAAGAATATCAGAATTTTTATCGGAAAATTTTCAGTTTTTTTAGGTGAAATTTTCAACATATTTGAACAGGCGTGTTTTCGTAATACCAGGAAAATCCAGGTACACATCCCTGTAGTATCGCTTCCGAAATGGAGAAGGGGTTTCTCTTAAAGGAAAGAATTTAATGAAATGATTTTTATCGTCCCTTTTAATTAATGTTTGCAACATTAATTCAGAGGTATGATAAAAATCATTTCGGTTTTGAGCCAGTTCAAGGGCGAGAGACGAACTGAAATTTCACAGGCTGTCAGATGCTACATTTTATGATCATATGAATAACATACATGTATATTAATTTAATAATCTTTCTTGGATAATAAAATGTCTATTTTGAGCAATATGGTGCCTTTAACCCTTGTCCTGCTGAATCCGGATATACTCTGCCTTTGCAAACAGTGTAGATCCAGATCAGTTGGCTTCTGAAGAAGCCAACTGATCTGGATCTGCACTGTTTGCCATTCAGTATGTAAATTTATATAAAATAAATCTGGATAAAGTAATCTGATTGGCTGAAAATTAGAAGTGGCCATGGCATCTTAATTTATTCAGCATGTCAAGGGTTAAGAGCAGCCCCGATGAAAAAGTAGAAAACCTTATTTTATGTTAATCCCTATTTTTTGCAAATGCTCTGGTTCAAATGCACGCATATGCTCTAGGTTCAAGTATAGCTGGCCTCCTGTAGTCAAATGTTGAAAAAAAAAAGCCGCAACGTGAGAAAACGGACCTTCTGACATGTGCACCCAAAGAAGACTTTAATTAGCCTGCGCATCTGCGCAGAATGAGAAGACTTTTCGTTGTCCGCATGAAGAAACTGTATCCATGGCTGTCCACAATGAGCCCAGTGAAGACTCTGATCAGACTGCGAGGTACGTTTTCTGACGTTGCGGTCCAAACCATGATAAATATATTCAATGATAATAAAGCGCTAATTAGACGGTGTGGCAAGACTAGATTACATTGTACACTGAACATTAAAAGAAACGTCAACAAATCAATTTTCCGAGGCCGAGCGAAAACGCGTCTAATTTGATTTAAACATATTTAATTGAATACCTGACATAGAGTAATACAAATACAAAAAAAAGCCAGTAATACAATGATAACAATATTTAAGGGGACCCCTTGACTTCTCATAGTAGGTGAAAATTCAAAGCTGTTTTGAAACCGGACATTGATATCGAACGCGCATAAATATACATATGCGTCAGTGCTCACGGGGAATGGACCAGATACTGATCCCCTTTGCGTATAAATATTTCTTATGTCATTGAAGCTTTGCTTCTTTCTACTTGAATTTGGGGTTCTCTTAAAAATTGCCCCTATTTTATATGGGATTCAGAGGAAAAAGGCTTTCGCCACTGAGTATTACAAGAAACGTCCATGCATCGACGAAACTGCGTCTTATTTAACATGCAAGCAGAAACGGATAAAGCCAACCTGTGTATCTTCGCAGTCCCAGCAGGAAGTTCTCTGCTCGTTTTCTGAATCCGTGGATACTGTACCGTAATTACTCAGAGTATTCGGCCAGATAGGCCTTGGCAAACGGTGTAGACCAAAATCAGACGCCACAGAACACGTCTGATCAGGTCCTACATTGTTTGTAATTCAACCACTTTTTAGAACCATCACAAGGTAGTCAAATGGCCTTATTCAAATTTTAGGAGAAATACAGTAAGGACCGAAGATGTCCAAATACTGAGGGTAAAACATAGCTCCATATGTATGGTGTATAAACATAGTGTTGTTGTTTTTTTTTTTGTTGTTGTTGTTTTTTTTTGTTGTTGTTTTTCAATCAAATAGCATTGATAAGTTTTCTTTTTTGTCAATGAAACCATATGTTGTGGGTACTCATTAGAAACGCCTCGCCGAGACGCTTCTAATTAGTACATACAACATATGTTTTCGTGGAGATATATGAATCTGATAGCCACTCTTATCAAAAGCTCTAGTAGATACTGTATAAAGCATTTGTGAAGAGCATATGCTGTCCTAAGGCTGCTAGGATTGTCCAAGCGAAAACACAATGAGCATAAATATATACATATTGGCAAGTTATCACTAGGTGTATTGTGCGAATAGACTCGATACTTAAAGACCATCTTAATTCTTAAAAATATTTTAAACTTACATGTATGTTGCAAGTATAATTTTAAGTTTAATGCGCCCCTGATTATTGCAATTTATCAACATTTTATCATACATTTTAGTGTTTTTTGTTGTTGTTGTTGTTGTTGTTGTTTGGGTTTTTTTTTTTTTTGTTTTGTTTTTTTCTGCATCTGTGATAGTAAAACGATCTAAGTCTGTGCTAGAGAAAGAGCTATTCCACTATGACTCGTAAACATACATACAGTAGAACCTCGATAATTCAAAGTCCAAGGGACCAATCAGTTTTGTTTGAATTATTGAGACTTTGAATAAATGAGGGTTAAAATTCATACATATATTTAAGTCGGGACTTCAAAATGATTTTGAATTATTGAGAATTTTGAATTATTGGAGTTTGAATTATCGAGGTTCTACTGTATAAGTCTTTCAAATCCATGTTAAAAGTATATATGTATATATGTTGTATTTTATGAGAGCCTCGTGGTAGACTGGTATTTTAGCTAAATGTGTAACCCTCTTGAAATATTGTGTAAATAAATAAAGAAAGAAAGAAATAAATACATACTTGTTTGGGGTTCAACATATTGAACCTTTCGATTATTATATTAGTACAGATCCAATGAATTGTTTTGTTGTCGTCATTGTTGTAAGTGATGGGAATCGGTCAGAATTTCATAGTCGATCATCGGTTTCGTAAAACATTGACTGAGAACTGATCATTGACTGGTAGAAAATATATTCATTCTTATTTCAGCCCACTATTAGGTACTTATTCATAGCTCAAGATAAGAAGGTGTATCCGCATAATATTTTCTTATCTCCCCATGCTGTTACTAATAAAGATCTGAATAATTTGCTTTGATGAGCTGCAACAATTTTTGCCGAAACGCATATCCTCCCACTTAAAATAAGCCTCGCATAGTCCTCCAACATAAAATGAGCCTCGCATAGTCCTCCCACATAAAATAAGCCTCGCATAGTCCTCCCACATAAAATAAGCCTCGCATAGTCCTCCAACATAAAATGAGCCTCGCATAGTCCTCCCACATAAAATAAGCCTCGCATAGTCCTCCCACATAAAATAAGCCTCGCATAGTCCTCCAACATAAAATGAGCCTCGCATAGTCCTTCCACATAAAATGAGCCTCGCATAGTCCTCCCACATAAAATGAGCCGCGCATAGTCCTCCCATATAAAATGAGCCTCGCATAGTCCTCCCACATAAAATGAGCCTCGCATAATCCTCCCACATAAAATGAGCCACGCATAATCCTCTCACATAAAACGAGCATCGCATGATCCTCCCACATAAAATGAGCCACGCATAATCCTCTCACATAAAACGAGCATCGCATGATCCTCCCACATAAAATGAGCCTCGCATATCCTCACTCATAAAATGAGCCTCGCATCATCCTCCCACATAAAATGAGGATTGCATAATACTACCACAAAAACTAAGCCTTGCATAATACTCCCACATAAAATGAGCCTCGCATAATCCTACCATATAAAATGAGCCTCGCAAAATTCTACCACATAAAATGAGCCTCGCATAATCCTCCCACATAAAATGAACTTCAATGTCTGAAAACGCAAAATGATTCCTTTAAGATTTTTTTTCGCAACATTTGGTGTTAGTGACGGTCGCAAATACCCCATCACTATCATGTTGCATGCGAGGTAACAAAACAGCAATAATTATTTTTATCTCAACAATTACCGGTCCGGAGCAGCGGTAGTGTGTATTTTCTGGACCACTGTAATCACTGAGCCGATTCTGGAATTCTTGAAAATTCATATGCAGGTAACTGATGAGGCCTAATTGGTCGAAACTAGCTAGTCTGGCCCAGAAAAACTGACACTTAGGCTGTTGTCAGTTTTATGGCTTTGCTCACTGCTCCCAGGGGTCATTCCTTTTAGAAGCTTTTTTACATGTACCTTCACTACAGCTGGTGATAGTGCCATGTGATGGCCGTAAAACGTCTTCTCATACTTCACTATAGTGTAGTACAGTGAACCCTCGTTACAACGACAGCATTTGTTCGTTAATTTGCTGTTGTACAGAATGCTTAATGAGCAGATTGATATGTAAGAAAGGTCTTGTTTTGTTCATATTTCCTCATAGAACATATGTTTTTGGATATTTGTTAGAATCGCCTCAATGAGGCGATTCTAACAAATATCCAAAACATATGTTTCTTTAAAATATTAAATACCTCCTAAGCGAAGCATGACACCTTTGCTGTTGTCAGTTTTGTGGCTGTGTTCATTGCTCTCAATGTGTATTCCTTTTTGAATATATACCAAGTGTTTTGTGGGGGGAGGGGAGTAGGGGCGGGGGGGGGGAGCATTTTCTTAAAAACATCATTTCGACCAACATAACATAATCCTCCAAGTATAAATGGTATCTTATATTTGTTTCCTTGTAATAAGAGCGTTTCAAAGCAATTAACTACTTAAAATGATAAAAATGTTCCTCTTTCCGATGTATAAAATAATAATAATAATAATAATAATAATAATAAAACAAAGTTGTACTTTCTGACATGTGCGCCTAACGAAGCCACAGTTCAGCCCGTCATTCTCACAGTCTGATCAGACTCCTGCTAGACTTACCAAGGGTCCTGGGTTTCTTAAGGCGGAGAGCGAAGACTAATTAGACTGAGGGGATGTACAGGCTGATCTGAGTCTTCGCTGGGCGCCCATGTCCGAAACAGCAGAAAACTAAAATCGCTGTTTCAAAAAGTGTTTGAACATACTTGGTGTGACCATTCTTTTTATGTTCATTGTATACTTATACCACTTTCAGTCGTATCATACAAAAATGCATTATGGCACATGCGAAACTGGAAATCAAGATAGGCAGTCGCATTCACGCAGATGTCTCAGTGTTTCCGCTGTTCATTAGATAGTCTTCGCGACTCTGGTGTTTTAGGCGACCCTCAAGGGTGACGGATTGAAGAGTGTCAAGTATGGTCTTAGGTTTTACCGATTGCATTTTACGGTTCTGCCGCTTTTCTTTGAGACGACAATTTTATTCACAAAAAAGGTAACTTGTGACATATGCGAACAGCGAAGACCCAGACCAGCCCTGCGCATTCGCGCAGGGCTGGTCTGGGCCTTCGCACACTCTATTCAATTTTGTAGAGTAAAATCTTAAAATAAAATAGGACTTGCAAAATTTGGCAGAGGAGCACTTAACACATTTTTGCATATGGCAAAAGGGACATTTCTAATGATATGGTGAGATATTTCTGTATATGGTTGCGACGCAAGATTTATTAGGCTTAGTTTCCCTGTGTCTCGGGTGCCTAGATACGTTAAAAAATCTGCCATAGACTAAAGCAAGGATTATTAAATGCACAAAGCTCAGAGTGGAAGGATTATTCGGCACGCCAGTTAAGAAATATGTTCGTATTTTGAAATGAAATCAAAACGATACATTCCGATTTAAGAAACTGAAAAAATGCATACCATTTAGATAGAGGTAATTATATAATAAACTTCTCTCTCATTTTTTTTTTTTTTTTTTTTTTTTAATCTTATTTCTCAATTTTAATGTCCTTATTATTGATAATTTCCGTTCTTATTTTTATCCATATATATTTTATCATTTTATAGGTAGTTGTTTGTTTCTTTGTATGTATTTATTTAGTGTTTTTCGGTTTTCCAGTTCTTCCATCATTAAATAAGTTCATCTACTTATTTAGTTTTCTGTTGTTGCTTCTTTTTTTTTTTTTTTTTTTTTTCTTTATTTCTAATTGATTTCCTATACGTATTCCTACACAGTTATTGTTTTATATTTCGTTTTATAATTTTCTATTTAATGCATTTTCATTAAATTTTAAGATCTTATCGTATTTTCAATTTTATTTTTTATTAATTTATCTAACTTCCTTGTTACTTCTCTTTTTATTTGTGTACATTTAACCATTAAAGACAGAATAAACTCTCCCACACAATATATTTTCGATTTTAGGTATATCAGGCTATATGATGTAGATATTCCTAGATAAAAATGGTTGAAATTTTGCAAACAGTGGAGACCCTGATCAGACGCCGCGTCAAGGGGTCTCCAGTCTTCAATGGGTTAATTATAATTGGTTCCCATTTTGTTTTCACTCCTAGATTTCCATTCTGTTTCTAGTTCTTTTTCTTATATATGGTCATTTATTTCATGACTACAATCGAACCAATGGTGGCTCGAACATTATTGGGACGATGGGAATTTGCTCTAGACAAGGGTAATTAGAGCCACTGAGGGTTCACCATAGCGCCAGGTCAGGTGATACATGTAAATGGGGATAATTTAGAGATGTCTTTCGACCTTCTATACAAAAATGGTATGCTGAGTGTACTCATTAGAATCTCATTGATGAGGCGACTTTACTGACTACACGCAACATATATTTTCATGATTCAAATTTCTCTAAAATACCCCTAAATGTTTGTTTTTTTGAGCTACCTGAAGAATTTTCTAGGGACAAGAATGTGTTCGAATCAGACACTGCAAACGAGACATCGGTGTTTGAGTCATTGAAGTTGTACCGATTTGATAATGGGCCAGCGCACGCCAAAACTTACAATAAGACGTGCGACCAGCGTAGTCTCAGATCAGCCTGCGCATCCGCGCAGTCTGATCAGAGTCTTCGCTGATCGCATGTGCCTTCTACAGCCTCCAAGCTATTGGATGAGGAATAAACGAGAACCATTGCCATAGATGTACATTGATATATGGTATTATTTCGATCATAGAATGTGGCACCTGACAGCCTGTAAAATTCCAGTCAGTCTCTCGTTTTTAACAGGATCCAAAATGAAATGATTTTATCGTATCTCTGAACTACTGTTGGCAACATTAATTAATGTTGGTTCAGGTAGTTATCAGTTATGTTATTCAGCTGCAAATACCTGCATTGTATCTGTGCGATTTTGTCATTAAAATTATATATACATAGAAATCACCTTACTTCTTTTTGTCAATCTAAATCGCTACTGTTACGGCCAGTAGTGCAGACCGCGATCATACTCCACTTCAGGTTGTGTATCCCTCAGAACGTCACATCTGGGCCGCTTCAAGCAGAAAGATGTCTTCGAGCACCAGTGAAATGAGCATATTTTGATCATTATTCACGTCTGCAGTCTAATCACGGTCTTTCCCCTTAGTTTCTACATTTGTACATTCTGCCGTATCGATTCTGTAAGCTGACAGCGAAGGACCTGATCAGACTATGCGCGACGCGCAGACCGCGCGATACGCAGTCTGAACTGAGCTTTTGCTGTCTGCATATGTCCGAATCGAAAAAAAGTATTCACTTGGTGCGGTCCATTTATTTTTTGCATGTTTTGTCAAGTCACTGTAAACATTGCTCCTCACAAAAATGCAACTGACTGATTTTATTTTCGTTGCAGAAAATGACATTACCTTTCTGATTTGGAGACCTCTTCTGTATAGCTACAACTATGACGAATCTATCTATTACAAACGACAGCATGGTCAATTTCTACCCGGTTTCTGCTAAACGGGTGTTAGTGATCACTTTGATGACTTTCACTGACGTCTTTGTCATTGTCGCTAATATCTTTGTTATTTTTGTCATATCAAGATCTGCAAAACTGCGAGGTTCGCAGTCATCATTATTTGTGGTAAATCTCTGTGTTCTAGATCTTCTAGCTGGAGGAACAATATTGCCGAAGTCGATAGCAGTCTACATTGCTGACGCCTGGCCCTGGAATTATAATACTTGCATAGCAAACGGTTTTCTGAACATATTTGTTTCCTTTGCCACCATATTTGCGATCTGTGTCATCACGATGGAGAAGTACTATTGTATCAAGTTCCCAATGCACCATGCTGGAAATATGACAGTCTATAAGACTTTAGTTTTGATTATTTTAACGTGGGCGCTTGCTGTTGTGTTTGCGACACTACCGATAATGGGCTGGAATGCCTACGAGTTTAACAAGTATTCCGGCTGTTGTTGGCCCGGGCACAAAAGAAACGCGCAGAACCAAGCACTTATGCTGCTCTATTTCACAGTCGTCTTTGTTATGCCAGTGCTTTTGATGGCAATTATAAATTTTAACTTGTACAGAGTCGCCAAACAAGTGGCCGTACGAATACAGCCGACAAACACGTTACCGTTGTCCGAGCGGATCGTCTTCCGCCGGAACAGGCATTCTTGTGAAAGCGTTTGTAGGATAAGCACAATCAAATGCGATCCGTACCGGACGACAAATGATACAGAAAGACGGATACAAAACGTGACAGTGCCAGACCAACGGATTAGCATCATTGTTCGGCCAGTCAGAGAAATGCATGACAACCGTCGTTCCGATCGTCGGGTACCGTTAGTTCCTAGTAGACCATCTTTAGCTGATCAAACGCCATCGGCTCTATATTCGGCGTCATTTACTTATGATGAACCGGTTCGAGAGGCTGTAATCCCAGCAACTAATAATTTCAAAGCTTTCAAAACGCTTATAGTGACGTTCGCCTCCTTTTTAATCTTCTGGGGCCCATATTTTATACTTCAAATTTACATCGTTATGCATGGGCATATACCGGGCAAACACATACTAGGGCCGGTCGTCACCTGGCTTTCATATATGTCTTATGCCCTCAATCCATTGGTGTATGGATGTTTTAATTCTCAGATCCGCGAAGAGTGCTTCAATATGTTACAGAGGGTTTGTTGTAAGCAAGAAATAGATGAGACTAGAGTAATCAATATTTCACGGATGGACGTTTCAAGAGAAGATTTCTTTCAATTCCTTCAGAGAACATGTTCTGCCGAAACCCTGAGGAAAGCTTGAACAAGTCGTTATTTCAAAGTTCGCAGTTATAAAGTGTTGCATAATTTGTATAGCGAAATACACATGCGTAGATCGATTTTTCACAGCTAGTTATTCGTGGTGTCAGAATAACGTCCGAGACAGGGCTCATTACAGAAAGTACTTTACTGAAAGTACAGCTTCATAAATCGATTTGATATTAGTACATAATAAGTCAAATATTTTAACTAGCGGAGTTATTGACTGCTTCTTACCAAATCAAACACGTTATCACTGCCCAGTACTGGTATTACTAAAATTCCTCCGCCCATCCACCAAAACCTTTAAGAGAAAAGTGTTGAATTACCATCAAGCAGACTTTGATAGATATCGCACCCTATTATCGGAAAGTGATCTTGAAAACGATATTGAGCGTAATTCAAACATAGATGACAATGTGCAATATCTAACTGCAGTTATACTGAGGGCAAGTGAAGAGTCATTTCCAAACAAGACAGTTACCATTCGGCCTAAAGACCACCCTTGGATAACTTGCCATATTATGAACTTAATCAGGAAAAGAAAAATTATGTATAAAAAATACAGAAAAACCTCAAATATTTATTTCCTAGTAAGATTCAAAACATTGCGGAACAGGGGAGTAAATGAAATTAGGAACTCAAAACAGGAATATTTCGATAAACTTGAACATCTATTAAACAGCGAGCAGTCAAACTCAAAACTATTTTGGAAAACATCTAAGCAAATTCTCAATTTTGATAAACATTCCGCAGCCCTACCTATACTTAATATGAATAATGAATATGCCGAAACAAGCATTCAGAAAGCTAACATGTTAAACAACTACTTCTCCACACAAGCAACAATAGCTGATTCAAATAAATCTTTACCCCAACCTGTCAATGTTCAGCATGAAAACTTGGCAACCATAACAATAACGATCAAAGATGTAAGTGACGTTCTGGAAAACTTAAATATAACAAAGGCAAGTGGCCCTGATCTTATAAGTCCGAGACTTTTAAAGGAAGGTGCTCCTGTATTGTCTTAACCTATGTCAAAACTTTTTAATCGTTTAATCGTTCTCTGCAGCAAGGGTACTTCCCATCATCTTGGAAGGACGCAAATGTAACCCCAATACACAAAAAAGAAGATAAATCATCACCATCTAATTACAGACCCATCTCTCTATTAAGTACGGTAGGAAAAACTATGGAACGGTGTATCCACAAACATCTCTTCAGTTATATAAGTCGCAATAATCTGCTTACTCCCTTTCAATCTGGATTTATTCCAGGAGACTCTACTACTAATCAATTGCTACATAGTTACCATACCTTCTGTGAAGCTGTTGATAACGGTAAGGAAGTTAGGATAGTATTTTGTGATATCAGCAAGGCTTTCGATAGAATCTGGCACAAAGGTTTGCTGTATAAACTTGCAGCCATAGGAATTTCAGACTATCTTCTGCGTTGGTTTACAAGTTATCTCTCAGGCCGAAGACAGAGAGTTGTGGTTGATGATATTGTATCTGACTGGGCTTCTATTCTTGCCGGTGTCCCTCAAGGCTCTGTTCTCGGAGCGCTACTCTTTTTAGTTTATATAAATGATATAGTATGTAATATAAACTCATCTATCCGCCTCTTTGCTGATGACACCAGCCTGTACATTATTGTTGAAAGCCCACCGTCTGCAGCACGTAGCCTTAATATAGACTTGGAAAATATAAACAAATGGGCAACCTCATGGTTGGTTGATTTTAATCCAACAAAAACTACATCTCTTCTGATATCAAGGAAACTCAATCCAGTTACACATCCTCCACTCAAAATGAACGATATCGTACTTATAGAAACTTAGAAACACAAACACCTGGGTCTCAATTTCTCAAACTCATGCACATGGACAGAACATATTAACAATATCACTGAAACCGCATGGACTAGACTCAATCTGATGAGATCTCTTAAGTTTAAGATAAATAGAAAAGCACAAGAAAATATATACATAGCATTTATCCGTCCACTACTTGAATATACGATTTAGTATGGAACAATTGCACAAACGAATCTAAGAAACAGCTGGATCTAATACATCACGAAGCAGCTAGAATTATTACCGGGGCAACAAAGCTCTGTAGCATTGAAAAACTCCTCGCCGATCTTGGTTGGGATTCACTGCAGGAAAGGCGTAACAAGCATAAGCTGACTATTTTCTTCAAGATAATTAATGGTCTTACGCCGAGATACCTGTCAGAGGAACTGTCCCCTCTTGATCAGGAAAACAATCCCTACAATCTTCCGAATGCAAATGCCTTGCACCCTATGCATGCCAATACTAACCTGTTTTTCAACTCTTTTTTCCCTTCTACTATACGTTCATAGAATGAACTTTCAGAGGAAATAAAAGAAGCAAACACGGTCTCAGCATTTAAATATCGCCTTAATAGAAACAAACGGTCACCGCCTAATTTTTATAATGTTGGCACAAGAATAGGACAGATCTTACACGCAAGGATACGCATGGAATGCAGTTCTCTTAATAATCTTTTTTCGAAAAAATATAATTGCTATCCCAACCTGTGATTGTGGCGGTTTTGAGAGTCCTTATCACTTTTTCTTTATTTGTCCCAGATATATTGGCATTAGAAATACTTATCTATCGAATATTCTTCAAACTCACAGTACAAAAGAACTACTATTTGGAAAAGAAACTGCATCAGTTTATGAGAACGAGACCCTGTTTTTAAAAGTTCAAGACTATATAATTAAGTCAAGACGATTCATCTGATTTATAATGCATGCTATTCTACATCTAAGCCGAAATATGAAAAATATCTGTACAACGATGCCTGAAATTGAAGTCACTTTCATGATTATACACGTGAAGATTACATGTTCTTCTTGGGAATCGATCAAAACTCTATATTTTCATATATGCATTATCCGCACTATAGTATTTAAAACAGCCAATTAAATGAAGTTGAAATAATAACTAGTTCTCTGTCATATATCTTGTATACTTACCACTCTATACTTACCACTACTTACACAAGGATACATCTGCATTACCCATTTAAATTAAACAAGTATGGCAACTACCAGACAGAATAGAACTGTAAGTTTTTAGATATACATGTAAGTTTTTAGTTATAAAAAAAAATATTGTAACCATCTATATGTGCAATATTATGGAAATGCTCTCTCTCTCTCTCTCTCTCTCTCTCTCTCTCTCTCTCTCTCTCTCTTACATATTGATTGGTTTATTATCATTCCTAGTCGATCAAACGAACGAAAATGTATTTTATGTAGACCAGGATATGACCGTATAAGCTTCTAGCTAACAGTCAGATCCTGGAACATTTGATGTTGTATATATTTGTTTACATGTAAAGGAACAAATAAAATATTGTTTAAACCAGTGCTCATTAAGCGGGCTTTTAAGCCCGTCTATAGCTATGGTCTCCGACTCGATTTTAGGTATCTCTATTCTAATAATCTTACACTAGAAAAAATAGTTCTAAAATTTCTTTTATAGTTCCGAGAATTTATCCGTATTGTACATTGCCAAAAGAATTATAATAATCATTTTAGACTTATTCAAATTGAAAATGGCTTCAGTTTGCTTCTGAAATCAATTCTTATACCTTCGACCACGGAACATTGATAAACGCGTATAAATACATTACGTACATGTTAACACCTGGTTAATTTGAGCTAATTTACCTGTCACTGTTCAATTACAGTGCATGATTTTGTTTTGCAAACTTACATCAAACAAACACAAAACTGACACCCCTAAATTTAAACAGTTCTGTCAAAAGGCATTTTGCGGACATTTGCAAACGGTGTAGACTCAGATCAGAACGCCTAGTCTGATCAGGGTCACCACTGTTTGCGTCCAAATTAAGTACTTTTGGGATTGGCAAACAGTGTAAACCTAGATCAGAGGCCGCAGCACTAGACTCTGATTAGAGTCGTCATTGTTTGCTTAATCTACAGGAATTTCTGTACAGCTTACAACAAATAAAACAACTCTGACATTACTTAAATTTAAAATGGATCTGTGACTGTTATCCAACATCGCAAAATTGTGGTACATTATTGTTTGGAAAGCTATCTTTTCCAAAATGTGGAAATGATGACTTCATGGTAAAACAAGTTGTGCAATGGTCTGCGACATCAGTCAGATTAGTTGAGGAAATTAATTCATTTACAGGGAGGTAAAAACAAAAGTAGTGTATCCCCACAGCTAAAAAGGGAAACTATTTCTTTGTAACAAAGTCTCTACATCCTCCATGTGGTTTAGTTTCCTCAGTTAAAATAGACGCTTTGCAGAAAAAAAAAAAAAAAAAAAAAAAAAAAAACACTCAGAAATTCAGCAGTAATCACTAGAACTAAACGTACTTGCCTATCGACAGCAAATGCCATCTTTCCGGAGCCCGTTTGATACGAAATCAAATTTCAAAGGCTGGCTCCTTTGCAAAAGCACTGCAAAGTAAAAAGCATTGTGAGCTAATTGCCCGCCACTCAGTACTTCCAGTACTTTGATTATCCATTTGTCATGCCACGTTTTACTGGGACTGTAAACGTTTAGAGCAGGGTTGTGAAATTAATACATTTTATTACTTGTCCGCAAGCAAGTATAAGGTTCAACATCAACTTGTCCAATCCGAAAATTGACATTGTTCATATTTCTCGAAGAAAACATATGCTATAGGTACTCATTAGAAGCTTTATACGGAAACACTGTATACACGAAGCAATTCAGAATGAATTGCATTACAGCAAAATGCATGCATTTTTCACGATACATTTTTTTTTTTTTTTTTTTTAATTTGTGACTAGTGTCAAAGTGTACAATGATAGGTAGATGCACCTGACAGGTAATGCTTATAAAAGTCGATATTTTTCAAAAATTGAATTTTCGCGATGTCTTTTTAAATATGTCCTATATAAAAGCTATTCAGAACAACCGCAGACTTCTCCTTAAGAATGGATTTTCATAGTTCATGTAAGTTTTGCTCTATTTAGATGAAGATTTTCCGAAGTAGCATTTTTTTTTAGCAAAAACTAAGCCCAGTTCTGTTGTCACGCCTCTCAGATGTAAATACGTCAAATCGTGTCCATTTATGGAAGAATTCTGTAAGTTCAACGGAGCGTGCAATTGTAGGGTCGTTACACGAACTTTTTCTTGCATGTGTGTTTCAGTCTGCTGCTTGTGAAAAAAAAATCTTTAGAATAAACAATAAGGCACAACCCAAACTCCGACATGAGTTCAGACTGGATCTTGGTTCCTATTTAGTAAACAGAAGAAAAAAGATTAATTACGTGTCAGTCGTTGTTTATACAGTCAAACCTGTCCTAAAGGCCACCTGTAATAAACAATCACCTGCCTTTAAAGGCCACTTTTTCAGATCCCATTAAAGGCAAATAGGTGGAAATCTACCTGTCTTAAGCAAGCACCTGTCTTAAGCAACCAGTTTATGGCTTTCCCATAGATGCTTGCTTAACACAGGTTTTGACTGTACTAATTTTCCCCGTGCAGAATACACGTATACATGGAATTTTTGAACTTCTCCTTTACCTTTAACCATGCGTTGAGCAGAAGACAAATTGTTGCTAGAGTCCGTCAGGGTGGGACTCATAGAATAATAGTTTCAGGCACTGGAATTTTCTGAAATTTGCATCAGATTACCGCTTTACTCAGACATAGCAGCATCCTCGGTAACTAAGGTGTGACCCATTACCCATGACGAATGGAGTGTAATGTAATGGGTCACACCTGGGTTACCGAGGATGACATAGCAGGAGGTAGAAACCTTTTTGAGAAGCCAGCAGTCGTTCTCCTGAAAACTTTTATCAGGAGCATATGTTTCGTAAATTCAGTATTTAAAATCGCGAAAATTCAATTTTAAAACGATAAAACATCGACTTTACCACAATAAAATACTCCAAGTACAGATAACGCCTGGATTTAAAACCTTTAAATTCGTTTGGAGTGACCACCCAAGAACATATATTATGGAGAAATGACCAGACATTCAATGTTTATGGAAACAAGTAGTGTTCATTACGTTTGGTCTCCTAACGTTTCCTGTCAATGTTTTGCTAAAGAAGACTTTGAATGATATCTGAATTAAAGGGGAAGGCAATATAAGTTGTAAGTATAACTTGAAGTAAAGTGCTTAATAAGCCACTTATTTTGATGCAAGTTTTCAAAATCGGCCTAGAAAAAAAGTAAGTTATGGTGGTTTGAACATATTTAAAATGGATGCCGTCATATTGTAGGCTTTGTGACGTCACACAGCCCAAATTAAAAACGCAAAACCAAATTATAATGGGTTTTAAGAATTATTTTATTACATATTGTTTATAATCTTTTAATTCTAGTGAAAAGCAATCATTTCCCCTAAAATAAACCAATTTTATGAGAATAACTACCTTTATGAAACGAACTTTATTTTTTTATGAAACCTCATTAAATATTCAAAATGGCGGCGCCCATTCCACCAATGTTAAAATATTCAATTGTCTATAACTTACTTAATTTTCCACCGATTTTGATCAAATTTGTGTCAAAATTGTTTGCTTGTAAAGTTCTTTACTTTAAAGCACAATACCTTTTAAGGCTGCATTCCCCTTTAAGTATATTTACTTATTTCAGGAGATGTGTAGCAAACCTTTCACTTTGAACTTAAGAAATGCTTCATCCTTTCACCCCTGGTTTTCTGAAGTGGACTTTTCTGTCTTTGAATTCGGATAAGTCCGTTATTTTAAAAAAAAAAAAGTTTGTCGCAGAGACAAAATCAAAAATGAAATTAGGCAGTTGGATTTCTCCGGATTCCTTTTGCAATATATATGTCATACATGTTGTGCTCTGTTTTGTACATTTCTCTGTACGGGTTTATACAAATAAAATACTGTTTAAACCAATATTGTTTATTGTTTGTACAACTAGAAGATCGATTGTATGTTTTAGAAGACTTTTCATGTGAAGATATAGTTCGATGTCTATAGACACTATAGTATTATGGTGTTTTGACGCTTGGCACTCTGGGTAAAGTTTTCATCAGACGACATTTTAATTTGTTTTTCTTATTTTTCCCAGAAAACAAGTTTTGACGTTTCATGCAAATTGTCTCCTGGACAATTTGCATGAAATGTTAAATCCTGATTTCTGGAAAAAATATTACCAATGTATCGTCTGCTGAATAAGAAGAGAATGGTAAAGGTTAATAAAGACATGATATTAAATTATATTAAAGTTGCCCATGGAAACAAAGAATTTATACCGGTAAAAACCGAAAAGCTGAGTCTCGCTTTTACTGAGACTCTTCAATATGACAGCAATATATACAGTTTGTAGGGCAGCATACCACCACCGCACCTCCCAGCAGCGGCTTAAGCGGAACTCGATATTCGAGGATACCAGGATATGTTCAGTGATACCAAGGAATAGAAATAATCAAAGCACTGAGAGTGCTGATGGTGGCGGTTTCCTTAATTTCTATAAGCCTCTAGACTACATATCATCTGTACTTTCATTTTGTTCAATATTTCTTGATATGTAACTAAAGCAATGCCATTTTCGCTACACCATGTGTGCATTCTGCACAATTCAGAGTAACTAGTTTCAATATCATGAATATTTGATCCACATCACTGTGGTTCTGAACCCCTTTTAACCACATTTTTATTTAATTTCCCTGTACTGTGTACAGTAACATTATTTATAATCAGATAACACAGTTGTTTCTGTTTTTTGTTGTTTTTTTTTTTTGTTTTTTTATTTTTCAAGTATGAAATACTTACATGTTACTTATTTCTTAAAGGACTGAAAGGATTGTAAGTTGTGGGTATTCATTACAACTACCCTATCAATAACTTACAAATAAGTACCAACAACATATGTTTTGTGTAGAAATTATAATTAAAAAGATAATCTGGATAATCATCTAGAGTGCTTAAATGTACATAGTTCTGGCCTTTTACCATTTACCGTCTGTTATTCCATCCATTTGAGGAGTCATTATGTCCATTCTATTATATATATATATATATATATATATATATATATATATATATATATATATATATTATATATATATATATATATATATATATATATATATATATATATTGCATCAAGAAACAAACAAGAGCTCTACAAGCGGAGGCATCATACGCCCTTGGCAAGTAATAAGATGTAGCACATATGCGGACTTCTGTGCAATTCTGTGCTCCAGACCTGTGTAAATTTGTAAGTGGAGTTAGCTGGAAACCAAAAAATTACCAAAAATTTCAAAGGGACATAATGCTGCTACTATTTGTTGGACTGTAATTTTGGAATAATATGTGCTGCTCCACATCATGGTCAAACTACAAATCAAGTTTCAGCTTGATTGGATGTAAACTATATGAGGAGTTAGCCGGGAACAAAAGAGTAACAGAATTTTAAAGGGGCATAACTCTGCTAATATTTGGTGTACTGTAACCTCCTAATAATATGCGCTGCTCCAAACTACGGTCTAACAATAAATCGCTTTGAGCATGATTGGATGTAAACTATAGAAGGAGTTAGCCAGAAATGCAAAGTTTATGGAAATTTTTAATGGGGCATAACTCTGGTAATATTTGATGTTTGGTAACCTCAAAATAATATGTGCTGCTCCACATTATATTCTTATTATAAATCGAGTTTAAGCTCAGTGTGAGTATTTACAAAGTTTCAGTTTGATCAGGTGTAAACTATAGGAGTTAGCCAGAAACGAAAAGATTACAGAATTTTCAAAGGGGCATAGCTCTGCTAATATATGGTGGACTGTAACCTCAAAATAATATGCCCTGCTCCACTTTCCACTTCATGGTGTAACTATAAATCAAGTTTCAGCTTGATCCAATGTAAACTGTAGTAGGAATAAGCCGGAAACAAAAAATTTACAGAAATTTTCAAAGGGGCATAACTGCCAATATTTGGTGGACTGTAACCTTGAAATAATTTGCGCTGCTCCACATCATGTTCTTACTATAAATCAAGTTTAAGCGCGATCAAATGTAAACTGTAGGAGGTGTTAGCTGGGAAAGTGAAAAATTTACTGAAAATGTCAAAGGAAAATAACTCTGCTGATTTGTTTGTGTTGAGGTTTTACGGCCCAGTCAACACAGTGGGGTCATGTCGTGCGCGGTCAGTTTACCGAAAAAAAAATAGCGAAATTTCAAAAGGGTCATTATTCTGCTAATATTTGATGGACTGTAACCTCGAACAAACATGCACTGTTCCACATCATGGTCTAACTGTAAATCAAGTTTCAGCTTGATCCGATGTAAACTGTAGGAGGATTTAGTCAGACACGAAAAGTTTACTGAAATTTTCAAAGGGACATATCTCTGCTAATATTAGGTGGACTGTAACCTTGAAATAATATGCACTGTTCCACATCATGGTCTAAGTATAAATCAAGTTTCAGCTTGATTGGATGTAAAATGTAGGAGGAGTTAGCTGGAAACAAAAAACTTACAGGAATTTTCAAAGGGGCATAACCCTGTTAGTATTTGGTGGACTGTAACCCCGAAACATTATGCGCTGCTCCACATCATGGTCAGTTTATAAACCAAGATTCAGCCAGATGGGATGTAAACTGTAGGAGGAGTTAGCTGGAAACAAAAAAGTTTATGGCTTCAGACCCCATAACCTAACACGCCCTGTTTGAAAAACGAGTAAAATAAAAACAGTAGTGAGCTTAAAGATGTTCAGATGCATCCCCTAATTTCAGAATATTTCAAATTACGGTAAAGATATTGGAAAAATGAAAATTATGTTGAAAACCCCATTTAGAGATTCCTGAATGTTCAAAGTCTTAGTAACTGGTATTGCTATTTATACTTTGTAAAAAAGCTATCCCATAATACACTATCCTATGATGTCACTGATTCTTTTAGATTTTAAATCCTCATCATTTTATTCCAGACTGCTAATTTTAATTAAAAAAAAAGAGGAAGTATTCTACTACTATTGATATTAAGACTTAAAATTTCAAGCTAGAATATTTTTTTTTAAATTATGAAAACTAATATAATTAAATTCCAAAAACTTTTTTTTTTAAATATGAAAAATGCAAGATACAGGTTACTATGTTGGAAAAAAAATTACCAAGAACAAATTTATTTTTGATAATTACATTCCAAAGATCATTACAAAATACACATAAAACTTCAGTAAAATAACTTCAGACAATGGAATTTAAATTTTAGTTTGACATAAATTTGATTTCTCAAAATTAAATTGTATCAAACTAAATATGAAAATGTATAAGCACTGCACCCTAACAAAAAGGGAAGAGACCTTTTCTCTCTGTATACATTCTTTGAATATTTTCAAATTAAATTTTTTTAAAAGATTTTTGAAAAAAATTTCATAAGAACCACTGTTGTAAGTACATGTATTTGGAATATTTTCAAATTAAAGTTTTTAAAACATTTTTTTAAATTTTTCATAAAAACCAATGATGTAAGTATTTGGAATATTTCAGTAAGGTTTTCACCATTTAACTCGCTAGTCACATGTCTTTCTTTTTAGCACATATACAACCAAAAGTGAAATAAGAGGATGTGTCTGCTTTAATCTATGAAAAATATTTGTGGTTAAAATACGGTTTCACAAAATCCAAAATCAAGCTTCGAATTCAACTGTGATTTTTGTTTGTCTCAGCTCTCTGCACTCTTCATATATAAACAAGAGGACCATGGTGGTCATTAACGCTCACCTGTGCCTAAAAGGTCACTTGATGTCTACAATATTCATTAATCTGGAGGATATAACTTCAAAATATCCATGTCATCCACTTCTGCAAGTTTAAGGAAGATCCAATTTTAACAGATGAAGCTATGCAGCAAACAAGTTTCTACTACCAAATACTGTCAGGGGAGATAACAAAAAAAAACACAGCATCCAGAGTTGTGGTCCTTACATGCAACACACCTTTTTAACCTCATGTACAATTCTACCAAGTATCATCAATGTATCTTCCATGGCGCTTAAGTTATGACAATCACATGGTTTCCACTGACAAATACTGTCAGGGGAGTGAACCCAAAAACTGCAGTATTCTAAGTTACAGTTTTTGTATACGACTAACCTTCTTACCTCCTGTTCAATCCTACCAAGTACTATCAATATATTTCAAAGGGTGTTGGACTAACAAGGTCTCTACTACCAAATACTGACAGGGGAGATACCTAAAAAATTGCAGTACCTAGAGTTGTAGATCTTGTACAAGATGCGTCTTCTCAACGTCTTGTACAATTTTCCTTAATATCATTGATATATCTGAAATGGTGTTGAAGTTATGGCAATCACAAGGTTTCCATTACCAAATACTGTCAGGGGAGATAACTAAAAACTGTGGCATCTAGAGTTGTGATTCTTTTGTGTGACATGCTTTCTCAACCTTATGTACAATCCTACCAAGTATCATCGATGCATCTGAAAAGATGTTGGAGTTACCAAGATCACAAAGTTTCTATTAGGGGAGATAATTCTAAACCACAGCACCTGGAGTTGTAGTTTATGCAACACATCTTCTCAACCTCATGTACAATCCTACTGAGTTCAATCAATATATCTGAAAGGGTGTTGGAGTTATCAAATGCACAAGGTTTCTTTTACTAAATACTGTCAGGGCAGATGACTAAATAACTGTGGGACCTAGAGTTGTAGTTCTTGTATGTGCCACACCTCAATTCTTTCAAAAGATATGTTCTGGGAACTCAATGAAAGCATGCTACCAGGACGTTTCTAGAAGTCCTAGTTAGTACCCACAACATATGTTTACTAGGGGAAATAAGAAAATATGTACCTAAGCACTCCTTTAATCTGGAGCTCTGAAATGTAGACATTTCTTGTCTGATTCTCTTGATGTTAATACATTTTAAGATTTTTTTTTATCCATTTCAAAAGGTACAAATTATCTGACCAGCAAGAGAAACTGGGCCTAATTCAAAACCATATTATTTAAGTAGTTGTGGTCATTATACACTCAAATTACACAAACATTATTCCAAACTCATAAATCTGTAAAATAATGATGAATCAGAATGTTCAGACCAACAGACATGGACCCCAGAATAAAGGGTATAATCAGGCATCCATGGACAGTAAGCCTTACTTGGTAAGCAAGCTTTGCCCACCATGCCCATAAGCCTGAACAAAAGACATGTAGGTAGAAGTGTTATGTCCGGGATTTTGGAAGTCTACTTATGAAATCAGTAAAAAAAAAGTAACCATTTCTTCAAATCAGAATATTTTCTGACTAATTTTTATGAGACAACTAATCTATCTATATTCCTTGCATTCATTACTGTTTTTGCCTTCCAAGAAATAGAAACAAAATACTGGGCCTATTTACACACACACACACACACACACACACACACACACATCAGATAACTTAAGCATGTGTCATAAATTAATGTATTCATTTCTTGAAAAGCTTAAATTATGGGGAATATTCACCAGATAATCTATTTATCTGAGGATTCTTGGTACTAATTCATTTAATAATGTAACTCTTATATAACTGGCAAGAAATAAGAACAAATACATGTTTGCTTTAAAAAGTTACAACGTGTATCTTAATAAATGTGCTAAAATCTGATGACAAAATACAGCTGTATTGCATTATGCATATTCTGATATATTTCCACAAGACAAACAATCAATTTGAGGATTTATTGTGTTCATTTCAATTTGGAGAGTTAAACTCTGTATAAATATGAACAAAAAAAAATCAAAATATAGCCTTACTCTGAAAAATGTACACTTAATATAGCTCAAACAAGTGGACAGGGTCACTTATACTGATATATCTGGACAAAATATTACAAACTGAGGCATAATCACTTCCCGGCAGGCACATGACGTAAATATAACGTCGCCTCAACGTCGATGCAACGTCATGACGTTGCATCGACGTTGAGGCGATGTTATATTTACGTCATGTGCCCACTGGGTTATAAGTTTTCGATTTTAAAGTTACACATTATTTATTTTTACTTTGATTGCACAGAAAGCTCAGCAATCTTATGCACTTGTTCTATAAGACATGGATGTTGGTGTTTCGTGAATGTGTGTTAGAGGAACCCAGATTACACAGGGAAAACCATCGACCAGCGCTACCCCACCCTGTTTTATGCCTGATCCTGGTGCCCCATAAATCCAGTGTCGGCTGCAGTGAGTTATTCACATTGGGCACCATTAAAGGAAACTAAGGAGGGAAAGTGTGTTGGATGCAGGACTGAAACCTGTGACCTCTAGCTTGCAAGTGCTCTACCCAACTGAGCTAACCAGATGGCTGTACCCCCAATCACCACACCAGGATTTTTGGCTGCCTGAATAAAATTAATGTGTGTGTGTGTTTTGATGATTTTTTTTGATTTTTTTTTTTTTTTTTTATGATTTGGGTTTTATGTCTCTTTCAAGAATATTTCACTTATATCGAGCCGATCGTTCATCAAAGGTGGGCAGAACCGGAGTACCCGGGGAAAAACCACCTGACCATCCGTAAGCAGAACATGGCTTTCCCACATGTTACATGTGACCCGAGCGAGACTCGAACCACAGCGGTGAGAAATGATGAAATTTTAGTATCAGTTTATCTTAAAAATGTACACTTAATATAGCTCAAACAAGTGGACAGGGTCACTTATACTGATATATCTGGACAAAATGTGTGTTAGAGGAACCCAGATTACACAGGGAAAACCATCGACCAGCACTACCCCACCCTGTTTTATGCCTGATCCTGGTGCCCCATAAATCCAATGTCGGCTGCAGTGAGTTATTCACATTGGGCACCATTAAAGGAAACTAAGGAAGGAAAGTGTGTTGGATGCAGGACTGAAACCTGTGACCTCTAGCTTGCAAGTGCTCTACCCAACTGAGCTAACCAGATGGCTGTACCCCTAATCACCACACCAGGATTTTGTGATGCCTGAATAAGATTAATGTGTGTGTGTGTTTTGATGATTTTTTTTTTTTTTTTTTTTTTTTTTTTTTTTTTTTGGTGCGGTGGTGGGGGGGGGGGTGGGTTTATGTCTCTTTCAAGAATATTTCACTTATATCGAGCCGATCGTTCATCAAAGGTGGGCGAAAACCGGAGTACCCGGGGGAAAACCACCTGACCATCCGTAAGCAGAAAACGGCTTTCCCCCATGTGACGTAACCCGAGCGAGACTCGAACCACAGCGGTGATAAATGATGAAATTTTAGTATCAGTTTATATTATAAATATTTTGTATGCATATGTTTGTACAGTGTTGGGGCCTAGAGGTTGACAAAACATGGAACTGTCATAGATTCATGGAATAACGGAAAGTTCCGAAAAAAGTACTGAAATGTCCGTAGTATTGAACTATATTCACCCAAATGGTCCCAAGCCTTGTACATGGAGTTAACAAAACACGAAAACATTGGCACTGTTGCATCTTCCAAATTGTATTCAGCATTCCCATTTACCCTCTGCAGAGGGGTTTTTATCCCCTCAAAATTTGTCTTATACCCCTAAATTTGAAAAGAGTAGTATACTGCTTTACAATGGGCATACAAAAAAAAGAGAACAGAGCAGATTTACCCCCAGTTTCAAAATGCAGTGGGAATCCTGATATTAACAGCAGTGCTTTCACTGAATTTCCAAGCAAGCCAGAATCAAGAAAAGAAACGTCTTTATATACAGGCCCACAAGATCCCACTACAATCTTATGTTCCAGTGCACAAAATGTCAGCACTGGTTCCATCCAGAGTGCCAAGATATCAAACTGAAAGCGTGCCAGTTGAAACATTCAAGAACTGTTGGATGTTTTGAATGTTGACTAAAATGAAAACTTGCATGTAGCAACTGAGTAAATGTTATCAATTTATTCTAATGGATCTATTTCCTTTCAAATTCTCTGTTATTACTACTACTGAATGTCTTTTCTAGCGACTGATTTTGCTTCTTTTTCCCGGCCTTGCACTTAATACTTTTCATGCATATGTGTATCTCGGATACACTACGGAGCTTCCATGGAACTTTATCATATCACTGATACAAAATTTAAATGACCGACAGACCTTGACCACGGAACTTTCATGGATTCATGGAGTTTTTACGGATTCACTGAAGTTCCTTAAACTCATAGAACTTTCACAGACTTACAGACAGTTACAATATAACTCTTGTCATATAAATTTAGCAAAAGATGAGTGATAAAATAAAATCCCCTTATAAACACAAAAAATCTTCGGGGTATATATAACGATAACAACTCCAAACATTCCATATAAAATGCCATTTCCCTGTTTTTTCATGGGCGGTATCAATTAGATTTTGAGGGTCCCAAATTTTGTTTTGTACTTTTAAAGCTCATAAATTTTTCCTGATAACTGAGAATCAGAATGTGGGTCAACAATATTTCAGTCATTAAAGATATTGCCTCCAGATTTGTGGGACTTTTACCCAACCTGATCACATGATGAACTCAGGCCCTGCTTAAGCAGGTCTGCCTTGGAGGCTACAGGTAGCCCATCTACTTCGCGGGCCCCAATGGGCGGGGGGCCGTGGTTCCTGAATATCCGATAATTAGTGAACCTTGGTAATAGGCATCTCACTGACGATACACTAACCGTTGACCTCCTGAAACGCATTTTACTGCTTCAGGAATTTTGCTGGAGCTCTTGAAACTTTTCTGCTTTTCGGACGTTATTTTTAGCGAGCCTATACATGAACTACAAAAAATCTTCGAGAAAATATAATTTCTATCGAAGAAAATTATTACTATGGCGGAAATCAGTGTGATTGGGTCGGACTTGATTCACAGTTTTCTTAGTATCCGGTATATCTGGAAGGCACAAAGTGACAGGCACAGTGGCCTGGTGGCCGCAGGAAAGTAATACCGCAAAAATGTAAATAAAACGTTATTTTTATTTATTTTATTTTTTTTTTTTTTATTTATTTATTTTGACAAAAAACATTTATAATAATTTTCATAAAAACATATATTAAATCGAACGTTTAGGAAAAACATGCTGCTAAATACATATGTAACCGCACTGTACTTTACTTTTTCGAAAATATTCATGCGAAGTGATTTCGGCCGAAACTGTATATGGAGAATAGCTTAAAAAAACTGCTGATGCTTTATCACATATTTATACCTTTCTTTGATACGCTTTCGGAGACTTTCGCAGAATTTTTTGCATCAATTTTCAAATTCTCTGCCTCAGAAGGTTCTGGAGGCTGAATCAAGTTCCACCGTTTGTTTATTTTGACTGATCCTCAATACTTTGCATATAGAACACAGGAAACCAGTTAATTGTTTATTCTGTTTATATTCGTCCGCCGAGATTGCGCTCAACATCATTAAATTATTATTTCTTCAAAAGTTTGAAGTTTTCTTTGTTTTGTATATTCGGTCGCTCTTTATAATTATCAGAGTGTAGAAGGCTTACATGTTTGAATGCAGAATTAAACGACATCAGCGTCAGTATGGAACTACTTTTTAGGAAGTTATTAGGTTTGCAATTTTGAGAAGACGGATTGTAGAAATTCCGTATAGTAAATTTTGGCGGCGGTAAACCGCCACCAAAAACTGCACTATGATGAAGTACAGGGAGACTTTTTACGACCTCCAGGTGGCACTTAACACCAACTACAGTAAGCCTACAGTCAAACAAAATACACAGTGAACCCTCGTTACAACGAAAACATTTGTTCCCAAAAGACGTTGCCATTATAATGAATTTGCTGTTGTACAGAATACTTAATGAGCAGATTGATATGTAATAAAAAGGTCTTGTTTTGTTTTTATTTCCCCATAGAACATATGTTTTGGATATTGTTGGAATCGCCTAACTGAGGCGATTCTAACAAATATCCAAAACATATGTTTCCTTTTATTGAATATAATATTCTTGCATAATTTGTGACTGCTTGTTACCTCTGAAGCAAAAGTTTCGTGACAATCAAATTGTCATTATAATGCGAATTTTGCCGTTGTATCGAGTGTCGGTGTAAAGAGGGTTATAAAAACATAACACAGAAAAGAACGAAAATTTTAGTTTCCCTTTTATATAGACTCTTCGGAACCTTGAAAACAATTATCTATCAGATAATAGCACAGACTGTTTATATCTGGGCTTAGTAAGTAGCATCACGTAGAGTGTTAACTCTCATGCTGTAAAATGGGAATTTTTAGAAAATATTCTGCTAATTTTCAGAAAGGTAGATATTCAGAAAACGGATGTCTTTGTGGGCAGAGAGAGTTTCATTTGAATGCCCAAGACGGCAGACGATGAATGCTGTGATAAGATGCCAAGGGAGCCGACACACGAAAAAAGGAACCGTATGGTTTTCCGGTTTGTGGTTCTTCAAACGCGCATGCACAGTCCCCTATTTGGGCTACGGACATGCGCTGTTTTACCTGAAGCTTCCTCAAGGTCCCTCTACATGTCTGCGAACAACAAAGGCTCTGGCGAGACTGCGTTTACGCTTATGTACAAGAAGAGCCACAATAGCAAAACATAGCTTAGACCAAATAAAAAAAAAATATGTGTGTTTAGGGTAACATGTTAGAAAAAAAAAAAAGGTAGGGTAGGTAGTTGTTTTTTTTTTTTTTTTTTTTTTTTTTTTTTTTTTTTACATTTTTTGTATTTAGAATTATACCATAATTAACAAATATATTTGGACTTCGCACATAGAATTTCACCAAATCTGTTTGACTATCCTTTGATGTGACTAAAAGTACTGACAGGCCAAATAAAAACCATGTGTGTTTATGGTAATGTTAGAAAAAAATATGTAGGGTAGATAGGGATTTTTTTTTTCTTACATTTTTTATCTAGAATTCTACCATAGTTAACAAATATGTTTGGACTTCGCACATAGAATTTTACCAGATCTGTTTCACTATCCTTAGATGTGTCTAAATGTACTGACAGAATGGCAAACAGTGTAGACCCTGTAGGAGCTGGATCTACATGGTTTACTCAGACCTTCTTCTTCGAATACATGTATTTAGCATAAATATTTCATCCCAGTATCACCTACATTTTTTTTTTAAATTGCTAGATTTCACCAGGAAAATTAGGAAGGGTAGGATTACCCTAAACACACATATTTTTTTTTTATTTGTCCTTACCAATGACACCTGGAGGCAGAACAAACAAATCAAGACAGAACACAAGTCACACACCAAAGAAAAATAAAACAAAGCACCCAACTCCCTTTTCCCAACTGACATGATCATAATACTAGACAACATTACGAAAACACGCTTATTCAAATATAGAAATTTCACCTCCGAAACCTGGAAATTTTCAGATAAAAAAATAAACTCTGATATTTTTCATTTTTCTGCTCAAAACATAGATTGTGGGTATTCGTTAGAACCGCCTCGGCGAGGCGGTTCTAACGAGTACCCGCAATCTATGTTTTGAGCAGATATATGAAAAATAATGTATAATACCCCTATAACCACAGTTTTACTACATAAAAGTGGGGTTAAAGGGGTCAGATTTAAGGGGTCAAATTTATATAGGCATGTTTTCGTGATGAGATCCACTAAACACAAGTGTAATGTTTTCGTTGGGCGCACGTCAAAAGATCTGTTTCACGTTGCGACTAATATACACGTCTTTCTCCCATTACGAAAAAAACGTCTATTCAAATATATAGAAAATTTCACCTCCAAAAAATGAAAATTTTCAGATAAAAAAACTCGGATATTTTTCATATTTCTGCTGAAAACATAGATTGTGGGTACTCGTTAGAACCGCCTTGGCAAGGCGGTTCTAACGAGTACCCACAATCTATGTTTTCGAGCAAAAATAAGAAAAATAATGTATACCGCTGTAAACCCCAGTTTTACTATATAAAAGTGAGGTTTAAGGGGGTCAAAATTATATAGGCGTGTTTTCGTGATGCGGCAGTGCAATGTTTAAAAGTGCGGCCCACTTTCTAGCTTGATAGATTTTAAAAGGAATGACATTTGAGAGTAATGAATCACGGGGAAAACATGATCTAAGAATGCTCGGGTCATGCTAAAGACATTAGCAGGATATACATGTACATAAATCTCGCATTGAAAAAGGGGTGTGTGCGAAAAACAAAGATCCAGGGGTCAGTTTCATTAATAAAGCTGGTAGGATTGATTTTAAATGTTCGTACGTTAATTTTAGAAATTTTGAACAAACTAGAGCTGGTATTTATGAAACACTATGCCCTCAACTTCTTGACCCTAACACTGCTCGCCCCTAATAGTGTTTGGAATATCTTGCGTACAAGGTTAAGATGCTGAAATTTACAAAGGGCCATATCTTAAGAAAAAAAACAAAAAAAAACAGAATCTTTTAAAAAGTTAATCAGATCATCTATTCATCATCCCTTATCAACCTATCAAGGCATTAGCCTAAATAATGGTTCAGATATTGCTTATAAGGTTGAAATGCCGAAATTGTCGAAGGGCCATATTACTCAAGAAAAAAATCTGTATTTTTTAGAAGTCATTTAAATCATCTACTCATCATCCTGTATCAGCCTATCAAGTTTCAAGGCAATAGCTTGAGCTGTTTTTGAGATAGCTTGCTTACAAGGTTAAAATGCTAAAATTTTCAAAAGTCCACAACTCAAGTAAAAAAAAAAAAAAAAAAAAAAAAAAAAATCAGATTTTTTTTTAAGTCAATCAGGTCATCTACTCATCATCATCTATCAGCCATTCCAGTTTCAAAGCAATAGCTTACATAATTTGTTTTTAGGTATCTTGTTACAAGGTTAAAATGCCAAAATTTTTAAAGGGTCGTAACTCAAGAAAAGAATGAAAAATTTCAGAAGTTAATCAGGTCACCTACTCATCATTCCCTATCAGCCTTTAAAGTTCCAAGGCAATAGCTTAAACAGTTTTCGAGATATCTTGCTTACAAGGTTAAAATGCCGAAAGTTTCAAAGGTCCATAACTCAAGAAAAACAAAAAATATGTCAAGATGACACCGATGCCCCCACCCAGGGCCATCCTCATCCACACGCAGGCATTTTGCAAAAAATATTCATCAGAAGTGATGGCAAATCCCCCGACCGCACCGCAAATGGCCGTCTTTTTTCAATCTAGTACATCAGAGATGTAATTTTACCAAGGGATACACTTGTTTAACCCTGCAGTGGGTGATAACTCCACAAATGTGAATCTGACAGAGAACTCTAAAACCATAAGTTGTGGAAAGTGGATTTTGTGTTTCTCAACAAAGAAACTGAAAATAATGAGAAAATAAGGCCCGTTGCCTGCAATGATCATAACTCTCAAACCGTAAATCATGGAAACTGGATTTTTTGTTTGCTAGTAAGTGATTTTCAACAAAGAATCCGAAAATAATGAGAAAAATAAGGCCTGTTGCCTGCAAAGATTTTAACTCTCAAACTGTAAGTCATAGAAACTGGATTTGTGTTCGCTAGTAAGTGATTTTCAACAAAGAATCCAAAAATAATGAGAAATATAAGGTCCATTGCCTGCAAGGCCTGTAACTCTTCAACCGTTAGTCTGAGAAACTCAATTTTGTGTTCGCTAGTAAGTGATTTTCAAAAAAGAATCCAAAAATAATGAGAAAAATAAAGCCTGCTGCATGCATTGCTGATAAATCTGCATCCGCAGTATAAGTAAGGGAGATAACTCCAACACTCCGTAGGTCAGAGTTGTCCTTACATATTCTGACACACCTAGTTTATGTTCTTAGCATCTCTACTAACTATCATTAAAATGTCTCCACTGGTTAAAGAGTTATGGCCTGCACAAGAATTTACCACCAGGGGAGATAATTGAAAATAAATGGAGTAACGAGTAACCCATGGTTACAGTTTTTAAATGCAACTCTCCTTCTTAATGTTCTAAGCATCCCTATTAATTATCACCAAAAAATCTCAACTGGTAGAGAAGTTATGACTGTCAGCAAATTTAACAACTATGGGAGATAACTCAAAAATGGAGTCAGACGTCTTTTGTGTACATGACATGCCTACTCAATGTCCTCTACAACTTGATGAAGTATCATAAAAATATCTCAAAGGGTTTAAGAGTTATGGCCTAAGATTTAACAACTATGGGAGCTAACTCCAGAACTAAGTCAGTTAGAGTTGTTGTTGTTCTTATATGTGACACATCTACTCAATGTCCTCTACAACTTTAATCAAGTATCATGATAATATCTCAAAGGGTTATTGAGTTATGACCTGCACAAGATTTCATAACTATGGGAGATAACTCCAGAACGCAGTCAGTTATAGTTGTCATTCTTGTGCGCGACAGCTCTACTCAGTGTCCTCTGCCTATTGGTGAAATATCATGAAAATAACTTATAGGGTTTTAGAGTTACGGGCCGCACAAGATTTAACAACTATGGGAGATAACTTCCAAAACGGAGACAGCTAAAGTTGTTATTCTTGTATGTGACACGCCTACTCAATGTCCTCTACACCTTGATCAAGTATCATGAAAATATCTCAAAGGGTTATTGAGTTATGGCTTGCACAAGATTTCATAACTATGGTAGATACCTCCAGAACAGTCAGAGTTGTCATTCTTGTATGCGACACCCCTACTCAATATCCTCTACGTATTGGTGATATATCATGAACATAACTTATAGGGTTTTAGAGTTATGGGCCGCACAAGATTTAACTATTATGGGAGATAACTTCCAAAACGGAGTCAGCTAGAGTTGTTGTTCTTGTATGTGATACACCTACTCAATGTCCTCTACAACTTGATCAGGTATCATGAAAAAAGGGTTATTGGTTATGGCCTACACAAGATTTTATAACTATGGGAGATAACTCCAAAACGGAGTCAGCTAGAATTGTCTTTCTTGTATGCGACATGCCTACTCAATGTCCCCTACCTAATGGTGAAGTATCATGAAAATACCTTAAAGGGTTTTAAGGGCCCCACAAGATTTAACAACTATGGGAGGTTATCATGAAAATATCTTAAAGGGTTTTATGAGCCCCACAAGATTTAACAATTATGGGAGTTAACTCCAAAACGGAGCCAGCTAGAGTTGTCTTTCTTGTATGCAACACGCCTACTTAATGTCCTCTACATATTGGTGAAGTATCATGAAAATAACTTTTAGGGTTTTAGAGTTATGGGCCGCACAAGATTTAATTACTATGGGAGATACCTCAATAACGCAGTCAGTTAGAGTCGTCTTTCTTTTACGCGACACGCCTACTCAATGTCCTCTACCTAATGGTGAAGTATCATGAAAAGACCCTGCAGGGTTTTAGAGTTATGGGCCGCACAATATTTAACAACTATGGGAGGTAACTCCAAAACGGAGCCAGCTAGAGTTGTCTTTCTTGTACGCGACACGCCTACTCAATGTCCTCTACATATTGGTGAAGTGTCATGAAAATATCTTAAAGGGTTTCAGAGTTATGATCCGCACAAAATTTTACAATTTGGGAGACTATGGGAGATAAATCCTGAACCAAGCCAATTAGAGTTGTTATCCTTGCACGCGACACTCCTACCCAATACCCTCTACAACCTGACAAAGTTTCATGAAAATAACTCAAAGGGTATAAGAGTTATGGGCCGCACAAGGTTTCATCTACAGACGGACGAACAGAGGGAGAGACGGACGCCAGGGCGATCGCTATATCCCCCGAGCCTATCGGTCGGGGGATAAAATTAAGTTGAAACAATGTGATCCCTGAGGGACACACGGTATGTGTCATTGAATACATATTATCATAATGAAAAATAATATATATGGTTTAAGGGTGGGGATCTGAATAGTTTCTGAGATATTTGGCTTTTGATGAAATGAAAGGGGCAGGGCAGGCTGGGGCATGATCCCAGGGGTCGCAAGGTAAGTGACATTGAATGCATCTCATCATAAGGAACAACAATACATAGGTTTAGGGGTTGGGATCTGAACAGTTTCCGAGATATTACATATTTAATACTTTTACTTTTTCTTTGGCCCCACCCAGTAGCCCCACCCCGATCCAGAATCAGTGGCCTAAAACTTGCCTTTTCATCAACAACTAAACATCTTTCCTCTGTGTAATTATTGTGCTAAATTTTAACTCTTCAGCCTCACCAATGATACCATAGTGATATTTTTAGTCACATTTTTGTATGTTTTCTTGGTGACCTGTTATATATTTTACCCCTAGCCCCGCTCAGGGGCATGACCCTGGGGCAATGGTACCATGCATTGGAAGGTCTTGCTCTAGGTAAGTATCATACCAAGTTTCAACTTTCTAGCCCAAAAGATATGAAAGTTACAAGCTGCAAGAGAAACGCGGACGTAAAATTGCACCTAAACTTGAACCTGGTTACGAACGTGACATACGCACATACGCACGTAACATCACGGCGAAACGCTATATGCCCCACTCCTGCCTTCGGCAGGTGGGGGCATAAAAATCGGATTTTTATCAAACGTAACCAGGTCATCTACTTATCATCCCCTATCAGCTGATCAGTATAATATGAATTTAATAGGTGCTACCTATATCCGTGCGTCCAACTTATCATCACATGCTTCATAGGTGGGTTGGCCAGATCTAAACTGAATTTGATTTCAGACCACGCTTGACTTCTAATCCACTGCACGAATTGCGATATAACGTCCAAAACAATATTTCAGAAGTTCAGAGACATTGGCTCCAAATTTGTGGGACTTTTACCCTACCCAAACCACATGAATTCGGGTCCTGCTTATTTACTAGCAGCTCTGCCATGGAGGCTTTAGGCAGCCCATCTACTTCGCGAGCCCCGATAGGCGGGGTGGGGGGGGGGGTGGGGGGAGGTGGTGGGGGCATGCTTTCCGAATACCGAAAACTAGTGTAAGCCGATGACAGGTACAACGACAATATACTATCGTTCGCTTACCGGTATCGAAGTTGTTTTTTTTTTTAAACTATCACGTGAAAAGTGTGTAAAGTCTATGTGTTATCTAAAACTCTACATCAAAGTGTACCTTATGCACAAAACGAATCATGCTTAGCTTGTAAATAGACAGAGAACGGATAGAAATAAAATTCGAAGTGAAGACAATTTTCAAAATTGCGGCGATCGCAAATTTTGTGGGCTGACGTCATAAGTCCCGTGATTCAACCCCTTGCAATCGGAATAATTTGCGTTATTGGCTGTTTAGTTGCTATTATCGGCACGGCCGCCGTGTCAATAGTCTCTGCCAAATCACGGAACGCTTATTGTTGTTCAGGATAAGCATCGAACCACCCAAGCGTTTGTTGGACTATCACATTTTTGGTCACGCACATCACTGGTCACATCGGTTATGGTGGCATATTTCTGCCACGAGATAGCTAGATAGCTATCGCGATAATATTCTTAATTTTCCAGAAAATAAAAAGTTTTCCTGAAAACATTATCGCAATAACTTAAATTATCTAGATATGTTTTTTAATTTCCAGAAAAATATTTTAACGCAAAATTTCGTGATACTGCTCGGGACTGACATCAAGTATCTAGATAAAATTATCGCGATAAATTTGTCATGGTAGCGAGGTAGCTATAAAAAGAATACAAGCGTATATGACATTCCGGGATTTCCCCTACTTTTACCTAGTTCAAACTCTTACTTTAAAAGTCGGTATTTGGGAATACCGAAATCCAATATTTACCGGAATCTTCAGAAATCTAATGTTAATTACCGAAGTCCAGCCATATTATCAAGTTTACCATGATTTGTGTCAGTTTATACGTATACACTGTTAGATAATATATAAACAGATAATATGTCAAAGTTTGGAAGAATATTTGGAATAATAACGATTTTATTTACGTCTTAACAATTTTCATAGATGGAGTTACTTCCCTTCGTAGTTTAGCTCTGTGACGGGTACATAGAAATACGGAACACAGCGAAATATTTTTCATATTCTTCCCAGAAATAAAGATTTGACTTTTCCTGCAAATTGTCTCCATTTGGGACGATATCAAGCATGAAATGTCAAGATATAAAGCATAGTATTGGTTTTGTTTTGCATATAACTGCATGTAAACCAGTAGCCTTACAATGGTAAAAAATCTCCCACACACACGTCATTTAAATGGATTTGTCTAAACTTAACCTTTACTACTTTCTTGGCTAATTCAGCAGATGAAAAACCGATGTTATGTTCTTATTTTTCCAGAAAACAGGAATGGAGACAATTTTCATGTACTGTCAAAACCTTACTACTTTCTTGGCTAATTCAGCAGATGACAAACCGATGTTATGTTCTTATTTTTCCAGAAAACAGTAATGGAGACAATTTTCATGTACTGTCAAAACCTTACTACTTTCTTGGCTAATTCAGCAGATGACAAACCGATGTTATGTTCTTAATTTCCAGAAAACAGTAATGGAGACAATTTTCATGTACTGTCAAAACCTTATTCTGAAAAAAAAAAAAAAAAAAACACATTTCAAAATGTCGTCAGCTGAATTAATATTCCACAAATAGATATCTAGATAATTATTGAAAGTATCGTGATAGTTTCTTAGTATACTGTTGCAGAAATTTGCAGCATTAGGATAAGCATCGAACCACCAAGCGATTAGCTTTGAACTCATCCTAGTTTTTGGATCACACACATCACTGGTTCACATCGGTAGTCTATAGTTGTGCCCGTTCTTCACGCTTCGAACGCTTCTGCGGTTTCCTTTGGAACTGCCTTCGCAGTTCCCCGTTGAGAAGCAATTAAGAAAAGCTCAACTGATATTTGAGATATCTTGCTTACAAGATTTCATTGCATTTTTCAAAGGGCAATAACGCAAGAAAGGGCATAACCATGATAAGAAGAAGAAGAAGAAGAAGAAGAAGAAGAAGAAAAACGGGTCAACTATATTTTTATGAGGAATCCATATCGGAAATTTCAAAAACCTAGGATGCACGATTCAAAAGTTATGCTATGCACATTTTCGACATAGCTTGCTTAAGATGTTAAAATGCTGAAAATTTTCAAAATGTCATAACTCAAGAAAACATTATCAGATTTTTTTTTCAAAAGTTAATCAGGTCGTCTATCGTCATCCCCTATAAGCCTATCAAGTTTCAAGGTAATAGCTCAATAGGTTTTTTTTTTTTTTTTTTTTTTTTTTTTTTTATCTTGCTTACAAGGCTAAAAAGCCAAAATTTACAAAGGGCCATAACTCGAGGAAAAAAGTGAAATTTTTAGAAGCAGGTCATCTCTTTATCATCCCCTATCCGCCTGTAAAGTTTAAAGGCAATAGCTTAAACGGTTTTCAAGATATCTTGCTTACACGGTTAAAATGCCGAAATTTTTAAAGGATCATAACTCAGGGGGAAAAATCGGAATGGTTTCAAAAGTATTATCATCCCCTGTCAGCATATTAACTTTCAATATAATAGCTTAAACAGTTTTTGAGATATCTTGCTTACAAGATTTTATTGCTTTTTTTTCAAAGGGGCAGAATTCAAGAAAGGGGCATAATCCTGATATGAAAAAAAATACGGATCAACTATTTTTTATGACTAGCATGGGCGGTTCAAAAGTTATGCCATTCTAAAAAAGCGTGACTAGCGGACGCACGAACGAACGGACAAGCCCGAAGCAGTATACCCTACCAACTTCGCATAAAGAAACTTGTTGAATATTAGAACAGTCTCCCTTAGAGTACAGTGTTAAGGTTCACTGTTGGACTCGCCACATGCAGATCATTTTAAATACATACATATGCTTTTGTGTTTTAACTTTAGACTTGTAATTCTTTTAACTATGTCATTGACATTTACATTTTTTTCTTTCTTTGCTGTTTCCCGACAGCGCCTCCAGTCATATTCAGAAGTTGATTGTTGGGAGTACGTACCCTAGGCCTACTGGTTTCTGCATAATCAGCATAATATGGGAAAAAGTAAAAACTTTCGAGTTAAAAAAAATCAAACAAACAAAAACGAATAACATATTTTTTCGTGCATAAGTAATTAAGACAAATGATTTTGCATTAAATCATGGAAAAAAATTGCAAATTTAGGCTTACTTCTTCTGTGGCAAGCGCCAGGCAAATAAATAAAAATAAAAAAAAATAAATAAAATAAAATAAAAAATATAAAAATAATAAAAAAAAAGTAAAACGGCTTTCTGAAAGAAGTTTAAAGTAGAGTAATTTCATATTAACCTTTATCAAATGAAAACATTGCAATACACGCGTTTGTGATTCACAAAATAAAGTGTGTCTGTCATGTTTGAAGGTTATTCGGAAATTAGCCTGAGACTAATTCCGGAAATTTTGGAACTGCTTCCGCAGTTGCAGCTGGTGCAGTTACCTACAGTTACCGCCCCTGTTCCATCTCGCACGTGCCCGCGAAAAATCGTACGCTGCAACCAGAGGCTGGGGAAAGAAGCAAACTTCACCGTTTTTAAGTCGAATTGAGGCGTTATTTTAATGCTACAATAGCAGAAACTTGTTTTAGATAATGACTGTTTGAGGAATACACGATCAGGTATCTCAAGTTGGCTGAATTTGTAGCCTATGTCTTTGCGATTTACGCGAATGACCTGTTTCGGTGATATTTGGACAAAAGATTTTTCGCGACAGGTGATAAACTGAGAGGAGATAAATGACTTCAACTATAAATTTAGAGAATTTACATCTTTTCGTTTAATTTATTTCTCATCGTGACATTTTTGCATAAAATTTAGCAGTGACCATGGAAAGGAACTTTTTTATTGACCAAAAGGAAAGACCATTTTATTGTCCTGAATTGGTGATGGGTGCCTTCAAGTCTAAAACCCATAGGTTTGCTGGTTTCATAAAATCTTGGACCCAATATACACTGGACTAGTAACTATGGTACAGGTATTATATTTATTGGAAATATGTTGTCATGGCTGAGTTTTCATAATTTTGTATGATGAATTTTAAATGCTCATATTTCATTTATTTCTCCAAATATCTGAGATTTGTTTTCAAAAAGCAATAGTTCAATATATTACCTTTAAGACAGCGGCATTATATTTAAGGAAAACCCAACAGTTTTTATAAACATCAACAAGAAACCTAGGTACCCACTTTAGCTATTTTCGGCACTTTTAGCAGAAAGACATCAGAAATTCACCCAAAATGATGTTATAACTTCAATTTCTTTAATTGTGACTTAACATTTTTCAACCAAACCTATTAAAAACAATTAAAACTTCAGTTATTATCCAAAATAATTTTTAATGACAATAGTGCTGTAAAATATCGCTAAAATCAAGCCACGACAACATATTTTGGCAGTTCCTTTAGTGGCAAGTCCGGGTATTATTAGGTCCGAGATAAAATAAATGATTTAGCACAGTAAGATATATGAAAACAACTGTCATCTGGACTTTCAAAGTGAAAAAAATCACAGATTCTTGTCAATTAAACGCAATAGGAAAGCGGAAAATGCAAAAACAAAACAGCATGTGCCCGGGCTGCAGATGACCCTGTACTTCCTGCTGTACTTAGCCTAGAATTTAGGGTTGTGTATGGTTCGCAATACGAGTATGGTAATTTTTAATACCATATGATTCTTGTAGAACTTATGATGGCATCTCAAAATGTTACTTATTCTATCAAATCTCTTGTCCATCTTTTCTTAACAGCAATATGTCTATATATATGTGACTTGATAATTGTAATAAACTATCAATATATAAGATAAATTTTGTTTTTATTATTTAACCAAAATATCCCAATACCGTTGAAATATAACCTGCAGAAGCATTTTTGTATGTTTTTTGTTTGCTCTCAATTAAAGCTGGCTAATCAGAGCTGAAAATATAATCCGTTATCAGTCCTGCTATCTGACTGATAATCAATAAGTAATCACAAAAGATTTTGTCATTATTTTACCTGTCATTCTGAGCATGACTCTTACCATATCAGGGCTTTTATTAAGTGGATATACAATGTAAATGACACCCTGAGATTGGTATTGGCACATTACAAAAACACGCCTATTCAAATATATTGAAAATTTCACCACCAAAAACTGAAAGGTTTCAGATAAAATTCTGATATTTTTTGTATTTCTGCTCAACAATAGATTGTGGGTACTCATAAGAACCGCCTTGCTGAGGCGGTTCTAACATGTACCCACAATCTATGTTTTTGAGCAGAAATAAGAAAAATAATGTATACCCCTGTAAACCCCAGTTTAACTATATTAGTGGGGTTTAAGGGGGTCAAGCCGGCCTCGGTGGCTCAGTTGGATGGCCGTCCGACTGGAGATCAGGAGGTCGCGGGTTCAACCCCCGCCGAGGTCGGCAACATTCTTTCGTGGAGATTGATCGTGAAATATTTTCTACGGTCATTCTCTCCTTTCCGCTGATTCAAGAAGGACAGTTGTCAGTTTCTGGCGAAAGAATGTGCACAATACTGGTTAACCGCTTAGAGGACTAAGTCTGCCCAGTAAACGTGTGGTTAGGTAAACTGACCGCGCTTGACATGACCCCATTGGGTTGACTGGGCCGTAAAACCTCAACACAAACAATAAGGGGATCAAAACTATATAGGCATGTTTTCATGATGAAATTGAACTTCAAAGACATACAACAGACTTAAGAAATTTCTTTTGTCCGTCCGAAATCGATACCCAACGTCCAGAACTGTCAAAAAGCCCACCTTTCTTTAACAAGTTGTATGATGTTTGCCCTGCCTACTTATCAGAAATTCTCTACCTGTGTTGACTGAGCTTAAAGGACGTCCCACTTTCCGCTTGCAGGAGTTTAATTGACAGCCGTGTCACGGGTCGCGGCACCCTTTTCATGGCTGTGTAATCACTGTATTTGTCAAGCGTGTTGAGTTGATTAATTGATTTTTGTATAATTAACCTTTCTCCTGTGACACCTGCTGCTTCTATGTGACTCGATTGCATGGTAGCGTTAAAAGTGTAAAGTCAACACCAGAAAATATTCGGTCAAACGTATTCAAATCATTGACTAATGAACCCGAAAATTTTCACTCTGGGGGAATTTTCCAGGTGGTAATATATTTTCTAAAACATCCTAGCAGCTTAATCAGTTCCAAAACATAACGAATACACAAAGTGTGCAGGAGAAATAAAATAAATAATATTTCCAGCACATCAATTTAGCAGTAAGAAGCGTTCAACAGATTGTTTTTATTATACAAAGACAAGAAGCACTAATGAACTGAATTTAGACGAGCGGATTTATCTTCTCTAGAAACAGATAAATTCAAAACCAGAAATAAACATCAAAAAAGCATGATACAAATGATCTTTGGAAGAAAATAATGACAGTATATGAAGTCATTAATGTTTTAATATTCAGGTCATAAAATCTTAAATTATTATTTTGCTAGCAAACCTGTGTCGTCTGAAAACACCTCAAAGCTTCCGGAAGTTACTGAGTGAAATTCTCTAAATAAATAACAATCACAGAATGTAAATTGAAATCTATTCGAATTTAGCTTATGTTTGTCTTTCCTACAATGCTATGACAACAAAAGCAATTTTTCAAATGAAAAGAAAACATATTTTTCATGAAACTTTTCAGAAAACCTGTTTCTAAATGTGTAGCCTTGTTCCGGTTGCGCTGTTTGCTGGTTGCAAAGTAAGTCTTAATTTAGGCGATTTGCAATGGTTTTGTATGCTTTTCTCCGTGAATGAACGTATTGCTGTTGGTATTTCAATGAGAGCTGCCTTTTATTTATTTGTTGTATGAGTTGGCGCTGTTTTCCCTCAGTTTTTGTGAAGGATGCAACTTGTTTGCTAGTGTTGATGAGTTTCAATCCAAACAAATATGTCATTATATACGTGTGCGAAGTAATTTCAGCATGTTTATTTTTAAGAACATATGTTTTGGGCGTTCTCTCATGTATTTTATTATCTTTTTTCTTTTTTTCTGGGCTTTGAAACGACTGTGAAAATGTACCAATGTTGATGCTTTTGCTAAGGTCCAACATACAAGTACTGTACAGGCTTTCCAAAAAGATGCGATCGAATTTTGATAAGGGATAAGGACGTTTTTAAAATACATTTGAAAGAATTATAAGTCATGATTATTCTGTGTGACGCTGAAATAAGAACCTACATTCTGCTAAACAAAGGGCAGACCGCCGCAGCACGAAAAAAAAAATGGGACGTTATAGATTTTCTGTAGGACTTACAAATTTGAGGGGTAGGAAATCAGGGACTTCCTGAGTCTGAAAGTTAATGGAAGCCCTGACTGCAAGTGTAGCATATACTGCAAATGCAGCATATACTGCAAGTGCAGTGTATACTGCATTTATGCTGTATATACTAGAGTAGGAGCATATTTGCAGCATAACTAATATAGGCTGAGTTCCAGCATGATTGCAGCATAATTTAAATACTTGAAACCACTGCAATCATGCTGCATCTGTGTATAGTTAAATGGGCAAGTTGTCAGTTCCCATACTGCTTTCATGCTGCTGAGATTAGGGAGCATGAATGCAGCTGCAGGACGTCAGTGTACCATTTCTCCTCAGATTGCCTTGTATGGTGACTAGGTTCAGCTTGCAATCATGTGAGAGGCACCCCCTCACCATGACTGAGCCTCCCCCGTACAGATTGGTTGGCAAGATATTCCTGGGTGTATAGGCCGAGTTTCTGTGCCTCCACACCCTAAGTTGTCCATCCGTGATATGGAGCAGGAACCTGCTTTTATGCGACCAATTGATGTGGCACCATAACCTCATATTCATGTTTCATTGGGCTAAACACCATTGCAGACGTATTGCGGTCTTTCAGAAAAGATCATGAGCTTTCTGGAGGCAAGTCTAATTGCTTTCAGCCAATTTCTCAAAGTCCTGGTGGAAAATCCATGATTGGGTAACCTAAATGAAGTCGTACTAGGCGAATCGGGGCCCTGTCATCGCGTTGTGACGTCGCTGTAGGTCGCCCCAAACGTTTTCGGTCCTGTACATCATTGGTTTCCCTATCCTTCTGCTATGTGGCTGATAAATGTGTATGGAACCCAAGTTGAAGACCAAAAGCTTTGAAGGACATTTCTGTTGAATGCATTCCAATTATCTGCATTCTCTGGGCTTCTGGCACGTTCATGCCATGCTGCATACAATGATTGCATATTGCAAGAAACTGGCTTTAAATACCCCATATGCCCCCTATTTCTCAATGTGCACAAGCTGAATTTTGACAAAAAAAAAAAAAAAAAAACACGAGGGAGTCAGGATTGCATGCGCCAGGTGCTGCGATGTAGAGCAGTGCAGTCATGCTTGGAGTATCACATCATTTGTTTGAAAGACCATTATTTAGCTAACCTGAGCATGAAATGCTCAAGGTGAGCTATTGTGGTCAGTCAGTGTCTGTCGTCTGTCCTGCAGCATCAACAATTGCTTAAAAAACCCTACTCCTACTACACCCCTGGACCAATTTTGGAACTTGGTTGGAAGCATCAGGGTGACTTATAGAACCAAAATAGCTAAAATCATTCTGATCTGAAATCCAAGATGGCCACCACCTTGAAAATCTATTTTCCGCTTCTTCCCCTGAACCCAAAGGCCAATTGACTTGACATTTGGTTGGAAGCATCGGGGTGACTTACAGAACAAAAATAGCTAAAATCATTCCGATCGGAATTCCAAGCTGGCCACCATTTTGAAAATCTATTTTTCGCTTCTTCCACTGAAACCAAAGGCCAATTGACTTGAAACTTGGTACATATGTACATGTAGGAAGCATCCGGGTGACTTGTAGATCAAAAACAGCTAAAATTGTTCCGATCAGAAATCCAAGATGCCGTCATGGTGGCCATCTTGAAAATCTATTTTTCGCTTCTTCCCCTGAACCCAAAGGCCAGTTGACTTGAAACTTGGTTTGAAGCATCGGGATGACTTATAGAACAAAAATAGCTAAAATCATTCCGATCGAAAATCCAAGATGGCCACCATCTTGAAAATCTATTTTTCACTTCTGCCCCTGAACCCAAAGGCCAGTTGACTTGAAACTTGGTAGGAAGCATACGGGTGACTTGTAGATCAAAAATAGCTAAAATCGTTCCGATCAGAAATCCAAGATGCCGCCATGGTGGCCATCTTGAAAATCTATTTTTCGCTTCTTCTCCTGTATCAAGAGACCAATTGACTTGAAGCTTGGTAGGAAACATCAGGGTGACTTGTTGATCAAAAATAGCTAAAATTATTCCGATCGGAAATCCAAGATGGCCACCATGGTGGCCATCTTAAAAATCAATTTTTCGCTTAGAACTTCTCCTGAACAGAGAGGCCACTTGACTTGAAACTTGGTAGGAAGCATCGGGAGACTTATAGATAAAATTAGCTAAAATCATTCCAGTCGTAAATCCAATCATAAATTTATTTTTCGCTTCTTCTCCTGAACCGAGAGGACAATTGACTTGAGACTTAAAAGGAAGCATAAGGGTGACTGGGAGATCAAAAGTAGTTAGAATCGCTCCGATCAGTAATCCAAGATAGCCACCATGGCGGTCATCTTGAAAATCTATTTTTCACTTTTTCTCCTGAACCGAAAGGCCAATTGACTTGAAACTTGGTTGGAAGGATAGGGTTGACTTGTAGATCAAAAATAGCTAAAATCGTTCCGATCGAAAATCCAAGATAGCTGCCATCTTGAAAATCTATTTTTCACCTCCTGAACAGAAAGGCCAGTTGACTTGAAACTTAGCAGGAAGCATCAGGGCGACTTGTAGATCAAAAATAGCTAAAGTCCTTCTTATCGGAAATCCAAGATGGCTGCCATCTTTTATTTGCTTCTTCTCTGGAACAGAGAGGCCATTTGACTTGAAACTTGGTATGAAGCATCGGGGTATAGATAAAGCATAGCTAAAATGGTTCTGGATTGGAAATCCAAGATGGCCACCATCTCTAAAATCTATTTCTCACTTCTTCTCCTGAACGTAAAGACCAGCTGACTTGAAATTTGGTAGGAAGCATTGGTGAACTTGTAGATCAAAAATAGCTAAAATCATTCCAATTGGAAATCCAAGGCAGCCATCTTGAAAATCTTTTTTTCGCTTCTTCTGAACTGAAAGGGCAGTTGACTTGAAACTTGGCAGGAAGCATCAGGGTGACTTGTAGATTAAAAAAAAAAAAAAAAAAAAAAGCTAAAATCATTCCAATCAGAAATCCAAGATGGAGATGGCCGCCGTCTTGAAAATCTTTTTTTTGCTTTCTCTGCTGAATGGAAAGGCCAGTTGACTGAAACTTTGTAGGAAGCATCAGGGTGACTGGTAGATAAAAAAATAGCTAAAATTGTTCCAATGAGAAATCCAAGATTGCTTGAAACTTAGTAGGAAGCATTTGGGCGACTTGTAGATCAAAAATAGCTAAAAAATCATTCTGATCGGAAATCCAGGATGGCCGCCATCTTGAAAATCTATTTTTCGCTTCTTAGTAGGAAGCATCAGGTTTACTTGTAGACAGACCTGTTACCGATTACATACAAATGTATTTGATTACAATTACAATTACTTTGTAATTTCATGATTACAGATTACAATTACAATTACATCTTTTCTGAATGTAATCAGTTACAATTACAATTACATTGCAATGTAATTGATTACAATTACAATTACTTTCTTGTTGTTCCGTGTTTAAAAAAATTCTAGTTTAAATTAATAATCTGTTTTATTGTTCTTTCAAAGCTTCATGCATGGCATGCTATATCTTCTGACAAGATGTTATTCATATTCTTTATACCATATATTCATTTTTTATGATATTCCATAATCCATTTACTATACATTTTCTATGACATATGGTTAATTTTTACTCTTCCTCTTGGTACCATGAGCTGGTTCAAAGACTTATAGTGCCTGGCTTTTGTTGTACTCCCTGGGGTGCAATATAATTCTGTCAGGCTGTTCATCTTAAGCATTGATATATAAAAATGAAAACAACAATGGAATTATATCAAGTTCTCATCTGTTATAAATAAGTTTAATTTGCATAAGCAACATTATTAAGCTTCATGGAACAAAAGAAAGAACAGTCCCTTCTCTATCTAAAAATGTAGTGTGGTGGTTGATCAGGGTTGGGGTGGGGGGACGGCGGGGGGGGGGGGGGGGGGGGGACAAAAGAAATCCATCTTGGCCCAGGGCTGTACAGTTTAAAATTTGCAGTGAATAAGTTTTGTTAGGAAATTGCTTTACCTGTCAGTAGACCAGATAAGAGGAGTAAATTGCTGATAATTAAAGGATAATTTTCCTTATCTTTCAATGAAAACATATGTTGTGGGTACTCATTTGAACTGTCTCATTGAGATGGTTCAGATGAATACCCACAACACATGTTTTCATTGAGAGGTAAGAAAAATCATCCCTGAATTATCACTAATTTACTCCTCTTATTTGGTCCTCTGCCTGTATGAAAGAACCAGCTCAAAACCTGTCAATGTCCTCAGGCAATATGTCAAAACTTAACACAGGTACTTTACAGAAGGGTATATTGGGCCAGTTTTACTAAATGCCATAAATAATTCAAGTATTTGGATACTTGATAAATAGGCCTATGCAAACAATGAAGAAAAAGTACATCAGGTTCTACATCCTTTCATATTCAAATGTCATTGTTTAGATGCAGAAATATATGACAAGATCACACTCCAACTATAAATTATGACAGGTCAACTTTAGCCACTTAACAATTGTCCAACTGTATATAACTTTTACAGTAGGTCATCTGACATGCGAGTTATTGTTGACAGCATGCACACAATAAACATGAAATTATATAAGTCAGTAAGTTACTGTAAAAACACTAAAATTTTCATTTTCCATATTACATGTGTGGAAACAGTGAAGGCTCTGGTGGGACTGCACAAATTCAAAGCTGCACCTGAAATGCCTCTTTTGGCACATGCCTTTACCATTATCACATGGATTAGTCAATTCTGATCTGGATCTGCAATGTTTGCCTTGATCTGTCTTTCCGAAAGTATAATACACCGTTAAACAGCCATGTTATATCCAAACAAAAACGTAGAGATATATAGATAAAAGACTATAAATGTTTGCCAATTTAATTACTTTGATTACTTGCTAATCCATATCAGCTAATCCATGTGTGAAACTTCAATTTCCTTTGATCTCGAAAATGTATTTTTTAAATTTTCTTTTATCTCAAAGATGTATTGATTGTTTTAAACAAACCAATATAGAGTCATTAAGTCGTTAAATGTAAATAATCAAAATGATTATTTTATCTCCAATATTCTTGTTTCTTGTCAAGTTGTCAATTGATTGTGTTGGGACTTAACGACACGTCAACCCTTGTGGGTCATTTTGTGTCGTCTCCCAGAGAAAGGGAGAAAAGTGATAGAAGAGATAGTAGAAGAGATTAAAGAGAGGGACAGGGAAGAAAGGAAAAGGAATGAAAGTTAAGAAACAGAAGAAATAAAAATATTCCCCATCTACCCTTACCTGCTAAAAGGATAGCAGGCCTTGCTCAACTGTAAGCCAATATCAGTTGGACGCCCCGGTGACGTAAGATACACGACACCTTCGCACCGTCAAGTTGTCAAACCAGAAATGATTTTTGTTTTCAATTCTATTCCTTCTGGCTTATTTTAATTAAATATCCATATTGTAATCGTATTGTAATCATCAAAGTAATCACGATTACAGGCTGTTTTGCAATGTATTCGATTACAATTACAATTACTTGTAATCATAAAAATCAACGTTTACAGATTATATTTTGATTACTCAAAACTTGTAATCGATTACATGTAATCACGATTACTGATTACAATTACAACAGGTCTGCTTGTAGATCAAATATAATGTAGCTAAAATCTTTCCATTAGGATAACCAAGATGGCCGCCATGGAGGCCATCTTGAAAATCTTGTCTTCTGCTGAACCAAAAGGCTTATTAAGTTGAAACTTGATAGGAAGCATCAGAGTAACTTGTAAATAAAAAATAGCTAAAATCCTTCTGATCAGAAATCCAAGATGGCCTCCATGGCCGCTATCTTGGAAATCTATTTTGCACCTCTTCTCCTGAACGGAAAGGCCAGTTCTCTCGAAACTTGAAAGAAAGCCTCAGTATGACTTGTAGATCAAAAATAGCAAAAATCGTTTTGATGAGAAATACAAGATAGCCGCCACAGTTGCTGTCTTGAAATTCTATTGACTTGAAACTTGACAGGAAGTATCGGGATGACTTGTAGATCAAAAATAACTAAAATCATTCAGATCGGAAATCTTAGGTGGTTGCCATAGCAACCCTTTTTAAAATCTGTTTTGAATTTTTTTCTCCTAAACCAAAAGAGCAGTTGACTCGAAACTTCATTGGAAGTACACAATGTAACAAGGTGACTTGTAGATCAAAAGTAGCAAATTTCATTCTGATTGGAAGTCCAAGATGGCCAATATCTTGAAAACCTATATTGAGCGTCTTCTCTTGAACCAAAAGGACAATTAACTCAAACTTGTCTGGTAATCAGGTGAGCACTATATAGGGCCGTCTTGGCCCTCTTGTTGTTAAAACCAATGTTGACATTAACTTCCAAAGTTATTAAAAAAAATATGATTCGGTGCTAAACATTTTTTTCATGTCATTACGAAAACATACCTATCCAAATATACTGAAAATTTTACCACCAAAAAAATGAAAATTTTCAGATAAAAGATTCTGATATTTTTCATATTTCTGCTCAAAACATAGATTGTGGGTACTTGTTAGAACCGCCTCGGCAAGGCGGTTCTAATGAGTACCCACAATCTATGTTTTTGAATTGTCATTAGCCTCTATTGCCCCTTGTGCGCGTAAAGTGTGTTTTTGTGTGACAGACACCCTTTTCACATGTGCTGTCTTGTTGATTCAATGACTCTTTGATAGCAGAAGCGCCCCTTTAAGTAAATTACATATACTACATAAAACGGGGTTTAAGGGGGGTCAAAATCATATAGGCGTGTTTTCGTGATGTGTACTGGTATATGTTTTTATGGAAAAATAATAAGTAGTACATGTATTATGTGGATACCCCCTTTTATCTGGAGTTAAATGCTTATTTCATATATAAACAGGCCTTGATGGCTCAGTTGGATGCACATTCGACTGGTGATCAGGTCTCGTGTTTGATCCCCACCAGGTCCAGCAATATTCTTTCGTGGAGATTGATCATTATTTGGCAAACTCTCCCTTCAGCAGATTCAGATAGGCAGTTGTCAGTTTCTGGTGTAAGAAAGTGCACAAGTACTGGTTAACGGCTTACAGGACTAAGTCTGCCCAGAAAAGGTGTGATTGACTCTTATGGTTTGACTGGGCTGTAAAACCTCAACTCAGTTATTTGATATACATACAGTTATCAATACACGAAAAATATTTGATATACATACAGTTATCAATACATGAAAAACCCCGCCATCCAGACAATATATTCTGGCTAAAAAGTTTCCTTTGAATTCATACATGTATAAGGACAGAGAATTTTATTATCAGTCCTCTGACAAACAGATAGTACTTAGTCTGAATACCTGCAGATTTTCCAGGAATAGAATTTCAGGGATAGAATCACGTATTATCAGTCACTTAATACTTAGCATGCAGGGGAAAAAATCAGCAGTCGGCATTTTGAAATGGTTTTCTTACTTTTCCGAGAAAACAGAATTTGACATTTCATGCAAATTGTCTCCATTGGAAAAAATTTAAATGAAATGTCAAACCCTGTTTAATAAAAAAAATAAGAAAGATATTGCCGATTTGCTGTCAGCTAAATTTGCCCAGAGAGTGGGAAAGATTAATCTGTCATTAGTGGGGATTCTCATGCCAGTGATGATTTTAACTGTTAATTAACAGCTTTTTTCAGCTTTTCTACACATACATGTACTAGAGGCAGCCTTGTTTGAAAGTAGGAGGCCAAAATCTGTAAGCTAAGGACAGCCATCACTTTTGAGATTTACATAAGTTCTTTTGAATGTTTAGCATGCTGGGTAAAAAATTCAGCAGACAACATTTGAAATATTTTAAGAGTAATGACCCTTTTTCAACTTAAAAAAATGGTTTCCCTTCAATATGTTTTTAAAAGGTTAGTGTATTGGATTCATATTTTATACACAGGTATAATTATAATCATAAAATATCGGTAAAGTTCCATTTAGGGCAAAATCCACCAATTTTTAGGGAAGTTTTGGCCCTTTTTCAACTTTGAAAAATGGTTTCCGCTGGATATACACGGGTATATAATCATAAAATATAGGTCAAGTTCGATTTAGGGTAAAATCCACCAGTTATTAAGGGACTTACCGTACGGCCCTTTTTCAACTTCATTTTTATAGGTTAACCAGTATTGTGCATATTCTTTCACCAGAAACTGACAACTGCCCTTCTTGAATCAGCAGAAGGCAGGGAATGACCATAAAAAATATTCATGATCAATCTCTGTGAAAGAATATTGCGGACCCGGCGAAGGTCCACCCCTACAACCACCTGATCACCAGTGGCATGCACATCCAACCGAGCCACCGAGGCCGGCTATTGTTGTAGTTGTGTTGGAATTACAGCCCAGTCAGCACTGTTAAGGTCATGTCAAGCTGGTCAATTACATCTACTCACACTTTTCCTGGGCAGGCTTAGTCTTCTAAGCAGTTAACCAGTACTGTGTGCACATACTTTCACCTGTTACTGACAACTGCCTTTCTTGAATTCGGAAGGTTAAGAATCTTGTGACAATAGCATCAGCTATTAGACTTGCTGCCAATTACACTATGGATCCCTGCCCTATTGTGTGAAGCTATTTTTTTTTTCTCTCTGTTTATTGCAGATTTAGGACAGTTTGGGGTATTAAAGTAACACGTTTATAAGGTGCCACGAGTTCCTGAGAAGTGGTATACAGGAGTGATGGCTGGTTAAAATATTACCATCATTGGAGATGAGATTTGTATCCATCCTCTTCTGTCAGCTTACATCTGAAACAAGGTTTGTGTCTTATCTTGTAACCCTACTGTCCTTTCGACATCACTCGGAAAGACGTTTTTCGCTTGGCGTTTTATTTAAAATAAAACTATTTTGTTCTGATTGACCATATCGTATCAGAAACCATTTGTCTTTTCTATTTCTGTGTTTGTTCTCAAATATTTGCCCTAAAATTAAATTTATGGCCAAAAATTGGTCTGACCTATGCAATTTTTATAGTAACGTGATTTTTGGGAATCTTTGCCTGTAAAAATATTTTTTACTTTTCTTTGCTCAATTTGAATTATTGATGTTTCACAGCAATATTGTGAAAATTTCAGAACAATTGATCGAGCGGAACTTGTTGAAAATCTGCCTCCCAAGTTACCCATCAGATTCCTGCATAACTTGCATCCATTTGTACTATAAGAAAAAGTGAAAATATTTTATTTTTTAAATACCAATGTCTTGAATAAAACTTGTGTATAGGTAGTTACGACAAATGGTTTTTCATTAGATCATGACAAAAGTTTCAAACTTATTTCTTTTGTGTAATGCGAAAAGCACAAAATGACTTTCTGAAAGATGTCGAAAGCACAGTAAGTATTTGGGCATCTCAACTTCTCATAGCTACAGATAACATGGGTTATCCACATAATTTTTTTCTTATTTCTCGACAAAAACGTGGATACTCATTAATGAGCGCCTACAACACGTTTTTGTTGAGAAATAAAAAAAAAGAATATCAGTACTATTAGATTGAAAAAGTGCCTTGTCCATAGCAACAGATAAAGGCGCTTTTTTCATCTGAAAAATACTGAGATCTTTTTTATTTCTCAACAAAAAATATGTTGTGGGTACTTATTAGAAGCGCCTCGCCGAGGCGCTTCTAATGAATACCCACAACATATGTTTTCGTCGAGAAATAAGAAAATATTATGTGGATATCCCCTCTTATCTGTAGCTATGCTTGTCTGGAGCTATTCATACTTCAAAAATTTGAACGTCCATTAGACTACATTTTGATGTGTCAAAACATTGTTGGATGAATGGCAAACAGTGTAGACTTGATGAGACACTGCATTCTGCAGTGTCTGATCTGGTTTACGCTGTTTGCTCTGGTATGAATGCCCCAACACTTGGGAAAATATGGCATCTTTTAAGCTTAGAGAATTCAGAAAAATGGTGAATTCCATTTACTGTATTCAGAGGAATTGTTGAGGATTTCGTGATAATTATGGTATAATTTTCTCCACTTCTCCATGAAAACATATGTTCTGGGTATCATTAGAAGTGCTTTGGCAGAAGTGTCTCAGTGAGGCACTTCTAATGAGTATACCCACAACACGTTTTTATGCAGAAATAAGAAAAATTGTCCCACCAAATACTCCTCCTTAACAATTCCTCTATGTATTTACTGTTTCGCCTTAATCAAGATGCTTTTTTCCAACATTTCTTACTTTTACACGAAAAATATTCATTCAGATACCCGCTTATCTGGAGCATTATCTGGCGTTTATGTTTCTTATCAAAGTGTTCAGAGGCTTGTTAAGTAGGATTATTTGGGGATAATTCTGGGATAATTTTTCTTATTTCTCCATAAAAACATATGTTGTGGGTACTCATTAGAAGCGCCTCACTGAGGCACTTCTAATGAGTACTCACAAGGTACGTTTTTATGGAGAACTGGAGAAAATTATCCCTAAAATCATTAAATACTCGTCCTTCAAAAAGTCCTCTGGTGTTTATATATCCTTGGCAGTTTACCCCCACTGTCTGAGTTAGTGGAGTGAGACATTTCATGGTGATGAGCAGGAGTATGTATACATAATGTTAAAAGTTTTAAGCTTACCTGAGCTTAGCTCTGGATAAAAGGGGATATTTACTTAATATATCCTCCTTCTCCATGAAAACATATATTGTTGGTTCTCATTAAAAGCGCCTCTAATGAGCATCCAAAGCCTATCTGCTTTTCATAGAGAAATAAGACAAATATCAGTACTTTTCAGTTGTAAAAAATGTGCCTGATCTGGAGTTAAGCTTAACCCTTGTCATGTTGAATAAATTAAGATGCCATGCCCACTTCTAATTTTCAGCCTATCAGATTACTTGATCCAGATTTTTTATATAAATTCATATACTGAATGGCAAACAGTGCAGGTCCAGACCAGTTGGCTTCCTCAAGCCGACTGATCTGGATCTACGCAAATTGCAAATCCAGAGTATATCCAGTTTCAGCAGGGCTAGGGTTAAAGTCAGTCGTCCGTAAGTTCTTGTTTTTGTCAGTCTTTTCCAGGCATATATTTTGGTATAGGAGATAAATTGGCAAACTTTAGGTCTTATTCCGTGAAGTTAACAACGTAACTCCTCTTTTAAGTTAAACTTCGCAGTAATGATCCTGCATTGGTTCTCTGGTCAGATGTCTCTACCAAGTGTGATTTTGTGTCTGTCCACCAATTTCTTGGTTTCCATGGCAGCTGAAAAGTCTCAAAGACATAAAAAATACATGGTAAATGGCTTAACCCTAGTCCTGCTTAACCCTGATAATTTTATGTCCTGCCTTTGCAAACAGTGTAGACCCAGATCAGTTAGCTTCTTCAGAAGCCAACTGATCTGGATCTGCACTGTTAGTCAAATTTAGTATGTAAATTTGTATCAAGAATTTGTATCAAGTAATCTGATTGGCTGACAATTAGAAGTGGGTGTGGCATGTTAATTTATTCAGTAGGACAAGGGTTAATGACATAATATCCATCACAAATCAAGCAATTTGAACTTAACTGAGTGCACATATTCCTTGGTGGTCCTCTCAGTTTTTGATTTTTATGTAATGCCCACCTGCCGTTTGATTGCCACAGCAGCTGTTATTTTTACAACAGGAAATGTGCGGTGCTGCGCACACTGAATAACGGTTTCAGCAACAGTCTCCCAAGATATATTTGCGTGAAATGTTAAGTCTATTTTCTGAGAAAAATATGAAAAATGTTAATTTGTCATATGAATTTGCCCATAGAGTACTACTTGTCCTCCGTAACCACTGAAGTAATTGTAGCCAGACTTGTTAATAATGATCCTTGTTCAATAGGATTTTCCAATCAGAGAAGGTCTTTGTAATTTCCATTCCTTTTGGTCTGAAAATATTAACAAGTTTTGACTTTTTTTTTTTTTCAGTTAACATGGTTAAAGCTTAGCCGTGTGGGTAAAATTTTCAGCAGATGACACTTTGAAATATTTTTTCTTATTTTCCCATGAAACATGATATGACATTTTTTGCTAATAATCTCCATTTAAGACAATGAGCATGAAATTCCAAATCCTGAAAACAACGTACCAGGAAATGTAGCCAAATCTGACTCAGTAAAACAATTCCTGCCTTGTTAGCATAGCCCCAGATAAGGAGCTTTGTTCAAGCAAAAAGTAGTAATATTTTTGTATTTCTCCACAAGAATATATGTTGTAGGTACTCATTAGAAGTGTCTCACCAAAGCACTTCTAATGAGCGATGTTTTCAACTATTTTGTGGATACCCCCTCTTATTTGGAGTCTCAGGGCCTGACAAATCCATTGCCCAGCTGCCCGGGACAAGCCCAAATTTTGGTTGGGCAAGTTATTTTATTTCACTTGCCCAGAAAAATGTATAGAATACAATGTATATAGGGAATATTGTAATTCTGAGCCATTTTCAAGATGCTGTGGAATGCCAGGCAAGTGGCTGAAACTTGGATTTGTCAGGCCCTGCGGAGTTATGATTGTAAGCCTTAAATTCCTTCTTTCCTTCAGAGATTTGACATATATTTGCATTCTCATAGGTGTGTATTCTCCAGGAACTAAAAAAATTCAAACAAACATCTGCTTTGATTTTCATGTTTATAATCTTATCCCGACATACAAGTATGTTGAGGGGTATATAGTTTAAGCTTTTCCATTCATACGTACATTCATTTGTTCGTCTTTCCGTCATGTTTATGGATACCAGGGTCAAAGTTTTTATGCAAGTTTATAAGATCTTATATTTATACCCCTGGCATACTAAGTATGTTGAGGGGTATATAGTTTTTCTCTTTCCGTTAGTCCGTCCGTGCGTCCGTACGAATGTTAACATTTTACATCAAAGTTTTGCGTGAAGTTTTTTTCTTTTGCATATATTTTTGAAAGCTTACACTTTAGGATGTTGATGTGTGGTTAGTGTTACTACTAGATGATTACAGAATAGCTGACATCATTCTGCTGATGCTGCTGACCCAAGGTCAAGGTCACGGGGGTATTCGTGACCCTCTGGGCACTTGCTCTAGTCTAAAGACCCTTTGATTGATTTCATTTATATTTGTCATGATGGTAGATATAGGTCTCAAGTTTTACTCAGTGCCATCCCCACCCTGGGGCCTGACCTTCAGTTCAAGGTCATAGAATTTTCATATAAAAGTCAAAAGTTTGCACTTAAGTTTATATAGATATATTATCGAGACCTTTTAATGAATTTCATTTATATTTGGCATGATGGTAGATACAGGTCTCAAGTTTTACTCAGTGCCATCCCCACCCCAGGGCCTGACCTTGAGGTCACAGAATTTACATATAAAAATCAAAATGTTCACATTAAAGTTTATATATCAGGCTTTCAAGTGGGCCATACTTTTCCTACTATTCCTATTTTTCCCTCCTTTTTTGTGCTCCTACTTTTCCCTGCTTTTTTTCTGAAAATGCCCTACTATCCCTTTTTTTTTTTTGTCCAAAAATGTTTGAAGTGACCTAAAATTGTAATTTTTTCCTCGCTCACTCGGAGTTTGTAAAAATCAGATCAGCTTATTCATGATGCAAAAGTTTATAAAATATTTTTACTTCAGTTGTAACACCTTTTGTGGAACGTTTATTTTGGTATTTCCTTTGCATGGTAATGTAATGTTTTTGTTCGGAGAGAACTTTGTTTGCTTATTGTATCTTTTTCTAAGTCTGAAAACACTCAGAACATCTCTACTATCTCTACCTTTTATGATAGAAATTCCTACTTTTGGCCTACTTTTTCAAAATTTTGAGCCGTACTTTATCCCTACTTTTTCGATGGAGGGCACTTGAAAGCCTGATAAACTTTTATCATCAGACCTTTTGATGAGTTTCATTTATATAAAGCATTATGGTAGATATAGGTTGAAAGTTTTACTCAGAGAAATTCCCATCCTGGGGTGCAGACTTTGAATTTTCATATAAAAGTCAAACTTTTTGCATTAAAGTTTACATAGCTACATTATCAAGACCCTTTGATTGATATCATTGATATTTGGCATGATGTTATATATAGGTCTAAAGTTTTTCTCAGCGCCATCCCCAAGCTGGGGCTTTGTTTTGAGGTCATGGTCTTAGACAGATTTTTCAAATAAATGTCAAAGTTTTTGCTTATATTATAAAGATTGATTGATTTCACTGTTATTTGTAATGATGATAGTTATAGCTCTAAATTTTATTTAGCATGATCTCTGCATCTGTAACCTTTGAGGTCAAGGTCATGGGCTTCACATAATGTGTGACTAAATTCTTTCAATGTTGTATTAATACAGCAAGCATATAACTGCCATCTCCAGAGTCAAAACTAAATACTTTGCGCTTTTTAGAAAGAGGTGGTAGCACTGGTTGGGGATATACGTACCCCTACAGGGCACTTTGTCTATTTTCTTTTTAGTGTAGATCTTTTTTCAGAAGGGATTTTGTGTGAAGGAAAGCAAACAGGATGTCACAAAAGTTGTCTCACCTATTAAAAAATCTCGCAGGTGTATCCATTCACCTTAAATATCAAAGCTGCTGAAATTACCAGCTTGCCCTAAGTATTTGGACAGTCAGGCCTGATGCAAACTGTATCTGATCAGGATCTACGCTGTTTGCCAATTGTGTTGAGGAATTAGGCACATCAGTGGAGATTAAAACAGACTTGTTTAAAGTTTTAGATCTATAATGTAAGTATGTTGAAGAGTTAAGGTGTCCCAATATTTGGGGTTATTATGGTATTTGAGCAAACTTTGATTTTGATGCTCCCTTGAGTAGTCTTCTGCAATATTTATGTTTGTTCCTTAGTTCTCCTCATCTGAGCAAAGCTCAAGTTGAGCTGTTGGAATCATTTCATATCTGTTGTTCAACCAAACGTAAGTGCTGGCCAGGGCTAGCCTTTGGCAAAATTCTATTTGAAGCCTATTGTTAATGGCAGTCCAAAATTTGTTCAGATGGTCATGATGCTTTATTCAAGATATGCACTTACTAAAAATAGGGGATGGGGAAACAAACCCTTTTTTTTGCCCCCACAATTTGAAGAATGGTGGAAAGGGCATATAGTGTTATCCCTCTCTGTCTCACAATGTGTGTTAGTTTTTCAGGCAGGGGCATCTGTGTCCTTTGGACACATTTCTAGTTTTTCTCAAAAATTGGCAGACCAGCTCTGATAAAACTTCACAGAAATGATTGATGACAGCACCCCATCAAATTTTGTCCAAACATCAGGTATGGCTGCCATTACTGAAAAACAGAAATAAAAGACTGAACAGATTTTTGTGAAGCATGGAAGGTCTGTGTTATTGCATGAAAATGTCGAAATATGTTGAAAAATTTGTAAATTTAGGTGTTTGACTAATGCCCCATCCCTTCAATTATACACATTTTCAAACATAATATGTATTATACATAGTACCAGATAAGAGGGTTACATAGTACCAGATATAGTGGTTACATAGCATCAGATAAGAGGGTACATAGCACCAGATAAAAGGATTACATAGCACCAGATAAGAGGGTTACATGGCACCAGATAAGAGGGTTACATAATACCAGATAAAAGGGTTACATAGTACCAGATAAGAGGGTTACTTAGCACCAGATAAGAGGGTTACATAGCACCAAATAAGAGGGTTCCATAGTACCAGATAAAAGAGTTACATAGTACCAGATAAGAGGGTTACATAGCAACAGATAAGAGGGTTACATAGTACCAGATAAAAGGGTTATATAGTACCAGATAAGAGGGTTACATAGCCACCGGATAAAAGGGTTACATAGCACTAGATAAGAGGGTTACATAGCACCAGATAAAAGGGTTACATAGCACTAGATAAGAGGGTTACAAAGCACTAGATAAGAGGGTTACATAGCACCAGATAAGAGGGTTACATAGCACCAGATAAAAGGGTTACATAGCACTAGATAAGAGGGTTACATAGTAACAGATAAGAGGGTTACATAGTACCAGATAAGAGGGTTACATATACCAGATAAAAGGGTTACATAGCACCAGATAAAAGGGTTACATAACACCAGATAAGAGGGTTACATAGCACCAGATAAAAGGGTTACATAGCACCAGATAAAAGGGTTAAATAGCACTAAATAAGAGGGTTACATAGCACCAGATAAGAGGGTTACATAGCACCAGATAATAGGGTTACATAGCACCAGATAAGAGAGTTACATAGTACCAGATAAGAGGACAGGACAAGTATGATTATTGTTTGAATGCTAGGAAAGATATGATTAAACGCATCAATAGGTACAGGTAATGTTCCAGTAATTTTAACTTCGTAATACATTAACCTATAGATAATGTGCTATTCTATTCTGTTATTCACCCCCTCCACAGAAAAAACGACCTTTCAGTCATGATAAAGTCTTAATTCAGAAGGTCCCTTTAAACAGTTACCTGTATGACGTAGTTCCTCCCGCTCAAATGATCACGTGTCAGTTTCTTTTCTGTGGACTTTGAATGTTCAAGGATTATTATTCTGTGTTAGAAAAAATGGATTAAAATTATTCTACACGGTTAAAATTTTTATATCCTTGACTTTCTCTTGTTCTATATTCACTCCTTCTACTATCTATGTACTTATTTTCGAAATATCGATCTTAGATTTCTTGTTTTCTCAATGTTAAATTTCTTCCTTTGTTTCCGCGTCAGTCGATGCATTTTGCCCGCGGCAACTGTGGCCATTTAAAAGCTAAATGGGATACACATTTATCTTGTTTAACTTGTAATTCTTGCACACGTATCTCTCCGTGTTATATTTGTAGTTCCTGGACAGAAAAAGTTTGGAACCTAGCAGAAAGAAGACGCCTTCATGCTACTAGAAAATCAGTTATGACGCAGAAGAGAAAACAGAAGAAATCAAAGAAATCCAAGAAGTCCCAGTCAGACATGTCTGACAACGGGACATTTGATGGGAGCACCGCCCCTCATAGCTTTACTGCTCGGGGCAGGACCCATCAAGGTGGCAGCCTGGCGGACTTAGAGTCTGACCGGGCACTAAGCCCACCAGTCAACCAGTCACCAGTCACCCAGTCACTGGGCAACTTATCTCCCTTCATCCAGTCACCGGTCATCCAGTCGCCGGTCAACCAGTCACCAGTCAACCAGTCACCAGTCAACCAGTCACCAGTCAACCAGGCACCAGTCAACTAGGCTCCAGTCAACCAGGCATTGGTTAACAGTCATTCGCGTATGACCTACAAACACAAATTCCGCCTAGTTATATTCCTATAAATGTGCCTGTACAAAGCTACGCTCCGTCCATAAGTAGCCATATTTCACATGGTAGTGTCCACAGACTATCCAATGTTTTAATTCCTGGTTAAGAACGTTCTGATAGACTAGAACTTCCTAATCCAGCTTCTTCCTCTAGAACTCGAACCTGATTTTTCGCAGGTCTCAGATCCTAGTGTAATGATTGAGCCGCCTAATTCAAATGATTTATCTATCTCCAGACCTTCAAGGAAGGATCAGTCAAAAAGAGAGCATAAATCTAAAAAGAGAAGAAGACATCGATCGTCCTCTTCTTCTATCTCTACTTCCAGATCAGACTCTTTGAGTTCTTCTCGGCGAAAGAAAAATTCAAAGAGATCTAAGCACTCTGATAAAAAGAGAAGAAGATGATCGATGACGCCTTCTTCTTCATCAAATTCCTCCCAATCTCAACTTGACATTGGTAGATATACAAGGGCTCATAAATCTCCCCAGGTTGTTCAAACGCCAACTCTAATACAACCTGAGGAGACTAATTTTAGTCCAATCACTAATCAACCTATTAATTACGATCAGATTCAGCCGAATCTCACTCAACAGAACAAGGAGTCAGATTCGGAAACTGAATCCGAAGTCTGGTCATTTGATCGTGCGATTAACGAGGTCTTCCGGCTTCTTCCTCCTGAGTTATGCCCAAAAACTCAGCAGGATCAAGCTCCATTAAAACCTCTCTCTGGGATCGAACAATTAATGGAGTCTCGTTCCACTCCATTACTTGTCCTCCCACAATCCAAATTAGTACAAAATACAACAAAATATATTCAAAATAGACTAGAATCAGACAAATGTTCAAATGATTGGATTTGCCCGCAAAGCTTGGTTTCGGCTCTTGCTCCGACTAAATTCTACAAGAGCCAAAACCAATATTTGCCAACTGATAATATCCCTCAGTTAGAAGCGGATGCGTCTCTCCTAGACATTTCTAGTAAAGGAAGAGCTTCTATTCCGCTCAAGAATCTAGAAGCATGGGAAAGGAAGGCTAGAAAACTAGTCGCTATTTATTCTCATGCTGATCTATTTTCTTCAGCTGCCTTCCTTTCATTACAACAGGAATCGATGTCGGTTGCGACCCTTTCCAGACTTCTGGAGGCCGTAGCCAAATCGATCAAACATGCTACTGCTATGTCTACACTTTTAACTACTGAATTATTCCAAGCTAGGAGGGACGCAGCCCTAGCTTCGTCTAAACTACTACTCGACAATTCCACATACGAGTTAAGGAACGCTCCTATTAACTCAAAATCCTTATTTGACGGCAGGATAAAAGAAATAGCTAAATCAAACTTCGAAGCTCAACAGCAAAGGTTTCTAGCTTCTACATCCATTCAGTCACAATCTCATTCTTATAAGCCTCCTTCGCAGAGCAGAGCTTTCAAGATACCTAAATATCCTGCTAAACAAACAACATCCAGACCTAAACCTACGCAGTCGTATAGGTCCAAAAATATTCCTCAAAGCTCATCTTCTCACATTAAGAAAGATAATATCAAGAGGACTGGTAACATCCGTCAGTTCCCCTCCTCTAAACCTGCCTCTTCCTCCGCAAGATTATGAAGGCCCGCCCTTTCCACTGCCTGCTCTTCCACTTGCGGACATTCCAGTGGGAGGACGATTGGCCCATTTTGCGGAAAAATGGGAGGAAATAACAGACAACAAATGGGTCCTCTCTATCGTACGAAACGGATTCAGGATACCATTGATCAAAATTCCTCCTTTGTCATCTGTTCCGATCAGAATGAGTCAATCCTCCTCCCCGTTTCTCAGAGAAGAGATCGAAAATCTTCTCAACAAACGGGCAGTGGAAAGGGTACAGAATCCGAGAACTCCAGGCTTTTATTCCCGGATATTCCTTGTGCCAAAAAAGAACGGAAAGTTTCGTTTAATATTAGACCTGTCTTTATTAAACCGTTACATAGAGAAACAAGCATTCAAAATGGAAACAGTCAAATCGGTAAGACAAGCGATGAGACTCAACGATTGGGCTGTCTCCATAGATTTAACAGATGCATATCTACATGTGCCGATACATCGTCAATCCAGGAAGTATCTTCGCTTCGTACACGAAGATCAAGTATATCACTTTTCGGCCCTACTGTTCGGAATGTCCCTAAGTCCGTTAATTTTCTCGAAACTGATGGACGTTATTGCAGCTTTTCTACGCCAACGTGCCATATCAGTTTTTCCATACCTAGACGATTGGCTGATAAAAAATCTGATTCACAACCGTCTGATTACTCAGACAAAGATTTGCATTCAAACTATTCAAAGCCTAGGTTTTCTGCCAAATCTCAAGAAGTCAGATCTCTTTCCTGCTCAGAAATTCACCTTCATAGGTATGGAATTTCTGACGCAACAAAATTTAGTCAGGGTTCCAGCAGATCGTGTACAGAACCTAATTCTAACAATCAAGAAAATAATGTCAGCAAAACGTATCGGCACGAACTTTCCTTTCTCTTTTGGGCAAACTCAGTGCTGCAGCAGACCTTGTTCTCCTGGGCAGACTGCACTTACGTCCTCTTCAGATGTGCCTGCTGTCAGTCTGGAAACCTCATATTCTTCCTCTCGATCACCCGATCTCGATAAACGGCATGATTCGATCTCACTTACAATGGTGGATAAACCCCATTCAATTCGAGACAGGGACTTCTATCCATCCTCCAGACCCCGAATTCTTCCTTTATACGGATGCCAGTCATTACGGATGGGGAGCTCATTTAGAGCCGACAACACTGTCCTTTCATGGTCGCTGGACAGAAAACCAATCCCAGCTCCATATCAATATGTTAGAAATGATGGCCATACGATTAGCACTGAAACAAGCCAAAACATTTATTCACCATTCTTGCATAATGATATCCACAGACAACACAACGGTGGTCTCATATATCAACAAACAGGGTGGCACTCATTCCCCCAATCTTTGCGTAGAAGTTTGGAAAATACTCAATTGGTGCCTGGAACAAGACATAGTTATCAGAGTACGTCACATCCCAGGCAAATTCAACATTCTTGCAGACCGCCTCTCAAGACTAGACAAACCTATCAAGACAGAATGGGCTCTGGATCAAACAGTTGCGAATTCAGTATTCCAGATGCTCAACTTCCCAAATGTGGATCTGTTTGCGACAAGATTCAACCACAGACTCCCATTATATGTCTCTCCAGTACAAGACTACAAAGCACTAGCGATAGATGCCCTGTCCATGGACTGGAATCATCTTCATGCATATGCTTTTCCTCCTTTTATTCTGATACCTGCTGTTCTAGAGAAAATCCGACAACATCAGTGCAGAATAGTTCTCATAGCTCCGTTCTGGCCACAACAACAGTGGTTCTCAGAACTTCTTCTTCTATTAGTGTCAGCTCCGATTCGTCTGCCACTAATTTCAAGACTACTGGCTAAATCCAAAGGAAGATTTGTACATCAAAACCTCCCAATTCTCGACCTTCACGCTTGGGAGTTATCAAACAATCAATCAGAGATAAGAAATTTTCACAAAACGTTGCAGATTTTGTCTCCAGATCAAGAAGAGCATCTACACAAAAAGTCTATGATGCAAAATGGACCATCTTCTCTAATTGGTGTCATACAAAAAAGGTTAATCCGATCTCGGCCCCTATTACAGTTATAGCCGATTTCTTAATCTTTCTTTTTTCGGAAAAGAAATATCAGATTAGTACTATTAAAGGTTATAGATCTATGATCTCTAACACTTTAAAATTCAAAACTGGTAATAGAATCGGATCTAATCCAGTTTTATCTGAACTTATCAGATCCTTTGAACTTCAACGACCAGTACAAAAATCTCTTACACCTAAATGGGACTTATCGTGGGTTTTAGTATGTCTACAAAAACCACCTTTTGAACCTCTTGATAAGGCTTCTAAATTTCACGTTACTATTAAGACAGCCTTTCTCTTAGCTCTTGCCACTGCTAAAAGGTGTAGTGAAATACATGCTCTAGCTATGGATTCACAACATTTAGGATTTAATCAATCTGATGGTTCAGTTTCCTTGATTCTTAAATCTGGTTTTTTAGCAAAAAACCAGCTTCCTTCTGTTAAACCAGATCCTATTGTTGTTCCTAGTCTTGCTCGAATATGTAAATGGGAACATACTGACAGACTTCTTTGCCCCGTTAGGGCTCTGAAATTCTATCTCAAAATGACTAGCTCTTATCGCCAAAATAGAACTAGACTTTTTCTTCCTATTAAAGGCAATAAGGATATTTCTAAAGATACTATCTCGAGATGGAAATCTTACACTGTTAAACTTGCCTATAGGAAACTCACTAAACGAGATATCTCTTTCCTTAAAATCAAAGCTCATGAAGTTAGAGCTCTTTCCTCTTCTTGGGCTTTCTTCGACAAAGTTCCTCTCAATGATATACTTCAAGCAGCGGTTTGGAATAGTTCATCAACTTTTGCCAAATTCTCAGAGACATGTCTCAACAAGCACAGAATCTCCAAAGTTTGGGCCCCATTGTAGTGGCCCAAAAAGTGGTGGGGGGCCAACAGCAATCAGCTATGGATGTGTAGACAACGTCAACAGCCCCCCTAGACCTGATGCTATACTAGAGAGGTACTAATTATATTATATCTTTATTATATATATATCTTAACCCTGGATTACTTTATCCTTGGTTAAAGGATCTTATTATTGCCTTAAACACTAATCATGTCCTCATTATATATATATAAAAATAAATTTTTATACTAAGCCTTAATTCAGAAGTTGGGACTAACTTATTAGGAGAAATCCTCCCTCCTATTCTACAAATTCTAGCACATTATCTATAGGTTAATGTATTACGAAGTTAAAATGAAGTTTTTTAAAAGTAAAACATATTTTAACGAGTAATACTTAACCTATAGATAAGTATTTATCGTCCCACCTCCCTTCCCTCGCTCTTTTCTCCTTATTGTGTATTGTTTTACACATAAAAGAAACTGACACGTGATCATTTGAGCGGGAGGAACTACGTCATACAGGTAACTGTTTAAATGGACCTTCTGAATTAAGACTTTATCACGACTGAAAGATCGTTTTTTTCTGTGGAGGGGGTGAATAACAGAATAGAATAGCACATTATCTATAGGTTAAGTATTACTCGTTAAAATATGTTTTACTTTTAAAAAACTTCATGTTCCAGCACATTGATAGTGACAAGTTATTATGTGCGGGAGGGGGGGAGGGGGACATATTGTTTTTAGTGCGGACCCCGTAAGCATCGGCGTAGTCTCTTGTTCGCACTCTATCTCCTTATTGAATGGACGTATTTTAGTCAAACTTACACAAATATATCATTGGGAGGGGGAAAAATGCTGATTAGATTTTGGTGAACTTGACCCCATTTTCAAGGTCACAGGAGGGCTTAGATTATTGGAAAATGGCTTGTCTGCACCATATCTCTTGAAGGAATGAATACATTTTAACCAAACTTACACATCTATATTGCTGAGACATGTAAAAGAAGTGATTAGATTTTGGTGACCTTGACCCCATTTTCAAGGTCACAGGAGGGCTTAGATTGTTGGAAAATGGCTTGTACGCACCCTATCTCTTGTAGGAATAAATAGATTTTGACCAAACTTGCACACTACAATGCTGGGACATGTAAAAGAACTGATTAGATTTTGGTGACCTTGACCCCATTTTCAAGGTCACAGGAGGGCTTAGATTGTTGGAAAATGGCTTGTCCGCACCCTATCTCTTGTAGGAATGAATAGATTTTGACCGAACGTGCACATCTACAGTGCTGGGACATGTAAAAGAACTGATTAGATTTTGGTGATCTTGACCCCATTTTCAAGGTCACAGGAGGGCTTAGATTGTTGGAAAATGGCTTGTCCGCACCCTATCTCTTGTAGGAATGAATAGATTTTGACCAATCTTGCACATCTACAATGCTGGGACATGTAAAAGACATGATTAGATTTTGGTGACCTTGACCCCATTTTCAAGGTCACAGGAGGGCTTTGATTTGTTGGGAAATGGCTTGTCCGCACCCTATCTCTTGTAGGAATTAATAGATTTTGACCAAACTTGCACATCTACAATGCTGGGACATGTAAAAGAACTGATTAGATTTTGGTGACCTTGACCCCATTTTCAAGGTCACGGGAGGGCTTAGATTGTTGGAAAATTGCTTGGTTCACCCTATCTTCTTAAAGAATGAATGGATTTTGACCAAACTTCTACATCTTAATTGTTGAGACATGGAAAAGAACTGGTTAGATTTTGATGATCTTGACCCCATTTTCAAGGTCACACTAAGGCTTAGATTGGTGGAAAATGGCTTGTCTGCACCTTGTCTCCTGAAGGAATGAGTAGATTTCGACCAGACTTGCACAGCTATATTTTTGGAACATGGAAAAGAACTGATTAGATTTTGGTGACCGTGTCCTCATTTTCAAGGTCACACTAGGGCTTAGATTGTTGGAAAATGGCTTGTCTGCATTGTATTTCTTGAAGGAATGGATGGATTTTAACTAAACTTGCACAGCCAAATTGTTGTGGCATGGAAAGTAACTAATTTTATTTTGGTGACCTTGACCCCATTTTCAAGGTCACAGGAGGGCTCAGATTGTTGGATAATGGCTTGTCTGCGCGGTATCTGCTGAATGAATGGATGGATTTTGACCAAACTTGCACAGCTATATTGTTGAGACGGAGACAAGAACTGATTAGATTTTTGTGACCTTGATCCCATTTTTAAGGTTACACAAGGGCTATGATTTTAGAAAATGGCTTCTCAGCACCCTGTCTCATTGAGGATTGGATGAATTCTGACCAAACTTACATATAGGTATATTGTGACCTTGAGTTTATTATAGATACAATCTATTTTAACAATATATCTGTTCAAGCTGGTGGGGGTACATACATTTTCCTCCGAAAACACTGTTCTAGTTAAGTATCACAATATTAAGGGTAATTAAATGTAGTAGAATCACGTAAAATTAGTGTTTCACATAGGTCTAGATAAGGGAGAGTATCCGGTAAGTATTTTTCTTATTTCTCCAAGAAAACATATGTTGTGGGTACTCATTAGAAGTGAGCCGGCCTCAGTGGCTCAGTTGGATGCGCCGTTTGACTGGAGACCAGGAGGTCGCGGGTTCAACCCCCACTGAGGTCGGCAGCATTCTTTCGCGGAGATTGATCGTGAAATATTTTCTACGGTCATTCTCTCCCTTCCGCTTATTCAGGAAGGGCAGTTGTCAGTTTCTGGCGAAAGAATGTGCACAATACTGGTTAACCGCTTAGAGGACTAAGCCTGCCCAGTAAACGTGTGGTTAGGTAAACTGACCGCGCTCGACATGACCCCATTGGGTTGACTGGGCCTTAAAACATCAACACAAACAAATCATTAGAAGCAAACTTGTACATTTATATTGTTGTGACATGGAAAAGAACTGATTAGATTTTGGTGACCTTGACCCCATTGTCAAGGTCACACAAGGGCTTAGATTGTTGAAAAATGGCTTGTCTGCTCCCTATCATGAAGGAATGGATGAATTTTGACCAAACTTGCACAACTATATTGTTGTGACATGAAAAAGAACTGATTAGAAATCGATGACCTTGACCCCATTTTCAAGGTCACAGGAGGGCTCAGATTGTTGGAAAATGGCTTTTCTGCACACTATCTCCGGAATGAATGGATGGATTTTGACCAAACTTGTACAGCAATATTGTTGAGACAGGAACAAGAACTGATTAGATTTTGGTGATCTTGATCCCATTAGATTTTGGTGATCTTGATCCCATTAGATTTTGGTGACCTTGACCCCATTTTCAAGGTCACACTAGGGCTTAGATTTTGGAAAATGGCCGCCATCGACCACATACACACACAAAAAAAGATAAATTATAGATACAACCTTTTTCAACGATAGGTCTGTCTCATAGGTGGGGGACATACGTTTTCCTCCAAAAACACAGTTCTAGTTTCTTCTGTTTCTTTCGTTCATTCCTGTTCCTCTTTCTTCCCTGTCCTTCTCTTTCATCTCCTCTACTACCTCTTCTATCTCTTTTCTCCCTTTCTCTGGGAGACAACACAAAATGACACACAAGGGTTGATATGTCCTTAAACCCCAACCCAATCAATCAGCTTATGCCATGGCCAGTTGTTTGTCGTCCATCCATCCGTCCATTGTCTGTCTATCCATCGTTAGCTTTTCACATTTTCGACATTTCCTCTAGAACCATAATTTAGATTGAGCTGAAATTTAGTGTGAGGCATTGTGGCAGCATGGAGATTCAAAATTGCTCAAATCTTTCTGTTCTGATATCTACCGTGGCGGCCATCTTGAAATGCTTCAAACAACCTCTGTTGTTAGCTTTTCACATTTTCAGCATCTCCTCCAGAACCATATGTTGGATTGAGCTGAAACTTAGTGGGAGGCATTATTGCAACATGGAATTAAATTGCTAAAATTGTTCCGTTCCGATATCTACGATGGCCACATTTCGAAATTCTTGAAACGACATCTTCTCCCAAACCGAAGTCGGATTGAGCCAAAACTTGATGGGCAGCATCACATTGACACAGAGATTCAAGATTGCTAAAATCGTTCCGTTCCAATATCCAAGATGGTCACCACGGTGGCCATCTTAGTGACATAGAGATTCAGAATTGCTTAAATATTTCTGTTCCAGTATCCAAGATAGCTGCTATGGCAGTCATCTTGAAATTCTTCAAACGACATCTCCTCTCAAACCATAAGTGGGATTGAGCCAATGGGAGGCATTGGAGCAACATAAGAGATTCAGAATTGCTAAAATGTTCCGATATCCAAGATGGCCCCCCCTGGCAGTCAACTTGAAATTCTTCAAACGACATCTCCTCCCAAACGGTAAGTTGGATTGAGCTGAAACTTGATGGGAAGCATTGGAGTGACATAGTGATTCAGAATTGCCTTAAATGTTCCGTTTGGCTATCCAAAATGGGTGGCCATCTTGAAAATCTTGAAACCGCATCGCTCCTGAACCCTTAGTCAGATTGAGCCCAAACTTGATGGGAGGCATTAGGGCCACATGGAGATTTAGAATTGCTAAAATCATTACATTCTGATATCAAAGGTGGCCGCCATGTTGGCCATCTTGAAAATCTTCAAATGACATCTCCTCCCAAACCATAAGTTGGATTGAGCTGAAACTTGATGGGAGGCATTGGAGCAACATAGAGATTCAAGATCACAGTGATGCAGAAATTCAGGATTGCTAAAATCGTTCCATTCTGATATCCAAAATGACCGCCACGGTGGCCGTCTTGAAAATCTTTAAACCAGGTCTGCTCCGGAACGGTAAGTGGGGTTGAGCCCAAACTTGGTGGGAGGCATTGGGGTGAGATGGAGATTTAGAATTACTAATTTCTGTTCCAATATCCAGAATGGCTGCTGTGATGGCCAGCTTGAAAATCTTGAAACATCTGCTCTCAAATAGTAAGTGGGATTAAGCTGAAGCTTTGTGGGAAGAATTGGGGAGACATGGAGATTCAGAACTGCTAAATTCATTCCATTCTGATAGCCAATATGGCTGCCATGGTATTCATCTTGAATTTCTTCAAACAACATCTCCCAAACCGTAGTGTGGATTGAGCCCAAACATGATGGGAGGCATCAGTGACATGAAGATTCAAAATTGCTCAAATCGTTGTGGTACGATATCTGAGATAGATGGCCCCCAAGGTGGATATCTTGAAAATCTTCAAACCTCATCTGCTCCCAAATGGTAAGTCAGATTGAGCCAAAACATGGTGGGAGGCATTGGAGCGACATGGAGCTTCAGAATAGCTAAAAACATTTTGTTACAATATCCACGATGGCTGCCACAGCAGCCATCTTGAAGAGCTTCTATTGTAAGCTCACCTGGAGCTTTGCTTCAGGTCAGCATATGCTGTGGTCTTGTGACCATGGTCTGTCCCTCATCTGTATATTCATCAGTTACTTTTCACATTTTTGATATCTCCATCAGAATCATATCCATGATGGCCGCCATGGCAGCCATCTTGAAAGTCTTAGCTTGTTATCTGCTCCCTAACTGTAAGTCCGATGGAGCAGAAACTTGGTGGAAGGCATCGGGACAGCATGAAGATTTAGAATTTCTAAAATGATTCTGTTCTGATATCCAAGATGGCCACCATGGCAGCCATCCTGAAGATCTTCAAATCACATCTGCTCTAGAACGGTAAGTATGATTGAGCTTAAACTTGATGGGAGGTTTTGGGGTGTTACGGAAATTCAGAATTGCTAAAATCCTTCTGTCAATATCCAAGATGGCTGCCATCTTGAAATTCTTCAAACCACATCTCCCAAACAGTAAGTCAAATTGAGCCAAAACTTAAAGGAGAGGCATTTGGGAGACATGTAGATTCAGAATTGTTAAATTGCTCAGTTCCAGTATTCAAGATGGTGGCCATGGTGTCAATCTTGAAACTCTTCAAACATCAGATTCTGGATTGCTGAAGGCAATCTGGTCTGATAGCCAAGATAACCACCATGGCACAATGTAACATATCATGATCAGCTTAATCCAGGTGACCGATTTCTGGCCCACTTGGGCCTCTAGTTATACTGTTTAAATTTGTTGATTTGTTGGGAGCTTATCAGCTTTCTTGGGAATTTATGAGAACTCCATAAACCACTTCTAATGCCCTTGTCATTTGTAAATTGTAACAACAGCCTGCCCACCTCCACCAGGTTTAAATCCTGCTAGAGATGGAATTCAAATTTTGACTGTATTCATTGCCCAGAGCCCTGTGGTTATCACCCCTTCATCATCTCAACATGACATGAATAATGTTGAAAGAGATGTAAATTATCAATCATCAACATATTTTAAGAATACAGACAACCCTTTTTTTACTGACACTCGATACAACGACAGAATTTGTTATAATGACAATTTCACTGTCATGAATCTTCCCTAAAGAGGTTACAATTAGTCATATATGAGGCAATTCTAACAAATGTCCAAGACATATGTTATATGAGGAAATAAGAACAAAACAAGACTTTTCTTACATATCTATCTGCTCATTAAGTATTCTATACAACAGCAAATTCATTTTAATGGCAACGTCTTTGGGAACAAATGCTGTCACTGTAACGAGGGTTCACTGTAGTATGTAAGGAGTTATGGTGTCTGAATAAATAGGGTAAATACTGTAGTAAAAACAGTGAAGTCGGTTGATTATATGTTTATACATTCTGCCTCAGATGAATTATTTTTTATCCGAGTATGTACGTATGTGAAACACTTGATCCTTCCATGACTGACCTTGAATTTTTAGCTCACCTGAGCCGAAGGATTGTGATCACCAACTCTCTGTCATTGTTGTTGTCCGTCTGTCTGTCTGTCCGTCTATCCACAATCTATAAACAACATTTCCAAAACCCCAGAGCCAATTTTAACCCAGTTTTATAGGATTGATCCTTGGGTGATACTGACTGAAAATTGTTCAGATTCGGAATCCATGCAGGATTTGGGTTGCCGTGGCAACCAAAAGAAAAAAACTTTAAAAATCTTCTTGTCAGAAACCACTGGACCAATTTTAATGTAATTTGGCAGTATTGTTCCTTTAGTGATCCTCTACCAAGAAGTACAAGCCACGATGATTAGTCAAATAGCATGGTCGCCAGAGGGCGGAGCTTATTTTCCCTATATATCTATATAGGAAACTTAAAAAATCTTCAGTCAGAAGCCCCTTGACAGATTTCAGTAGAACTTGGTAGAAAAAGGTTTCTTTGGTGACCCTATACCAAGATTGTTTTTAAGTCGTCATAATTCGTTAAAAAGCATTGCAGCCAGGAGTCTGTCTTATTATCCCAATATACTTATATACAAAACTTCAAAAATCTTCTTGCCATATGCGGCATAGCTACTCCATTTTATAGGACCATCATGTCACACTTGAACATAAAACTTATACAAAACTCTTAAAGCAGTGAACTTGGGTGAAACTTCAGTAGTAAGTATGCAAATCTGTTTGCTCAGATGAGTGAAATAGGACCATCATGGTTCTCTTGTATTCCTTTTTAACCCTGGATCTGCTGAATTCAGATATTCATTGTCAGTGTTTGGTCAGCAAGTGCTCAGGTGAGCAATTTATGTATCTTGTCTAAAGGAAGACCAGTTGCATATTCATGAGGATTTTTTTTGTTTTTTTTTGCTTTTGTTTTCCAGCATGAAGATTCCTTGAATGTCCACATGGCAACAGAAGACTCAAGAAATAAGCCTCTGAATGGAGGAATGTATAGGATATTTCAGCAGTCTGTTAAAGAACTTGGAAGTTTAAAAGAGCATAAGACAATATCCAATCCTCAATTAACTGCTAAAAGACCATTTAAAGGATGCAAAAATCTTGGTATAAATAAATATTCCAGTTCTGAAGATGTTAAAAAAATGTATGGTTCATATGAAATGGAAAGAAATGAAGATAGTGTAGTCAATGAAAATGATGTTATTGATAAAACTTATTCTAAACATCCACAAAAACATGTCAGAAGTGATTCAGACAGGAGTAAAATTTTGAGGAGAGATGAATATTTTCTGAATATGGAAACAAATAGGGGAGGATTTTCAAAAGGCTTTATTGGAAGAGATATTGAACCAATAAGGGGTAGAAGTTATTTAAAAGAAGAAATTCAACACATGGGCCCACAGAGTTCTATTCATAGGAAGTTTGAGTCATGCTCTGTTAAGCAAAGTTCATTCCCAAAAGCCAGTCAGACAATTTCTGGAGAAGATTGGAGTCAAGATTTAATAGATACAGCTTCAAATAAAAATAAGAATATAACAACTGGGACTGAAGGGATATGCAGAGTGAAAAGTGAAAAAAGTGTTATGCAAATAGAACAAATTGCTTGTGACCCTTGTATGAGTACTACATGTACAACTGATGATGAAAATAATAACACTGAAAAGTTCAGTCCTTGCATCAAGAATGATTTAAATAGGAACATTCAAAGTACACTCAATGAATTGTCAGAGCAAAGTAGTGATACTGACTGTCATCCACATGTTTCATCCATGGAAGAAAGGTTTCAAAATGTTTGTGATACAAATCTGCCCTCTGATACTGTTACCAGAAGATCAGATGATGTTGTTGAGTACATGTCTGATAAAAGTGATAAGTTAAAGAAAATTAATGAATTGGTTATTGATGCTGAAAACCTAAATAATAATGAAAACTTTGAACTCAGTAGCTGTCCTAAGCATAAAGAAAGTCATGTTTGGTCTGAAGACTGGTCCTTGGAACTACATGAAGTGCATGAAGGTCTTTTTAAATTGAGAAAGTCAGAATTACCTTCCATAGCATCAGAGGATTTGATGTTTAATCACAATGAACGAAATATTTATAGCAGCAACACAACTAAAAAATCTGACTTCAACTTTGAAAGTGGTATAAAGAAAACGGAGGATAGTTTGATGCCACTTGGAGATGGTAAAGAGTCACATCTGAATAAACATGTTCACATTAGTAAATTACATAAAAATGATATTTCTGAAACAGGCGGTGATTTTAAAAAGCTAGATTCCATGAAAATATTTGAGGTTGAGAAAAAAGGTTTGAAAACTAAAGAAAATTATGATCATGATTTTGTTCCTCTAAATTTGGATGTTAGCATTGTGCAGCAAGCATCTCTGGTAGAAACAAGTACTATTCAGGAAGAGAAGAACATGTATTCCTCATATGTAAAGCAAGCTGAACCATTTGAAATACTTGTAGAGAGTAAAGTAAACCCTTCCTTAACTCTTACGTCAACAGATCCAACCCTTTTTTCTTATGAATCAAAATTGGAAACTATAAGTCTGAATAATTCAAATGATACTGCACTTGAAAAGGAAACAAGTATCCCACTTATAGATTATTTAATAGCTGGTAATGAAAATGATGTTAATAATCTTAAAATGTTACAAAGTGAATCAGAAAAGATATTAATTGATGATAAAACATTGGAATTTCACATGATTGTAAATAGTGCTAAGCATAATGATACTGGCAAACTGCATTTAGAACAGACTACAAAAGAATTATTGAAGTGCACTAGTCGTGTTAAAAGTTCGTGTTCACATGATCTGAATTCAAAAAGAAATGATTCTGATAGCAGCAGTAATGAAAATAGACCACTCAATGTTTTGATGGATGAAACAGCTAAACACTATTTGAGAAGAACCACACAGTCTGTTGGTGAAAATGCTAGAGATGATATTAATGGCCATATTCACACAAAAGATATTACAGAAGGGGTTGATGATAGTGTAAATTATAGTCAGGTAGGAGTATTGCAAGAACAAAATAAATACAGCCAGAGTCTTTGTGCATCTGCAGTAACAGATGAGGACATTGGAAGGAAAGTTAAGACTGATGAACCAAAGATGGTTAAACCCTCTAATAGTGAAGGAAGAAATATTACTGAAAGAGTACAGAAAACTCACAGATTGAAAGAGAGAGCTAACATATCTCCAGGAAAGGCAGAATCTCATCATAAACATAGTTATTCAATAAAAGCTCATAACTATGATCGGAAGAGGCATTGTAGTGCAAATTATAAGTACTCCAGTGCACCACATCGAAATTATTATGAAAGATACATCCCACCAAGGTTTATGCCCATAAACTCAAGCAAATTCAATAAATACAGACATGAAAAAGGTCCACAGTTTATTGAGCCAATGTGGCCATATTCTTCACCCAAAAGTAATATATTCTATACCAGAGGTCAGAGTAGGGATTGTTACACCAGACCTTTCTGCCGAAGAGATGGATTTAATATCAGTAGAACAAGACTTCATGAAAATGGAAACAAAAGGTATCTCACAGGCTGGATGCCTGTGAATAGAAGAGGAGATGTGATGTCTGCAAGAACATTAGAGCAGAAGGCAAAAGTAAAAGAGCAAGACCAGCTGGTAATAAAAGTACCTACAACTGCCAGCTATGAAGCAGAGGACTGGCATGCAGAGATAGATGAAAAAATCAAAGACATTGAAAATGCCATTGAAGTCATGGCTGTTGCTGAGAAAGATGAAGTGACTGATCTTGTGAAAGAAAATTTGGAACAAATTGACAATACTCAAAGAAATGATATGCTTGAACCATTATTGTCCATGATAGAATGTAAAGACAAAATTGAAAGCCAGAGATTGGGTGATATTTCAGATGATAAAAATTGTAAGCAAGTTCATGGAATCCCATACCTTCCACCTTCACCAGATGAAACAGAACAAGCCATGTTCATATCATACATAACTTTGAAAGAAAATTTGCCTCCTTTTTCTAAGGCTGATGAAAGTGTTCAATCCAGTCGGAGTTTTATTGATGATACAAGAGACTCTCATATTACAAATGCGTCATTAAATGTCTGTACAGATTTAAAAAATGCAATTTTAGATGATGATAGTATTATAGCATATAAAGAGAAAAGTACAACCTGTGAAGATAGACAATCAAATAAAGTCAAATTGGATGACAAGTCAGTTAGTGAGAACTTGGAATCTATATTTCGATTTTGTGAAGAACAGTCAGAATCAGACAGTTATAAAGGATTATCGAGGTATGTAAAGAGCTTGAACTCAGATATGAGTGTCGACTTTGATCAAGACGGAAGTGTCAGTGACTCAAGGGCTACCAGGGAAGTTGTCTTTGAAATGGGGGGAAGCAATCAGAATAATGAATGTACTGTCACAAGTGACACCCAGAACCTTGTTCTTGACCTTCAAAGTGATCAGGGTTTTGATACTGAAAACATTGACAGTCCTTTCTTAGAGAATGATGATACCTGTAATAGTCAAGCAGTATTATCTGGCCTTCAATCCGAAGAATATATTATTGCAAGTGAACCTGATGAACTGGTTAAATGCTTTGATAGATCTAGTAAAGCAGATACTGCAGACCGGGTTGATGGTTCAGAACCGTCATGTAATGAAGGTGAGATGTTTGAAATAAAGCACAAAGAGGACACTGCTGGAAAAGAAGAACAGTACAGGTCTCAGACAATTGGCTATCCCAATCCTAGTAAATACTTTTGGTCTGGCAGCACAGTGTCACCTTATATGAATCAGTTTCATTCAAACCCATGGCAGTATTGTCATCCATCTTATTACTACAGTGAGGAATACAGAAGATGGTACGAACAAATTTACTTCAGAAATTATCAGCGATATATGCAGTATTATGGCTATTATAGTACACCTTATGAACCATACTATACACACTGCAGAGAAGAAACTCCTTATTCTGAAAAGGATCCTCAGTTTGGTCCTGAAGCTTCTCAAAATCGTACGATAAAACCAGAAATTATTAGTCGACCATCTTGTTTGCAAAGCCACTTATCTGGTCAGTGTGAACAGAATGAAACTCAGCATTACGGGCAAACCAGTGAAACTAAGCTGTCGGATTACTGGACAGAACGCATGCCAGATTGGGTGGATAAGCAGAGTAAGGAAGCAAAACTGAAAAATGGTGAAAAACTAGATGATACTCTGGGTATCTATTGCTCTGGCAAAGAAGATGGTCAAAAAATTAAATTGTCTGCAGACCTGTTGACATCGTGTAAGCTAGAACAGGTAGGCTTGAATAAGACTGGAAATTCAGATGCAGATAACCTGGTTGTGAAAGAAAATGAAGTCCAAAGACAGACTAAAGGTAATTATCAGAAACCAAGTTCTTACAATACTTCTACAGAATATGGAAAGAACTCAACAGCCTGTCAAGTTGAACCTCCTGTGTCAAGCATCAAAAATCTTGATGGTGATAAAAGAAGTGCAGTTAAACCTACTTCTCTGTTAGAAAGAAAGCAAAGAAATAAACAATTTGATCAGACCCTGTCTAAGGATGGTGATTCAAATAATGGAATGACAGCTAGTGACTCAAACATTGATTTGACTGGCACAGACAGTGGCTTCTTTTCTATACAACGAAAACATGGATGTGTCTGTGGACCAGATGATGTTCAGTACTGGTTGTGGAAGACTTGCAAGTGTTCTGCAGGTTTAATACCTGCTTCAGAGGATATAATACCAGTGTTTCAAGAAGACAGATGTGCAGACCTAGGCTATCAGTCCTTTGATTCATTAGGTAAATAATGTAGGATTAGACATTAACACTGTTAGTATGAAGTCCTAAAATGTTTTTGGTATTATCTCTGGTCCTGCAGAACCTGGCTATGCCCTGCTTTGCAAACAGTGTAGATCGAGATGATTCGGCTTCTTCAGGAGCCAACTGAACTGGGTCTGCACTGTTTGTCATTAAGTATGTGAATTTGTATCCACAATCCGGATCAAGTAATCTGATTGGCTGATTTTGAGTGTGATTGTTAACAGTATGGATTCAAAAGTGTAAATTGAAAACGAAATCTTTTTTCCTTGTTTGAACAACTTTTTGCAGAACTGTAACATTGTTTATTGTGAGGTAAAGTAAAATTTAAGTTTAGTTATGAATACAGGGTAGCTGTTCTCTTGCTCTGCTCACTGGTTGTGTCTTATGGAGAATTTGAACCTCCTCAAAATTGTTGTTAACCCATACAGGGTCTAGTGTAAAAATTAAAAGTACACTGACAGGGTTTCTTAAACCCATTTTAGTCTGGTGTCCACCAAAAGAGTAATTGGCAAACAGTGCAGACCCTGATCAGATGCCACAGAATGTAGCATCTGATCAGGGTCTACACTGTTTGCATTACCTACAGGAATTTCTATGAAACAATGTAATAATACAAACTAACAGGCACCCTCCGAATGGAAATGGACTGGTCCAAAGAGTTGTGGTAGAAGACGTAAGTGGGTTAAAGAACAGCTGGCAGTCTTTCTACCCTATTTGCCCTTAGTTTTCAGACATCTAAACTACTAACCATATTTTCCAAAAAATTGAATGTCCATTTTGTTCTCCTGTTGATGTTTGTACAATTTGCTGTATGAGTGGCAAACAATGTAGACCCTCAGCAGACTTCTGCAGCATCTGATCTGGATCTGTACTGTTTGTTCAGGTTTCAGTTGGAATACTTAAGTGTAAATACAGTAAGACTTCTGCTCATGCTTTTTTCTACAGGAATTCAATTTAGAAAGAAAAGATTTCTTACCGGATAAAAAAATACTGTATATATCCTAAGAATCTGGACAGACATCAGATGCAGCAGAATGTGTCAGGGTCTACTCTGTTGACCACTGATCCATGGAAAAAGGCATGGATAAAGGTTTTAGACACTCCAGCAGCCAGTACAATGGACTTGTTCAAATTTATAGTAAAGTTTTAAGGTGTCCATATATTTAGGGTACCGTATTTGACCTAATTACCACACTGTGTGCTATTGCTTTTTTCAAAATAATTGGAAAAAAACTTGTAGTAAAATATCCACCTAATAAGGGCATACTTTAAAGAAAGATCAGCAGAAGACTTCCTGAGGAGTGTATTTAACCCTTGTCCTGCTGACTAAATTAAGACACCACACCCGCTTCCAATTTTCAGCCAATCAGATTACTTGATGTAGGTTGTTGATACAAATTCACATAAAATGGCAAACAGTGCAGATCCAGATTAGTTGGCTTCTGAAGAAGCCAACTGATCTGGATCTACATTGTTTGCAAAGGCAGGGTACATCCGGGTTCAGCAGGACAAGGGTTAATGATGCTAATGCAATATTATTTTCTGATTTTCTTTATAAAAGCATTTGTTGTGGGTACTCATTTGAATTGCCTTGTCAAGGCAACAAGTAAAGGCAATTCAAATGAGTACCCACAACATAGTTTTTATAAAGAAGTAAATAAAAGTACACTCGCTGTACTCTAAAGACTGATAAATTGCTTGACTGTGCGCTTCTAGGAGCACATGCTATAATTAGGTTGAATACGGTGACTGCTGTGTTGCACCCTGTTTTTGGCTGGCATGAGAATCTGATGTTCAGAGCTGGCCAAGTTCCACACAAGACTTTGGCATACTTGCGCCACCTAAAATGGCTATATAGACCATACTAACTGAGGAACAACATGCTGTTGTGCTCAGGGTGAGCTATTGTGATCGCCCTGTGTCCGTCGTCCATTGTTCATTGTCCGTCATCCACAATTTGCTTCAAATGACATCTCCGTAACTACTGGGCAGATTTCAACCAAAGTTGATAGGATTGTTCCTTTGGAGGTCCTCTACAAAATTGCTCAAATCATTCCGCTCCACTGCACAAAATGGCCACCAGAGCTAAAAATAGAAAAAAACTTTAAACGACATCTCCTCCTAGGCCAGTGGCCGGATTTCAAAATAATTTCACAGAAATAAATAGAAAAACCTTTAAAAAGACATCTCCTAGGTCAGTGACCCAATTTCAAAATAATTTCACAGAAATGTTCCTTGGGTGACCATCTACCAAAATTGCTATAATGGTTCAGCTCTGCTGAACAAAATGGCCACCAAAGCTTAAAATAGAAAAATCTTTAAACTACATCTCCTCCTAGGCCAATGGCCCGATTTCAAAATAATTCCACAGAAATGTTCCTTTGGTGACCCTCTACCAGAGTTGCTAAAATGGTTTCGCTCCACTGAACAAAATGGCCACCAGAGCTAAAAATAGAAAACCTTTAAACGACATCTCCGAGGCCAGTGGTCTGATTTCAAAATAATTTCACAGAAATGTTCCTTGTGTGACCCTCTACCAAAATTGCTAAAATGGTCAGGGTTCTCGGGGACGCATAAATCTAGGTCCGGACTCCTAAAAATTCCCAAAGCAGAGTCCACCGGACAGGTTTTTTTCCCGTGGGACTACAACTAATTATTTGACTAGTTATTTGACTGAAGTCTGCCACATGTTTATTCGTACCGTCGGTAGCATCTTAAAAGAATAACCTGCCGCTTGTTTTTCACCCTTACGGCATACCGTTATCTACTTGCTAAGCAAGCGGTAGTTAAACACGTGTTGGCAGTTAACACTTCAGCGATCGTTATCTTGTCAAGCAATTAAAGCATGTGACTGGCACCTTTATACATCCCTTCCCTCATTGTGTATTTGCCTTTACTGACCAACTGATTCATCGAAAATGCACATGCAGGTGTCATGATCTTTCATCCCTTGAGGATGTTTTTGTTAATTGATCTTTTTTTTTTTCCACTTCAAAATTTTCGGATGCTGAATTTTCGTCACTGACTTCGGAGACGCATGCTCACCGTCAAGCAGCCCAAGCAAAATAGTACCTTATCCCTTTGTGAGCTATTGGTCTGCACATCAAAACAGTTATTCATGCTGGCCACTAAAAATAGTTTTTAAGAACCACCGAATCTATCACGTAAATCCTGTGTAGAGTTTAATGGGACTGCTCATATGCACCCTGGACGATGATACTCAATTCTGGACTGTTAGTGTTTTTAGTATAAGTTATTTTTTTTCTATAGCTCTCGCATGAAAAAAGCACGTGCTCGTAATGGTAGGACGTGCTCGTAATGGTAATATCATATGGCAGAGTGGCGGGAAACCGTTTTGGGAGATAAAGGAGCTATTCCCATGTTAGATTGTAGAGTATTTTCTTGTCAGAAACGCATATAAAACAGACACATATTAAAAATAGAACTAAATTACCAAGTCTTTTTCTGCAAATCAAAACAGTAGATCAAAATTTCAGCAAGTAAACAAGTCCTGGACTTTTTTCGTAGCGTGTATTGATCCAGCACGGTGCAAAGGTAAACATTGAAAGGATGTTTTGCGGGAAGCTCAACAGACTGGTGTCCATGATCAGAATGTGCAGATATATTTCATATGTAAAGAAAGCTTTAATTGGTTCTGATTAAAATATGTTCCAATTAACATCCATAATACAGACAGCAACGATCTTTTTTGGGGTGGGGTACATAAGGGTACTGAATTTAACTGAAAAACAGTGAAAGAGGAGAGTCATGAAGAAGAAGTGGGACTTCTATTTTATGGAGTGGGACACCTACTTTTTGGCTGGGACCTACTTTTTATAGAAGGGGAGTCCCGGACTCCTATTTTTAAAATCCTAATGAGAACCTTGATAGTTCCACTCCGCTGAACAAAATGTCTGTCAAAGTTAAAAATAGAAAACCTTTAAACGACATCTTCTCCTTGGCCAATGGGCTGATTTCAAAATAATTTCACAGATGTGTTTCTTGGGTGACCCTCTACCAAAATTGCTAAAATGGTCCGCTTCGCTGAACAAAATGGCCGCTAGAGCTAAAAATAGAAAAACCTTTAAACGACATCTTCTCTTAGGCCAGTGGCCCGATTTCAAAATAATTTCGCAGAAGTGTTCCTTGAGTGACCCTCTACCAAAATTGCTAAAATGGTTCCACCCGGCTGAATAAAAATGGCTGCCAGAGCTAAAAAATAGAAAAAAACCTAGGCCAGTGGCCCGATTTCAAAATAATTTCACAGAAATGTTCCTTGGGTGACCCTCTACCAAAATTGCTAAAATGGTTCTGCTCCACTGAACAAAATGGCTGTCAACGCTAAAAGTAGAAAAACCTTTAAATGACATCTCCTCCTAGGCAAATGGTTGATTTCAAAATAATTTCACAGAAATGTTCCTTGGGTGACCCTCTACCAGACTTGCTAAAATGGTTTCGCTCCGCTGAACAAAATGGCCACCAAAGCTAAAAATAGAAAAACCTTAAAATGACATCTCCTCCTAGGCCAATGGCCGAATTTCAAAATAATTTCACAGAAATGTTACTTGAGTGACCCTCTACCAAAATTGCTAAAATGGTTACACTTAGCTGGACAAAATGGCCGCCAGAGCTAATCTTACCTCAGATGAGCGATCCAGGGCCATTATGGCCCTCTTGTTTATGTAGATACTTTCTTTTCCAAGATTGTTTGGCTCACTAACATCAGCATTTACGCCCCTGACCACAGTTGGATGAGATGAATAATAAATATGCCTATAATACTTCCCGGTCTTCCGTTTAGACAGGTATAGGCTTAATGAATTGCAAAAGACTGGCCTCCATTTCTGTCTGTAGTACTAGCTTTGACATACAGTTGACTCTTCTTATCTTGACTTCCTTTATTATCCCCTGAGGTTAGTTGAAGGGGACTAAAGTAATGGGTTCGTCCGTCCGCCCATCCGTCCATAGACACAATCTTGTCTCCACAACTCCTACAGTTTTCAAGGGATTTTGATGAGACTTTCCAGTTATTGTTCCCATGACCCGAAGATGATTATATTTTATCGAGGTTATGCTTGACTGATTTTTACCAGAGTTATAGCCCTTTGGCAATTTATCAACAGTAAGTCTTGTCTCTGCAACTCCTCTTGCAGTTTTCAGTGGATTTTAGTGAAACCTTCCAGTTATTGTTGTCATGACCTGAAGAGGATCATATTATACCGAGGTCACGCTTGACTGCTTTTTACCAGAGTTATGGACCTTTGTCAGTTGTAGCCATTTATCAACAGAAGTTCTTGTCTCCGCAACTCCCTACATTTCTCAAGAGATATTGATGCAACTTTCCAGTTATTGTTTCCATGGCCTGAAGATGATCATATTTTTATCGAGGTTATGCTCAACTGATTTTTATCAGAGTTATGGTTCTTTGGCAATTTTTTAACAGTAAGTCTTGTCTCTGCAACTCCTCTTGCAGTTTTCAGTGGATTTTAATGAAACCTTCCAATTATTCTCTGCAACTCCTCTTGCAGTTTTCAGTGGATTTTAGTGAAACCTTCCAGTTATTGTTGCCATGACTAGAAGGGGATCATATTATACCGAGGTCACGCTTGACTGCTTTTTACCACAACTCCTCGTACAGTTCAAATTGTTTAGGACATATACATGTATGTTATAGACATATTCACCACATACTGACATTTCAAACGTCGGGGGGGATACTTGGCCTGCGGCTTTTTATCTCAAATAATCCCTTATCTCGAAGTGAAAATCTGGTCCCTGTTTTAACATGGAAGTCAAACAACAGTTAACAAAATATTGTGGAAAAGAGAAGAAATTGCTCCTCTTTCCCATAATATTTTTGATATATCTCTAACTTCAGGAGTCAAATTACATACATGTATTATCATTTGTTAAATAGTATTGATCGATTTATTTTTTCCTCAGTTCTGTTAATCGCGGGTTCAACCCCCGCCGAGGTCGGCAACATTCTTCGTGGAGATTGATCATGAAATATTTTCTATGGTCATTCTCTCCCTTCCGCTGATTCAAGAAGGGCAGTTGTCAGTTTCTGGCGAAAGAATGTGCACAATACTGGTTAACCGCTTAGAGGACTAAGCCTGCCCAGTAAACGTGTGGTTAGGTAAACTGACCGCGCTCGACATGACCCCACTGGGTTGACTGGGCCGTAAAACCTCAACACAAACAAATGTCTAGGTACAGATACAATGTACCTCGAAGTATTTCAGTATTTTGTGTGCATGATTGTCAAGATATTCAAAAATGAATTTTAGTTGAACATGAACTGTTTGGAATAAGGACATACATGTATATAATTATCATTGAGTGATAGATTTTTTTTTTGTAGCCTCTGAGTGAGTAATTAATCAAATTTTGCCAACTTCAGTCTTAAAATTAACAGATCAAATTCAAATTTGAAGTATTGGGTAATTTTGTAGCGGGTAATTTTGTTGACGGTTTTGCTGGTATTCTTAAAGGGACAAGGGTTTCTTTACTTTTCTGTGCTTAAGTATTAATTTTGGTCATCTAGTTCTCAGGGGAGCAATTCAAGCACACTTGGTCCTCTTGCTTGTCTTTACCACTCTTTAAGCTAATTCAGCAGACAACAGTGGTGATATTTTTCTCATTTTTTCCAGAAAACAGGATTTGACATTTGACACCACTGGAAACAATTTGCATGAAATGTCAAAACTTATTTTCTTGGAAAAATAAGAAAAATATTTCATAATGTCATCTGCCTTCCCCACCCTTCACTTTCTGAAAAGAGGTCTACTCCAAAAGGAAAGAACTTGCTGACACCTTGAGAGCAAAGTCTCCCTTTTTCATTTTCAGAAGGGGATTGATGCACCGGAAGACAAACAGGAAGTTACAAATGTTACCCCCCTTTTTAAAAAATGCCTCAAAAATCCACCAAGTATATCAGATCCCCATAATGACAAATTAACACATATTCAAGTTCAGTTATTATACCCCCGACATACGAAGTATGTGGGGGTATATAGTTTTCGCTTTTCCGTTCGTTCGTTCGTCTTTCCGCCATAGGGTCAAAGTTTTTGCGTTAAAGTTTATAAGACCTCATATTTTGAAGACCCTTTGATGGATTTCATTCATATTTGGCGTGATGGTAGATATAGGTCTAAAGTTTTTATCAGCACCATCCCCACCCCAGGGGTGACCTTGGGGTCAAGGTCACGGACTTAGAATTTTCGTAAAAAGTCAAAGTTTTTTGTGTTTAAGTTTATATAGCTATATCATCAAGACCCTTTAGGAATTTCATTTATATTTGACATGTTGGTAGATACCGGCCTAGCGTCCTCGGCATGATCCCCACCCTGGATGTGACCGAGATCAAGGTCACGAACTTAGAATTTTCATATAAAAGTAAAACTTTTTGCGTTTAAGTTTATATAGCCATATTATCAAGACCTTTTATTAAACTTTTAAATTTCATTATCCCCTAATTGAAAGGTTGAGCTGATACAGCTATCAGCAAGGTTCTGTTCGTCTGTCCATCAGTACGTTGAAGCATTATTCGTTCATACTTTATTTTTGTCTTAGGATCAAAGTTTTTGCGTTAAAGTTTATAAGACCTCATATTTTGAAGACCCTTCGATGGATTTCAGTCATATTTGGCATGATGGTAGATATAGGTCTTAAGTTTTTATCAGCACCATCCCCACCCCGGGGGTGACCTTGGGGTCCAGCTCACGGACTTAGAATTTCATAAAAAAGTCAAAGTTTTTTGTGTTTAAGTTTATATAACTATATCATCAAGACCCTTTGAGGAATTTCATTTATATTTGACATGTTGGTAGATATCGGCCTAGCATCTTACATGGCATGATCCCCACCCCGGGTGTGACCGAGGTCAAGGTCACAAACTTAGAATTTTTATATAATTTAAAAGTAAAAATTTTTGCGTTTAAGTTTATATAGCCGTATCATCAAGACCTTCAATTAAATTTCATTATCCCTTAATTGAAAGGTTGAACTGACATAGCTATCAGCAAGGAATCTGTTCGTCTGTCCGTCAGTCCATTGAAGCATTATTCATTCATACTTTATTTTTGTCTTAGGATCAAAGTTTTTGCGTTAAAGTTTATAAGACCTCATATTTTGAAGACCCTTTGATGGATTTCATTCATATTTGGCATGATGGTAGATATAGGTCTTAAGTTTTTATCAGCACCATCCCCACCCCGGGGGTGACCTTGAGGTCAAGGTCACGGACTTAGAATTTTCATAAAAAAATCAAAGTTTTTTGTGTTTAAGTTTAAAGAGCTATATCATCAAGACCCTTTGAGGAATTTCATTTATATTTAACATGTTGGTAGATATCAGCCTAGTGTCTTACTCCGCTTGATCCCCACCCCGGGTGTGACTGAGGTCAAGGTCATGAACATAGAATTTTCATATAAAAGTAAAATTTTTGCGTTTAAGTTTATATAGCCATATCATCAAGACCTTTTGTTCAATTTCATTATCCCCTAACTGAAAGGTTGAGTAGATATAGCTATCAACAAGAAATCTGTTCATCTGTCCGTCCGTCCGTTGAAGCATTATTTGTTCATACTCTGTTTTTGTCTTAGGGTCAGATTTTTTGCGTTAAAGTTTATAAGTCTTAGGATCAAAGTTTTTGCGTTAAAGTTTATAAGACCTCATATTTTGAAGACCCTTCGATGGATTTCATTCATATTTGGCATGATGGTAGATATAGGTCTAAAGTTTTTATCAGCACCATCCCTACTCCCGGGGTGACCTTGGGGTCAAGGTCATGGACTTAGAATTTTCGTAAAAAAGTCAAAGTTTTTTGTGTTTAAGTTTATATAGCTATACCATCAAGACCCTTTAGGAATTTCATTTATATTTGACATGTTGGTAGATATAGGTCTAGAGTTTTACTCAGCATCATCCCCATCCCGGGGTATGACCTTGAGGTCAAGGTCACAGACTTAGAAATTTCATATAAAAGTAAAAAAATTTGCATCGAAGTTGATATAGCTATACCATCAAGACCTTTTGTTGAATTTCGTTATCCTCCTACCGAGAGGTTTAGGAGATATAGCTATCAGCATGGAATCCATCCGTCCATCCATCCATCCATCTGTCTGTCCATAAATGCATTCTTGTGCACCCCATAACTCCTAACTACCCTTTGAGCTATTTTCAGGAAACTGTCAGGTTGTAGAGGGCATTTCGTAGGGTGTCAGGTACAAGAAAGACAACTCTAACTGACTTGGCCCATGAGTTATATCCCCTTGTCTCCAGAATTGTAAAAATTTTGTGTGAACCATAACTTTAAAACATGTTAAGATATTTTCATGATACTTCACCAGTATGTATAGGACATTGAGTAGGCATATCACATTCAAGAATGACACTCTGACTCCATTCTGCAGTTTTCTCCCTTGGTTATTTAAATCTAGTGCGGGCAATAACTCTAAACATTAAGATATTTTTGTGATACTTTACCGATATATAGAGGGCATTGAGTAGGCAGGTGACCTTAAAATTTTCATTAAAATTTATATAGCTATATTATGAAGACCCTTTGTTGGTTTCATTAATATTAAGCATGATGGGATATATAGGTCTAAAGTTTTTCTCGGCACCATCCCCAAGCTGGGGCATGGCTTTTAAGTCAAGGTCACAGACTTTTCATACAAATGTCATTTTTGCTTATATTATAAAGACTGATTTCACTGGTATATGGTGATAGTTATAGGGCTAAAGTTTTATTTAGCTCAATCCCTGCACCTGTGCCTGATCTATGAGGTCAAGGGCTTCATATTATTTGTGATTGAATTTTTTCAATGTTATAACATATAGCATACAACTGCCATCTCCAGAGTTAAAACTACATACTTTGTGCTCTTTAAAAACTGGCGGTAGCGCTGGTCGGGGGTATACTTGCCCCACTGGGCACTTTGTCTAGTGACATGAGTTATGACCCCTGATAAAGATTACCCTTCATTCACCACTCTCTTGGCATATTCAGCAGATGGCAATAATATTTTTTCTTTTCAAAAATAGGCCTTGACAGTTCATGCAAATTGTCTCCATTTTGACAATTTGCATGAAATGTCAAACCCTATTTTCTGAAGAAGAAGGAGAAAAAAAAAAAAAAACGTCTGAAATTTTTACCCAGAATGCTAAATGTTAACAAGTGATTTTTCGTATTGATTGATAACTAGGGTTTCTTTCATCCAATCAAATTGACTTTGTACACTTAATTACATGAAATGTATTTGTAGAGGGTAGGTACCCTATAAGCATTGTTCACTGATATTTCTAGTTTAGCCCTTTCAGTGCAGCAGACCAAAACAGATACCTTTACAAACAGTGTAGAGCCAGATGAGATGGCTCATCAGTATCTACACTGTTTACCAGTCTATTATTGACTATTGGCTAAACCCCTATTTGCAACAATGGGCGTGTCTAAATTCAGAGATGGCTGAGCCCATTTGAGAAACTCAGGAGTGAAAGGGTAAACACAATCTAACAGTAAGGTATTAAATGTCCCCCAACCTACGGGAGGGGGACATACTGATTTTAGTGTGGATCCCGTTGGCGTTGGTGTGATACTTTCTTGTCTGCACAATATCTTGTGAACCAGTGGTTGGATTCTTTCCAAATTTTCATAGATATATATAATTGGGACATAACAAAGAACTAATTAGATTTTGGTGACCTTGACCTAATTTTCAAGGTCACAGAAGTAGAAAAACTGAAAATTCAGTGTTTTGCGTAGCTCCAGATCAGTTTGTTTTTCAACCACGAAGTACTGATTGTATTAATTATTTTTCTTATTTTTGCATGAAAATTTATGTTTAGGGTACTGAGATGCTCCTTATTAGTTCACAGAACATGTTTCATGGAGAAATAAGAAAAGTTTTAGTTGGGTATGTCTCTTATTTGGAGCTATGACAGTGCTTTTAGTTGTTTTTGCCCACGTGTATACATATATACTTTTTTTATGTTATGTTACTTTAATAAACTTAAATATTCGTACAGACAGGCAAGAGCAAACAGTGTAGACCCAGATCAGATGCCACAGAATGTGGCATCTGATCAGGGTCTACACTATTTGCTACTCATCGAGCACTATTTTAGACACATCGATAGTAGTAAAATAGACTTTTTTCAAATTTTAGGACAAGTATGGTAAGGAGTTAAGGTGTCCCAATACATAGGGTAAAAAGGGTTTATTTCTTTCAGTTACTGAGGACACAACTCCACCAGGAGTAAGACAAAGAAACCAGTTTCACACTAGAAGGAGAACACAGTGTCTGCCCATGTACTTTTCAACTGTACGTCATTCTACACCATATGCACAAGTTAGGTTAGAGCAGGATAAAAGCTCACATGTAATCAGACCTACAGAGGAGTTACCTAGCACTAGAGTGAAAGTTAAACCTCCACCAGGTTTCAAGGTTGGTAATTTTTGGGGTGGTACAATGTCCGATACCTGAACATGTACTTTCTGGCGAAAGAATGTGCACAATACTGGTTAACAGCTTAGAGGACTAAGCCTGCCCAGTAAACGTGTGGTTAGGTAAACTGACTGCACTCGACATGACCCCATTGGGTTGACTGGGCCGTAAAACCTCAACACAAACAAACCTGAACATTTACTGCATAGCATGCTGTATATAAATCAGTTAAAGCATTTTTACATGGAATCCTGAACAAACAGTGTAGACCCAGATCAGATGCCAGAGAATGTGTCAGCTGATTAACATTAGCACTGTTTGCCATTCAGACAAATAATAATAATAATAATAATAATAATCGGCTTTATTTAATGAGGGTAAACACATTTAGTTGAACACTTATCTTCCATGTGGCCCTCACTAAGCGAAGACAGAAACATATTTACAAGATATACTACAAAGGAATGAAAAAGAAGAATAAAATTGAACTTGACTGCACATACACTCATCCAGGCTTACACACACATACCATAAAACACCCAGACATATACAAATCGAGGGTTGAGCGCAAGACTATGGTAACTCAAACATATTTTTGAAACCCTTGTTTAGGGGCAACTTGGACCCCTTTGTAAACAATGCAAATTTAGGTGCCATTGCTCATACGAGCAATGGCACCTAAATTTTCATTGTTTACAGAAAGAAATGTTGTAATCTTCATAACGCCTTCATGGTGAGGAGATTAGGTTTGGGGAAAAACAACCATCTGACTTACGCTAGTCTTGCGCTCAACCCTCGAAATATTAAAAACAGAAACATCAATATACATCAAAGAGGAAAAGTTGCAAATAAGAAAAATAATGTAAGCTTTTATTATTGTTTTAGCCACTTTATAAAATTATCTAAAGAGCTTATCGAATTTAGATTTTTTAGATGGGCAGGTAAGCTGTTCCATACAACAGGCCCTGAGTATATAATACGCTTAAATATTTCCCTTTTAGACCTGTGTGGGATAAAATTTGAAGTAACTGAAGATCTTAAAAATATGGTATTCTCATCAATGATTCTTTGATTAAACATTTCATTAATATATTGTGGGGTCACACAAATACTTTAGATCAGCAGATAGCTAAAATCTGGTAGAGGCCTGAGCAAATAGTTTAGACCTAGATCAGACTGGTTCTGCACTGTTTATCATTCAGCTCCCAGTATTTTGGACACATCAGGAGGTGGCTGATTGGTCTTGCTCAAAACTTTCAGAAAAGTATGGTAAGGAAATAAGGGAGTCCAAATATTAGGGTATTCAGAATGTGCGTTTGTGGACAAACTTTCATGGTCCAGGAAAGACCTAGCCAGCAGTGCATTAGTAGTGCTTGCTGTTAAGTTAACCCTGGTCCTGCTGAACCCCGATATACCCTACCTCTGCAATCAGTGTAGATCCAGGGGGTGGTCGGGTAGTGCGAAGGCGTCATGTATTTTGCGTCACGGGCGCGTCCAACTGATATTGGCTCACAGTTGGGCAATGCCTGCTATCCTTCAAGTAGGTAAGGGTAAAGGGGGAATGTTTTTATTTCTTCTGTTTCTTCCCTTTCATTCCTGTTCCTCTTTCTTCCCTGTTCCTGTCTTTCATCTACTATCTCTTCTCTCTCTTTTCTCCCTTTTTCTGGGAGACGACACAAAATGACACACAAGGGTTGGCATGTCGTTAAACCCCAACACAATCAGGTCATTATCTGGATCTGCACTGTTATTAGGTATGTGAATTTGTATTGACAACCTGGATCTGATTGGCTGGAAAAATTAGAATTGGGCGTGGCATCTTCATTTATTCAGCTTGGAAATGGTTAACCCTTGTCCTGCTGAACCGGGATATACCATGCCTTTGCAAACAGTGTAGATCCAGATCAGAAGCCAACTGATCTGGATCTTCACTATTTGTTATTAGGTATGCGAATTTGTGTTGACAACCTGGATCAAGTAATCTGATTGGCTGAAAATTAGAATTGGGCATGGCATCTTAATTTATTCAGCATGGGAATGGTTAACACTTGTCCTGCTGATCTCTGATATACCCTGCCTTTGCAAACAGTGTAGATCCAGATCAGTTGGCTTCTGAAGAAGCCAACTGATCTGGATCTGCACTGCTTGACATTCAGTGTGTGAACTTTTATCAACAACCTGGATCAATTAATCGCATTGGCTGAAAATTAGAACTGGGCCTGGCATCTTTATTTGTTCAGCACGGAAATGGTTAAGAACCTGATATTGTAGTATTTGTATTTCTTTAATTACTCTTAAATGTTAGCAGACACTTATTAAATGGTGTGCAAAGGGTATCCTTATCACATAGCTGGGCAATTAAGACCCAGATCAGCCTGCAGAGTCTGTTCAGTGCCTTTGTTATCTACATAGTACATGTATATAATCAGTATAGTAATATATAGTAGAATATTCAGAACTGATCTAGGCCTTTCCTGTTCGCACATGACATAAGAGCCCTTTTCCCTTGAAGGGGAAAGCAATAAAAGTTGTAAGTATATCTTGGAGTAAAGTGCTTAACAAGCCATTTATTTTGATGCAAGAGTTTTCAAAATCAGCCTAGAAATAAGGAAGTTATGGTGGTTTGAATATATTTAAAATGGCTGTCATGGATGCCACCATATTGTAGGCTTTGTGATGTCACACAGCCCAAATTAAATATGCAAAACCAAATTATAAAGGGAACTTAAGAATAATTTTGCTACAGTTTTTAGCTCGCCTGTACGAAGTACAAGGAGAGCTATTGTAGTCACCCCTGTCGTCCACGTTTGCGTTTGCATTCCCGCCCGTTCCCGTTCCCGTCACACTGCGTTAAAGTTTTTCAAATGCTTATATCTCAACAGTCACTCCTCACAGAGGCATCAAATTTGGAACTTAGGTACCTTGGAGGGTCTTCTGAGATTCCAAGAGAATAAACCTTGGGTTCATGCCCCTGGGTGGGGCTAGGGGTCAGAATCTAGGACACCTTTGTAATACTGTGTTAAAGTTTTTCAAATTCTTATATCTTGACTTTCACTCCTCATAGAGCATTCATATTTAGAATTTGGGTACCTGGAGGAGTCTTCTGAGATTCCAAAAGAACATACCCCTGGGTTCATACCTCAGGGTGGGCCTTGGGGTGGGGCTAGGGGTCAAAATCTAGGACACATTTGTAAAATCTTATATGCCTACAGGTTATAGACACAACTGGTTATACATCAGCTAACTATGTGACATCAGTTTAAGTTTAAGAGAGTGAAGGTCATGGTGACCTACATTTTACGGTCCAGGTCACCTAGATTTCACGGTCCAGTGATTTTGCCTTATATCTTGAATACTATTTGTTGGATAAATGTCACACCTGGGATATTAGTTCCATGTGACCCAATGAATGACCACTCACTATATCTAGGTCATTGTGACCTATATTTCATGGTTCAGTGATTTTGCCTTATATCTTGAATACTATTTGTTGGTTAAATGTCACACCTGGGATATTACTTCCATGTGACCCAATGAATGACCACTTACTATATCTAGGTCATTGTGACCTATATTTCATGGTTCAGTGATTTTGCCTTATATCTTGAATACTATTTGTTGGATAAATGTCACACCTGGGATATTAGTTCCATGTGACCCAATGAATGACCACTTACTATATCTAGGTCATTGTGACCTATATTTCATGGTTCAGTGATTTTGCCTTATATCTTGAATACTATTTGTTGGATAAATGTCACACCTGGGATATTAGTTCCATGTGACCCAATGAATGACCACTTACTATATCTAGGTCATCGTGACCTATATTTCATGGTTCAGTGATTTTGCCTTATATCTTGAATACTATTTGTTGGATAAATGTCACACCTGGGGTGGTCGGGTGGTGTGAAGGTGCTGTGTATCTTACATCACTGAGGCGTCCAACTGATATTGGCTTACAGTTGGGCAAGGCCTGCTATCCTTGTAGTGGGTAAGGGTAGAGGGGGAATGTTTTTATTTCTTCTGTTTCTTCACTTTCATTCCTGTTCCTCTTTCTTCCCTGTCCCTCTCTTTCATCTCCTCTACTCTCTCTTCTATCTCTTTTCTCCCTTTCTCTGGGAGACGACACAAAATGACCCTCAAGGGTTGACGTGTCGTTAAACCCCAACACAATCAACCTGGGATATTAGTTCCATGTGACCCAATGAATGACCACTTACTATATCTAGGTCATTGTGACCTATATTTCATGGTTCAGTGATTTTGCCTTATATCTTGAATACTATTTGTTGGATAAATGTCACACCTGGGATATTAGTTCCTTGTGACCCGATTATTGACGTCAAAATATATCTCTGTTGGTGTGACCTATATTTCATGGTTCAGTGATTTTGCCTTATATCTTGAATACTATTTGTTGGATAAATGTCACACCTGGGATATTACTTCCATGTGACCCAATGAATGACCACTTAGTATATCTAGGTCATTGTGACCTATATTTCATGGTTCAGTGATTTTGCCTTATATCTTGAATACTATTTGTTGGATAAATGTCACACCTGGGATATTAGTTCCTTGTGACCCGATTATTGACGTCAAAATATATCTCTGTTGGTGTGACCTATATTTCATGGTTCAGTGATTTTGCCTTATATCTTGAATACTATTTGTTGGATAAATGTCACACCTGGGATATTAGTTCCTTGTGACCCGATTATTGACGTCAAAATATATCTCTGTTGGTGTGACCTATATTTCATGGTTCAGTGATTTTGCCTTATATCTTGAATACTATTTGTTGGATAAATGTCACACCTGGGATATTAGTTCCATGTGACCCAATGAATGACCACTTACTATATCTAGGTCATTGTGACCTATATTTCATGGTTCAGTGATTTTGCCTTATGTCTTGAATACTATTTGTTGGATAAATGTCACACCTGGGATATTAGTTCCTTGTGACCCGATTATTGACATCAAAATCTATCTCTGTTGGTGTGACCTATATTTCATGGTTCAGTGATTTTGCCTTATATCTTGAATATTTGTTGGATAAATGTCACACCTGGGATATTAGTTCCATGTGACCCAATGAATGACCACTTACTATATCTAGGTCATTGTGTCCTATATTTCATGCTTCAGTGATTTTGCCTTTTATTTTTATTACTATTTCATGGAGAATTGTCATACCTGGATTATTATATCTATGTGACAAAATGATTTACATACAAATACATCTAGGTCAGTGTGACCTATATTATATGGCTTTATGATAAAAATGTTTCAATATAAAATGTACCCAGCAGGCGAGCTCGCTGTCCTCCGACAGCTCTTGTTTATAATCTTTTAATTCTAGTGACAAGCAGTCATTTCCCCCCAAAAAAAACAAATTTCATGAGAATAACTACCTTTATGAAACAAATTTTAATATTAATGAAACCTCATTAAATATTCAAAATGGAAGGCCCATTCCACCAATGTTAAAATATTCAATTGTCTATAACTTACTTAATTTTCCACTGATTTTGATCAAATTTGTGTCAAAATTATAAAGTTTTTAGCTCACCTGAGCATAAGCTCAGGGTGAGCTATTGTCATCACCCTATGTCCGTTGTCCGTCGTTTGCCGTCAACAATTAGTTTGTTAACACTCTAGAGGTCACAGTTTTGACCCAATCTTGATGAAACTTGGTCAGAATGTTTGCCTGTATGAAATCTAGGTCAAGTTCGATACTGGGTTACTTGGGGTCAAAAACTAGGTCACCAGGTCAAATCAAAGGAAAAACTTGTTAACACTCTAGAGGTCATAGTTTTGACCCAATCTTGATGAAACTTGCTCAAAATGTTTGCCTCTATTAAATCTAGGTCAAGTTCGAAACTGTGTCACTTGGGGTCAAAAACTAGGTCACCGGGTCAGATCAGCAGAAAACCTTTTTAACACTCTAGCGGTCACATTTTTGAAGCAATCATCATGAATCTTGCTGAAAATGTTTGTCTTGATGATTTCTAGGTCAAGTTCGAAATTAGGTCACTTGGAGTCAAAAACTAGGTCACCGGGCCAGATCAGCAGAAAACCTTGTTAACACTCTAGTGGTCACATATTTGAAGCAATCATCATGATTCTTGCTCAAAATGTTTGTCTTGATGATTTCTAGGTCAAGTTCGAAACTGGGTCACTTGGACTCAAAAACTAGGTCACTGGGCCAAATCAGCAGAAAACCTTGTTAACACCAGGCCTCCTAGCGAAACCTATAAAACCTATAATAACCTATAATTTTGTGTTAAACCTATAAAACCTTTATTTTGTTCATAAAACCTATAAAAAGCCTGTATTTTCATGAAAAAACCTATATTTTTCACTTTTTGAACCTTCTTGCGACTCAACCCTAACTTTTCTTCAAAATGCACTACATTTTTTTACTTTTTAGTCCCATAAAAAGTGATGAAAACTGTCAAGAAATTGTAATTTTTTTCCTCGCTCGCTTCGCTCGCTCGGACTTTGTAAAATTCAGATCAACTTTATCTGAGTAATTGTGGCACAAAAATTCATCAAATATTTTTTCTTCAGTTTTAAATCTTTATGTGAGTTTGGAAGACTCTTTTTTTAACCTGTATTTTTATTGGAAAACCTGTAAATAACCTATATTTTGAGTAAGAAGAACCTATATAAAAACCTATATTTTCAAAGTGGGCCACTAGGAGGCCTGTAACACTCTAGCGGTCACATTTTTCAAGCAATCATCATGAATCTTGCTCAAAATGTTTGTCTTGATGATTTCTAGGTCAGGTTTGAAACTGGGTCACGTGGGGTCAAAAACTAGGTCACCAGGCCAAACAAGCAGAAAACCTTGTTAACACTAGCGGCCACATTTTTGAAGCAATAATCATGAATCTTGCTCAAAATGTTTGTCTTGATGATTTCTAGGTCAGGTTTGAAACTGGGTCACGTGGGGTCAAAAACTAGGTCACCAGGCCAAACAAGCAGAAAACCTTGTTAACACTAGCGGCCACATTTTTGAAGCAATAATCATGAATCTTGCTCAAAATGTTTGTCTTGATGAGTTCTAGGATATATTTGAAACTTGGTCACGTGGGGTCAAAATCTAGGTCACCGGGCCAAATCAGCAGAAAACCTTGTTAACACTCTAGCAGTCACATTTTTGAAGCAATCATCATGAATCTGGCTCAAAATGTTTGTCTTGATGATTTCTAGGTCAAGTTCGAAACTGGAACACCTGGGGTCAAAAACTATGTCACCTGGCCAAATCAGTGTAAAATCTTGTTGTCACTCTAGCGGTCACATTTTTCAAGCAATCATCATGAATCTTGCTCAAAATGTTTGTCTTGATGAGTTCTAGGTCTAGTTTGAAACAGGGGGACTTGGAGTCAAAAACTAGGTCACCAGGCCAAACCAGCAGAAAACCTTATAACACTCTAGTGGTCACATTTTTGAAGCAATAATCATGAATCTTGCTCAAAATGTTTGTCTTGATGATTTTTAGTTCTAGGATATATTTGAAACTGGGTCACCTGGGGTAAAAAACTAAGGTCACCTGGCCAGATCAGCAGAAAACCTTGTTTACACTCTAGTGGTCTCATTTTTCAAGTAATCATCATGAATCTTGCTCAACATGTTTGTCTTGATGATTTCTAGGTCAAGTTTGAAACTGGGTCACTTGGGGTCAAAAACTAGGTCACCTGGCCAAATCAGCAGAAAACTGTTAATACTCCCGAGGTCACATTTTTGAAATAATCATCATAAATATTGCTCAAAATGTTTGTCTTGATGATTTCTAGGTCTAGTTTAAAATTGGGTCACTTGATATCAAAAACTAGTTCACCAGGCCAAATCAAAGGAAAACCTTGTTGATGCTATAGAGGCCACATTTTTGAAGTGATCATCAGGAATCTTGCCAAAAATGTTTGTCTTGATGATTTCAAGGTGATGTATAGTTTTCTGTCCAGTGACTCTCTTAAGTTTTTCCATTTAGGTCAGTTTCTCAGTAATTATTGGTCCTACAGAGTGATATTTGGAACTTGTGAAGTGTTTGTGTTTAGGTCAGTTTCTCAGTAACTATTGCTCCTACATCCAGTGATACTTAGTACATGCATACATCTTAGCATGGCCTCTTGAGTGCAGTCATCCATATTTGACCTTGACCTTTATTTCACAGTCCAGTAGACATACTACATTGTCTTACTTATTAATATAATCATTTTGAACTTTGATCAGAATGTTTGCCTTGATCAGTTCTAGATCAGGCTCTCAAAGTGCTATGTTGCTCAGGTGAGCGTTACAGGGCCATCATGGCCCTCTTGTTTACTTTAAAGCACAATACATTTTAATGTGAATTTAATAATGTACTTCTTATTACTGTATTTATTAAGGCTGGCTCAATTAATCGGATAATCAATCAGTTGATTGATAAATCCCACAAAAATGATTATCATTACAGATTTGCTAATACGGTAGATTTCCTATTAGTTCGAACACACAAATAATTCGAACACCCCTTACTGTTTTGAAATCACCTCCCGAAAATTGCTCTTTTAGTCCGAACAGTCACGTATTTTTGTCAAACTCATTTTTAAATAGTTCAAACACATGAAGTACGATTCACAAACTGTATATGTATAGTTCGTTGATGAACATTACGTACCTCGAATTTCCGTGTGCAATCCGATGAAAAAAAATGATACACATGAATTGTTACACAAAAAAAATAAACTTAATTTAACAAAGAAAGCAGTCACCAACAAAAGTACCTCGCCGCTTATGTGACTGATCAAAATAGTGACCGAAGTACTCGGGTCAACGCATTCTCGCAGGCAGTTGAAAATTTATGTAATTTGTAAAGCTGATTCTGAAGAGCCTAAAAACAAATCAGAATTCGTTTTTTTTTTAAAGCGCAGACTCCTCTGGGTCTCTGTATTTTGCAATGGTTATAAGGTACAATTTTCCTCCTTGCTATTCTGCAGGTGGTCATTAAATACTGAAACCAAAAAAGGTATCTTACCGACTGTAAAAAAAAAAAAGCCAAAAATAGGGCAGGGTGTCACATCGGCTTATTCCGATCAGGACCTACTCTGTTAGCTTGACAGAGTTTGCAGGGCCTAGAAACAGAGCGTCGTTTCAAACAGTCAATGCGCAGGCTGGTTCAGGTCATTGTATCTTGCCCAAAAAGTAAGTTACTATTTTGCGGATCATGAGTCTACCTCTGCATGAATCCCATGCAGCGTCCTACTGACAGGCTTACAATATTTCTGTTCCGACAAGTCAAAAAAAGTACCTTATGGCAAATATGAAAAAGGAAGATCCAGATTAATGTGCTCATATGCGCAGTACGATAAGTCTATTTTATTTATTGTGCATACTTACAAGGCCTGACATTCTTTATGTATAATATTAGCAGTTTTATTATTCTGAGTAGCCTGCGCAGCCGATCTGGTTGCGATTAATTTGTATGAACAAAATAAGGTCTGTTTATCACAGTTCAAATTTCTAGTAACATCAAAGGGATTATAAAAGTGGCCGATTCCTTTGATGGCAATAGGTTTGTTCGCCCGTCAATCATGTGGCTAGTTGGTGAATGTGTCATTGAAATGTATATGATTAACCTTTACAGCTCTGTGGGCTAATTCAGCAGACGACAAATTGATCACATTTTTCCAAGAAAACTGAATTTGACATTTCATGCAAAATGTCTTCATTGGAGATAACTTGCATGAAATGTCAAACCTGTTTTTGGGACATATATGCATCAGAAAAAATATTTCTGAAGTAATATTGCCCAGAGTGCTAAAAGTTCAGTCTTTTTTTTTTTTTTTTTTTTTTTTACATCTAATTTCCTTACCCGTTTTACCTAATGGACCAATCCGAAAAGTCTGTGCAATTATTTCCCGTGTTCATTGTAAGGAAAAAACGAATTGGTTTTAGTGTTCCTTGGGGATGGATAACATTTTGGAACATAATGTGATTTTAATTAGTCTGGATTAGTAAATTTCTGTTAGTGGACGAAGGTAAACCTGGCTTCGATGATCGGCACTTTCCGTGACCACGTGGCACCACCGGACTTGCCGAAAATACCGATATGGCCGAAGATCTTGATAATATAGACGGGTCTGGTTTTTGGGGGCATTTTTTTTTTTTTTTTTTGTGGAAAAATCACAGTCTTATAGGTGGATTAATATAGTAACTGCAATGGACAGAACCAGGTTGATCCCCGAGGAAAAAAAATAAATAAATCGGAAACTGCGGAAAAAAAAAAAAAAAAAAAAGAAATGAGTCGCGGCGATTTTTGCGGGTCGGTCAGAGCACAGCAAACTTACAAAAGTTTAAGGATGGCCTTAGTTCTTCTTTTACACCCAAGAAGCCCAATTCGTTTTAGAGTAAATAAATTTCTGTCCGCTGAAATGAAAAGACCCGCAGAGAAGAGCGGGAGACCAAAATGCACTGAAAAGCCGGTAATCAGTGTTTTAGCATCGGTGTAATAGCGCTTTATAATTATCGCTTAACCCTTTAAGAGCCAAGCAAAATTTGTAGCTAACAAAATTTTGATTTTTTAGCCATTATTATTTTTTTATCAGAGAAAAAAGTTTTGACATTTCATGTGAAGCATCTGCTTGACTGATGATTCACAAGAAATCTCAAGGCTTAGTTCTCTGAAAAGCTTAAAAGTAAAACTGTTTTCTGCTGCAGTTGTGATTGGCGCATTAAGGGTTAAATGAAGTAATACCCTTTACACCTCTTGCATTTCTAATTCAGCAACTTATCTGTATCTCCGTTAACCCTTAAACCGCCAGTCACAACTGCAGCAAACAACATTTTTTACTTTTTCTTATTTGTCAGAGAAATTAAGCCCTGACATTTCATGTGAATTGTCTACTTGGTAGACAATATTGGTAGACAATTCACATGATATGACAAGACTTGTTTTCAATGAAAACAGAAAAAATAAACACCACAAATTTTGCTTGGCACTTTAAAGGTTAATGTCTTCACAACCTATGTTAACATCAAAGTGTTTTCGGCTCAGATTTCATTCATACATGACACGAGGGCCTTTACAGTTATAGCTGATTGACAGCCAGTTTAAACTAACCCTTGAAGCGCTAAGCAAAAATTTTAGCAGACGACGTTTTGATTTTTTTTATTTATTTAAAAAAAAAAAAAAGTGAAATAAGAGAAATGAGTGATGACATTTCGTTCGCAGATAATTCACATGAAATGTCAAGACTTTATTGTCTGAAAAAAGTAAAATAAACAAATAAATAAAAAAAATAAATAGAATTTTTTCTGCTGCAGTTGTGATTGGCGCTCTAAGACTTAGTTTAAACTGTACAGAAGGCATGCGGTAGAATGGAAAATAATCTTTAAAGCGCCAAGCAAAATTTGTAGCAGACAACATTTTGAATTTTTTATTCTTTATTATTATTTTTCTTGACACTTCATGTGAAGTATCTGCTGGGCGGACATTTCACATGAAAGTAAAATTGTTTATCTGAAAAATAAGAAAAACTCAAAATGTCATCTGCTGCAGACGATTCACCTGAAATGTCGAGGCTTAAAATCTCCGAAAAAAAAAAAAAAAAAAAAAAAAAAAATAAATATAAGTTAAGTTTTTTTCTTTGCTGCCGTTGTGATTGGCGCTATTTGGATTAATTAAAACTGTACAGAAGGCAGCGCTAGATTTTATATTAACACATAAAGCGCCAAGCAATTTTTTTTTTTGTTGTTTATTATTATTTATTTTTCAGAGAAAATAAGTCTTGAAATTTCAAATGAAGCATCTGCTTAGGAGATGATTCACCTGAAATGTCAAGACTTTATTCTCTGAAAATAAATAAATAAATAGAAATAAATTAAAAAAGTTTTTTTTTTTTGCTGCAGTTGTGAATGGCGCTTTAAGGGGTTAATCTGTGTTAACACGGTTTCTCCAGCTGACTGCAGGTGCTATTTTAAGCATGTTAGTTCTTACCATGCTATGGGCAAATTTAGCAAACGACAAACTGATGACAGTTTTCTATTTTTGTCCTAGAAAATAGCAGCCGACTGTTCTTGCAAATAGTCTCCTCGGGAGACGAATTTCTTGAAATGTCAAATTGTGTACACTGAAAAAAAAAATATAAGAAAAATGTTATCAGTTCGTTGTCTGCTAAATCGGTAAAGGTTAACAAGGTCAATAAGTATGTTTCACAGAGATTACCCGTGAGCAAAAATATGGTGTTCCGCAAAAGAAAAAGAGACCTTACAAGAATTACTCGCAACCCGATCGGCTGCGCAGGCTTTTCAAAATAATAAAACTGCTAACATCTTGCGTAAAGAACACCTGTCCTTGTAAGTATGCACTATAAATAAACTAGACCTTTATCGGACCGCGCCGACTTGTCTGGATCAGCAATTTTCGCATTTGCAATAAGGTGCGCTTTTTACTAGTCAGAACACTAGGATTTTCCGGTAGACTCGTGAACGCAAAAGGTTACTTCTTAGGCAAGAAACGATGGCCTAAATCAGGCCTGTTTACGCTGTCAAGTAAACTGTTGTCCTGATCGGAATAAGCGGATGCGACAACTGCTACCCTATCAAAGTTTTTTTTTTTTTTTTGTTTTGTTTGTTTGTTTTGTTTTAGTTGGTAAGGTACCTTTCTTCAATGACCGCTTTCCGTTATGCAAGCGATTAGAGAGATGTTTTTATAGACGGTTTTTGATGATCGCCTGAGACAACTGTCGTGTGTCACGTCTGCACCAAAGTCTAAGGAATGTTGAAATGCATAGTATACAGATGACTTATTACAAATAAAGACAATTATCCGCATCAAAATGATAATGTTACTCTATAATTGAAGAAAGTTTAGTGACGTCAATTGTTTATGATTATGACCAGGCTACTGTTTTCTGAGGATAAGAAGAAAGTGACATAGAATGTTTTTGTTATTGAAAATGGTCCACTGTTAGGGAATTTGCACAACCATGAGCAATTATCGCTAAATACCGCGAGTTACGTTCTAGTTCAATCAACAGTGGGAAAATAGCTCAAATCGTCGACACATCACACAGGGACTGATGGTTAGTTATTGATTTTTTTTATCATGCTCGTTTAGTTTTTATCGGAGATTTTCTGCAATTTAAAATAGTTCGAACAGTGTTTTTTTTTTCTGAAACTGATTTTCGTATAATTCGAACACCCGGATCAATATTTATTTTTTACCTGTTCGAACTAAAGGGAAATCTACCGTAATGAATCATTTGATTTCTGTGTCTGTTACTTTGCCGTATTTACCCTTAATATTCAGACACCTCAACTCCTTACGATACTTTATCTAAAATTTGAACAAGTACAATTTACTACCCACTGTTGTGTTTAAAATAGCTGGGTGAGTGGCAATCCTTGATGTAGACCCTGATGAGACGCCACATTTGCGGTGTCTCATCTGGGTCTACACTGTTTGCTCAGGCATGTCTGACGGAATACATACATTAAAGTATAACATATGGTAAGAGTCGTGCTCAGACAGGTAAAATTATTAACCAAATCTTCAGTGATTACTAATCGATTATTGATCAGAATGACAGGACTGATAATTGATTACCTTTTCAGCTCTGATTAGCCATCCTTAGTATTTATTACTTTTAGTATTTGTACTAAATAAATCCTTGCCATCCTTGTCTTAAAATTTGAACAAGTCCATTCAACTACTTGTTGATGTGTCCAAAATAATTCTGGATGAGTGGTAAATAGTGTAGACCCTGATCTAATGCTGCATTCTACAGCATCTTGTCTATGTCTTCACTGTTTTGCTCAGGCGTGTCTGGCCGGCCTCGGTGGCTCAGTTGGATGCGCCGTCCGACTGGAGACCAGGAGGTCGCGGGTTCAACCCCCGCCGAGGTCGGCAACATTCTTTCGTGGAGATTGATCATGAAATATTTTCTATGGTGATTCTCTCCCTTCGCTGATTCAAGAAGGGCAGTTGTCAGTTTCTGGCGAAAGAATGTGCACAGTACTGGTTTACCGCTTAGAGGACTAAGCCTGCCCAGTAAACGTGTGGTTAGGTAAACTGACCGCGCTCGACATGACCCCATTGGGTTGACTGGGCCGTAAAACCTCAACACAAACAAACAATCAGGCGTGTCTGTTCCAAAACTAAGGTAAATATAGTAAATCATAGAGATTGATCATGAAATATTTTCTTAGGTCATTCTCTCCCTTCCGCTGATTCAAGAAGGGCAGTTATCCATTTCTGGCGAAAGAATGTGCACAAGTACTGTTTAACTTCTTAGAGAACTGAGCATGCCCAGATAAATGTGATTAGATAAACTGACCAACTCAGCATGACCTTAATATTGTTGACTGGATCGTTAAAACTCCAAACCAACCAACTTTGTGACTCAAACTAAGTTTTTATCAGGATTTCATGAAATTTTACAGAAATGATCAGCATGATAGTAATGTGTGACAAATTGTTTTCATTGCAAGGTTATTAGCTCTTGGCACTTATAAGTTTGTCTGTCCAACTTTGTGACACAAACTACTTCTACAGGTTTTGTTAGATTTTCATGAAACTGTATATTAAATGATCAGCATGTGTAGTGTGTGACATGAAAAGCTTAACATTGCTTGGTTATCTGCCCTAGGAACATCTACCCACCTTGAGTTAGTGTTCTGCTTGTTTATTTGCCCTTTGCACATTTTCGTTTTATTGTGTACAAGTGATTGGCACTGTGGGCGCTGTGATGCCACCAGTTTTGGCCAATAAATGAGATTGTAATTAACCTTTCCACCCCTGAGTTTCTGAAGTGGACCCTTCCATCCTTGAATTTAGAAATGTCCATTGATGCAAATAGGAATTTCAGTCTAAAATAAAAAAAACTGGAATGGCAAACAGTGTAGATTGTGATAAGACAGCTCTGGATCTACACTGTTTGCTTAGGTATCTGTTTTGGTCTGCTGGGCTAAAAGGTTTAAATGGTGTAGACTTCTAGCTTGCATTTTCAGATATGAACACCGTTGTCTTAATCCATTTTTACGTAGGGAAGGTAGCAATACTCTGCCACAAATAGTAATAAATCAGTACCTTTTATATTTGACATTTAATGCCCGCCTCGGTGGCTCAGTTGGATGCGCCGTCCTACTGGAGACCAGGAGGTCGAGGATTCAACCCCCGCCGAGGTCGGCAACATTCTTTTGCGGAGATTGATCATGAAATATTTTCTACGGTCATTCTCTCCCTTCTGCTGATTCAAGAAGGGCAGTTGTCAGTTTCTGGTGAAAGAATGTGCACAATACTGGTTAACAGCTTAGAGGACTAAGCCTGCCCAGTAAACGTGTGGTTAGGTAAACTGACCATGCTTGACATGACCCCATTGGGTTGACTGGGCCCTAAAACCTCAACACAAACACAAACTTGACATTTAATCCATATATTAAAGCAAGTCAGAAGTCTTCAGGGTTGAATTATTTTCCAGGCCCAATTGTTCAAAGCATCATTAGCTTAACAAGTTCGTTTGTGATCAAATTGTTAACTGTTTTAGTAAGTATCTAATTCACAGGTATTATTGCTGAAAAATTGTGAGAGCAAAAGCTACTCACATTTTTTCAGCAAAAATATTAGAATATATTCCATATTTAATGATCAAAGTTTTAACTATACGTTAACTTATGACATGGTTAGTTTTAAACAACTTGAATGTAAGGTGACAGTTTTTCTTATTTCTCCGCAAAAACATATGTTGTGAGTACTCATTAGAAGCACCTCAGCGAGTGCTTCAGTGAGGTGCTTTTAATGAGTACACCACAACCTCTTTATAACACATTGTTGGGGTCCATAGCATAAACTGTGTTAGTTAAACAACTGTGTAATATCCAAACAAAAGTGTATAGATTATATTGAAAAATGACCATTTTTCAATATAATCTATACATTTTTGGGATCCATCTTTGAACCGTGTTATATCCAAAACCGTGTTATAACGAACCGTGTTATAAAGAGGTTGTAGTGTATCTGCAACATATGTTTCATGAGAAATAAAAGTTCATTTTAGTTGGGAAAAGAAAAAAGGACCTTATCTAGAGCTATGGGAATTCTTGACTTTGCATTCAGCTATACAGTAGAACTTCAGTGACTCTAACCCCGATGGCTCGTTTACCATGGATGAGTCGAACACGTTCTTGAGTCAGCAGGGATTTCTTCCAAATACGATATACGGATAATTTAGGAAGATTTTCTTCTTTTATCTTGTAAATGTATGCTGTGTGTACTCATTAGAATCGACTCTATGAGGTGATTCTAATGAGTACACACAACATACATTTAAAATATAGAACACCGAAAAGGTATCCCACAATTATCTCCATTGTGCCTCCTGGTGTGGCACTAATATATAGTAACCTTCCGAGGCTTGAACTACCACTGTCTCAAACAAATTTTCACGGTCCAAAAAGGGTTCGAGCCATCGAAGTTCGACTATATTTCAATGTTTTTCAGGTTCAGATTAAAGAAACAGAGGGATTAAAAGACTCCAAAGGGCCACAACAAGCTAACCAACAAGCCAGAATGGATAAAGGTGAATCCAGTGTAGAAAACTCTGAAACCTCTTCTACAGACTCAGAAGAGGAGATAAAGGTTTTTCAGTATAATGACAAGAAAGGCATAGATAATACTAAATACAGACATGAGCAAAAAGGTAGCGGTGAACTTGGTGAAGGCATAGAAACAGAACAATTGAAGGGCAGCATTCATACTGATGAGATTATAAAATCTTCTAAGAAAAAGAGTCATACACAAAAAGAATTAAGCAATAAGAAAATGATGAACAGTATTAATGACAGATCAAAGTCTCAGAATATTGACAGTAATTGTTTAGCAGATATAAGGGTAGAGGTATTGCAGAAGAAGAAAGAGCATATAGCAATGGAACAGCTATATAACAATTCAGCACAGATAAACAATATGTTATTGAAGTTCAAAGCTAAATTAGAGGATAGTTTGAAGGAGTCAGCAGATATTGTTGAAACAAGTTCAGGTAGATGGAAAGTTGAACCGATGAATCCAGTTGAACATTCACAAAGAATGGCTATCAAACAGTTAGATGATACAACAGATAAGATTAAACATACTCCTGGGGACAGAAGATTTGAAGAATTAGATAATATCCAAAATCATGATATTATTGAAGTTGCAGTGAAAGAAGAAAATGCAAGCAAAGCTGAACTGCAAGGACCTTTAGACCCAAGTAAGCATGAGTATAGTGTGAGGCTTAAAGTGCCAAAAGCTAGGAATAGAAGTTGTACTGTGTCAGTTTCTGATTCGATGGCAGAGATTGAACTTAAAAGTACGTCAAGTGGTGAGGATAGAGTACTTGATGAAGTACAGTCACAGTCACCAGATTGTGTGAGTGAGGAAGAAGGAGAAATTAAAGATCATGTAATGGTTGAAGAAGAATTAGGAAAAACTGGTATTTACAGCAGAAGAACTGAAGCAATGCCATTCCCAGCAAGAACAGACTTGAACAATAACTGTATGCCTGGTGTTTATCCAGGATATAGAATGCCATATAGACTTACACATCATTTAACACCTGCATTTCAGTTTGAATATGGACCTAGAATGGCACCAAGAAACCACTTATCACAATCAGACTTGAATGAAAAGCTACCAACTGAAAATGTTCAGGGAAAAATAAGAGAAGAAACGCTTCCAGAGATGCCACCTAATCCATGGGTGAATACAGTCGGTCCAGTGTTCCAGCCGAGGAGTTCTAGGGAGACACCATTATTTCCTTCCCCTTGGTACATGGCCGCTCCACCACCCCCACCTCCAGACACAGCAATGGCAGCTGAAAGGAACAGATTTATGTGCAGACCAACTTTTGAGCAGCATTATTCAAGCATGAACCAAAATGAGTTTAACAGACCAGATTGGTATGAATCCCCACAACCTGCTGCTCCATCAGAGATAGTATCTACTGTTACAGGTGTTACTCCAGAATTAAACAAAAAGCTTTCTTGCTCTGAAAAATCTCTTTCTCAAAACAAACTTGTGGACTATAACTCGAGTGAAAATGATTCTTCAGGTAGTGAAATAGAAGAGTTTGATTTAAGTTCCTTGGACAGTGGAAGTAATGTAAGAAAATCAGAACTGAAACAGAAAAGTATTCAGGCTCTTAGTTTTGACTACACTGAGGTTGGTCATACTCCTAAGAGGTTCAGACCTGGCTCCCCAGAAACTTCAGCAAACAAGCATTCTAGAAAGGACTTACCAGCTAGAACATTTCATGAGTTTGGCACAACAAAACAGAAGAAAGAAACACTTCAGAAAAATACAATGTTGACAAGACAACCAATGAGGAAACTGAAACAGGGTGTTCTGAAATCCTTTTCAAGTGAAGCTGTGGGTAAGGTGATAGAACCACAGAAACAAGGGAAAGAAGAAGAGAAACAAAAGATGACTCTCTCTGAAGTTATAGCTTCAGGTCTGAAAAAGACTGAAGCATCTAGTGCTCCAGACCAAGCTAACAGACACCATTCAACAGAGACACTGTCTGAACAGCAGTTGTATAGTATGAAATGTCAGCAGAACTTGCCTCCATTTCCACCATTGCCACCATTTCCAGCAAGCCCATTTTGGGGTATGTACCTCACTCAGACCAAGTCTGCTCTGGAGGGAAAGGATCCAAATGAGGATATTTACTCACCGACAAACCCAGCTGTTATGAGTGCGCAGTCCACACCAAGTTATCTCAAGAGAAGGTCATTCAGCCCAGCAGTGAGGCCTGATTCTAGATTCTTATTTTCACCATCTGAAACAGACAGCGAGAATCAGTCAAAGAAATCTGATGGTTTAAAACAATTTATCCGATTCCATAGTTTTGGTGTGAAGTACATTGATACACACTGTCATCTAGATTTCCTCTTCAACAGATCTAACTTCAATGGAAACTTAAAGAAATACATGGAAGAGAATCCTGATACTTTCCCAGATACTTTTGAAGGATGTGTGGCTATATTCTGCTATCCCTCAAGCTTCTCTCCTAATGGTAGGTAAATTTCTTGACCATTGTTTTAACCATCAGCACTTTCTGGGCAACAGATTGATGTTTTGTTGTTGTTTTTTCTCCAGGAAGTAGGGTTTGATATTTCATCCAAATAATCTCCATGTATTATCAAACCCTATAATTATTCTTGAGAAAATAAGAAAAAATATTTCAATATATTATCTGCTGAAGTTTTTACCGAGCATGCTAAGCATTAAGTTTAGTATGACTATGACAAAATTAACAGGTCTCAAATGAATGATAGTTTCCTATATTTCCGAGAAAATATGGCTTGCCATTTCATGCAGATTGTCTCAAGCCCTGTTTCTGGGAAAAATGAAAACAAATATATTAACCCTTGTCCTGCTGAACCTGGATATGCACTGCCTTTGCAAACAGTGTAGATCCAGATCAGTTGGCTTCAGAAACCAACTGATCTGGATCTGCATGGTTTGCCATTCAGTATGAGAATTATATTCCCCCCCCCCCCTTCCCCCTTTAGGGTTGGGAGACATATTTTTTCCCCAGGCATCTGTCTGTCTGTATGTCTTTGTCTGTCTGTCACACTCGTGTCTGCTCTATAACTTGAAAATCATTCAAGCTATCTTCATGAAACTTCATATAATTATCAGTTAACGTTAGACGACGTGCAGAGCACAAGAACCATAACTCTTGCATTTATACTTTTTTATTATTTCCCTTGGACTCTGTCACAAAATTGTGTCCGCTCTATAACTTGAAAACCGTTCAAGCTATCTTCACGAAACTTCATATAAATATCAATCAACATTAGATGATGTGCAGAATGCAAGAACCATAGCTCTTGCATATATACTTTTTGAGTCATTTCCCTTGGACTCTGTCACAAAATCATGTCCACTCTATAACTTGAAAACCGTTCAAGCTATCTTCACGAAACTTCATATAAATATCAATCAACATTGGACAACTAGCAGAGCGCAACTCTTGCATTTATTCTATTTGAGTTATTTCCCTTTAGACTGTCACAAAATCGTGTCCGCTCTATAACTTAAAAAACCTTCAAGCTATCTTGACAAAACTTCATATAAGTATCAGTCAACATTAGACGACCTGCTGAGTACAAGAACCATAACTCTTGCATTTATACTTTTTGAATTATTTCCCTTGGAACTTTGTCTGTCATAAAAAACGTCTCCACTCTATAACTTGAAAACCATTCAAGATATCTTCATGAAACTTTATATGAATATCAATCAACATTAGACGACATGCAAATTCAGAAACATTTATTTGCATTTATACTTTTTGTGTTATTTCTCTTGGAATCTCGTTAGTTAATATAAATGTTCGCTGAATGTACAATGCAATATGACACCAAAAAGGGGGGAGACTTCTATGTTTTTGTAGAAAAACAAATTCTAGTTTGTATCAATAATTTGGAGTAAGTAATGTGATTGGCTGACAATTAGAAATGAGCGTGGCATCTTAATTTAGTCAGCATGATAAGGGTTAAACTGTTAAATGACAAAGTGTTGGGGGCAACATGTTTGGTAATATTTAAATTCAGCATATTAACTTTAAAGTCTTGAGACATAACTTGCACAGAGACCTTCCAACTAATGTCCAGATCTCTGAAGGACCATGCACTGTATTAACATAATCCCAGTCAGTGATGCTAATGGAACATGTTTGGACCCAGAAAATTTCACACCCAAGCAGTGCTGGAACTAGGAGCTCTAACATCAGAGGCCAGTGCACTAATCACTTCACTACCATGCTCCTAAGTAAACATTATATGGCCCTTAAAGGGTTAAGCAAAATTGTAGCAGGCAACATTCTAATTCTTGTCCCTACCTTTTTGAAGAAAGTGGGACGTAGTATTTGGCTTTCCTTGATTCTAATTCCCTAATGCATAGTTCCAACCTGTAATCATAGCAACAGATAAGGTGCTTTTTTCATTCGAAAAATGCTGATATCTTTCTTATTTCTCCATGAAAACATGTGTTGTGGGTACTCATTAGATGCGCCTCGGAGAGGCGCTTCTAATGAGTACCCACAACATATGTTTTTGTGGAGAAATAAGAAAAATATTATGTGGATACCCCCTCTTATCTGCAGCTATGCTGTAATAGTGTGTGCCTTGTGTGCGTAACACCGCCCACACATTTATGCCAATCATTTTGAAACTTTACAGATGTTTTTGTCATGGTCTGAAGATGTGTATGTGTTTGGGGTATAATCTTGAAAATATTTCTTTCATTTTTTTCCGCATTTTTTAACTTAAGTCATTTTTGTGCTCTAATACTATTAAAGTGTATATATAGATAGTGGGTACGATTTGTGTGCAACTACTCTTACTGTTCAAAGCTGATGTTTTTGAACTTTACAGATGTTTTCGTTATGATCTGCAGATGTGCATGTGCTTTGGGTATAATTCTTGCATTATTTTTTACACTTTTTCCCCATGTTGAGCTTAAACATTTCTTTGAACTCAAATACTATCAAAGTTTATAGATAGTAGGTACTTCGTTGACCTGGTCAGGCGACTTAAGGACATAAGTTCTCTGAATTTGCTTGTTAGCTCACCTGAGCACAAAGTGCTCAAGTTGAGCTATTGTGGTCAGTCAATGTCCATGGTCCGTCATGCTGCATCAACAATTGCTTTAAAAGCCTACTCCTCCTACACCCCTGGGCCAGTTGACTCGAAACTTGGTAGGAAGCATCGGCATGACTTGAAGATCAAAAATAGCTAAAATCTTTCTGATCGGAAATCCAAGATGGCCCCCATCTTGAAAATCTGTTTTTCGCTTCTTCTCCTGAACTGAAAGGCCAGTTGACTCGAAACTTGGTAGGAAGCATTGGGGTGACTTGTAGAACAAAACTAGCCAAAATATTTCCGATCGGAAATCCAAGATGGCCGCCATGGCAGCCATCTTGAAATCTAATTTTCGCTTCTTCTCCTGATTTTGTTTTTTGTTTTGTGTTGAGGTTTTACGTCCCAGTCAGCCCAATGGGGTCATGTCGAGCGAGGTCAATTTACCTAACCACAGGTTTACTGTGCAGGTTTAGTCCTCAAAGCGGTTAACCAGTATTGTGCACATTCTTTCACCAGAAACTGACAACTGCCCTTCTTGAATCAGCGGAAGGAAGAGAATGACCGTAGAAAATATTTCATGATCAATCTTCACGAAAGAATGTTGCCACCCTCGGCAGGGGTTGAACCCTCTACCTCCTGGTCTCCAGTCAGACGGCGCTTCTTCTCCTGAACCCAAAGGCCAATAATTATTGACTGGAAACTTGGTAGGAAATATCGGGGTGACTTGTAGAACAAAAATAGCTAAAATCATTCCGATCGGAAATCCAAGATGGTGGCCATGGTGGCCATCTTGAAAATCTATTTTTCGCTTCTTCTCCTGAACCAAAAGGCCTATTGACTCGAAACTTGGTAAGAAACATCAGGGTGACTTGAAGATCAAAAGTAGCTAAAATCGTTAGGATTGGAATCCAAGATGGCCACCATGGCGGCCATCTTGAAAATCTATTTTTTGCTTCTTCTCCTAAACCGAAAAGCCAATTGACTCAAAACATGGTGGGAAGCATCGGGGTGACTTGTAGATTAAAATTAGCTAAATTTGTTCCCATCGGAAATCCAAGATGGCCCCCATGGCAGCCATCTTGAAAATCTATTTTTCGCTTCTTATCCTGAATCGAAAGGCCAATTGGCACGAAATTTGTTAGGAAGCATTGGGGTGTCTTGTAGATCAAAAATAGCCAAAATTGTTCGGATCAGAAATCCAAGATGGCCAACATGGCGGCCATCTTGAAAATTTATTTTTCACTTCTACTCCTGAACCGAAAAGCCATTTGACTTGAATATTGATGGAACTGAGGCAAGTGGGGGTAGGGGGGGGGAACCTGTCATACAAAACAGTGAAAAAAAAACTATACTAGATGTTTGCGAAAAGAGCCAGTTCAGATAGGTTAGTTTCTGTTGTTTTTCATTTCATTGTTCTGACAAAAGCTAGGATAGTCTCAGAGTATGTAGCAAAAAAACAAAGCATTTATATTGGCAAACTTGATGGATAACCAGATTGTCATTGCTGAGAACACTCGCATACAATTACTAATAAGGTTATCAAAATATTTTGCCTGAGTGTTCTCAATGACGATGCGGTAGTACATCAAATCTGCAAATATAAGTACTGTCATCCTTGATACATTTTCTGAGCTTACTTTATTTTTCATCAAAACAATGAAAATGATAATAAAAAACAACTAACCAATTTGAACGGGCTTTTTTTGCAAAAATCTTTAGTTATTTTTTTCACTGTTTTATATGACGTAGGTTCCCCACTTGTGAGGTTTGATTCATTCTTTTTCAGACGAAGTTGTAAATAGGTTAATAGAGGAAGATAATGTTTGGTTTGCCATGGGTTGTCATCCTAAGATGGCCACAGACTTTACAGAGGCTGCAGAACGGGGCCTGAGACACTACCTTAAACATAAGAAATGTGTCGGTCTTGGGGAAATAGGACTTGATTACTCGGGAACGTAAGGATTTTTTTTTCTCTGTACACTTGCACATGGAAACATCCACATGGCCAACAGTTAGGGCTCCTGTCTCACAGTTCATGAGGTCACCCTTCGATTCCCTTATGGGGCGGAATACATCGTATGACTATCCCAGCAGGCACACAACGTTAAAACAACATCGATTCAATGTTGATTCATAGTCACGACGTTGAATTGGCATTGTTTCATCGTTGTGTGCCCACTGGGTGTGACACTTCATTGCATAAAGCCTTTCATTATCACCCCTCCACTGTCTTGATATGACTTAAATAATGTTGAATGAGTCTTAAAAAGATAAATCATCATCATCAATGGCACAATCAATCGGATAACCGATTAGTCGATTGATAAATTCCACAAAAATGATTATATTAATGATTTGCTAATAATCGATTTGGTTTCTGTGGCTGTTACATTACCATATTTATCCTAAGGACTCTGACACCTCAACTATTCACCATACCTGTTCTTAAATTTGAACAAGTACGCTCACTTCCCAATATTGTATCTAAAAGTAGGTGGATGAGTGGCAATCAGTGTAGACCCTGATGAGATGCCGTGTCTCACCTAGGTCTACATTGTTTGCTCAGGCCTGTCGGTCCAAATACATACGGTAAAGTATAACATTTGGTAAGAGTTGTGCTCAGGCCTGTCGGTCCGAATACATACGGTAAAGTATAACATTTGGTAAGAGTTGTGCTCAGACAGTAAACCAGAAAGGTAAGGTTACGATAAAATTTTCACTGATTAGTAATAGATTATCAACAAAAATGGCTAGACTGATAATCGATTGTCTTTTTAGCACTGATTAGCTAATCCTAATTATTAATACCTGGCATATGAATATGCTTGCCATGCAAAGTCAAGGTTCATATACATAGGGAAATGTCAGGGAAATATATTTTATTTCAAGGTCAGGGAAATGTCAGGGAATTCTGTGATGTGTCAGGGGAAAATGAAATTTTGCAAAAAATGTCTAGAAAATGTCAGGGAATTTTACATTTCAGCCTGATGAAGCTGGGATGTTTGGTCCCAGTGTATCTTTTTTGCTAAAGTCATAAAATTTCCGGCTCTGATATTGTCAGGAAATTTGAATTTACATCAGAGAAATGTTAGGGAAACGTCAGCGAGTTTTGTGCAATCCTAAATGTATGAACCCTGAAAGTATGCCACGAGGGTATATAGTTTTTGGAATTCTATCTGGCCTTATGTCATAGTTTTGCATTTTTTATGCTTTGCCTATATCTGTGGAAACCTTCCTCGAAGTTGTTCATATGAGGTTATTATTGTTACTGGATGGATATAGGTCGGTTGATGTCATCTTGCTGCTTCAGTGGTGGCAATTCACATGAACCGTCAAATCCTGTTTTTTTTTTTTAAAAATAAGAAAAATATTTCAAAATGACATTAGTTGAAATTTTTACCCAGAGTGCAAAGCATTAAGCTTTTAACTTGTCTGTGTCCATCCTGAAGTACTGCAAAACTTTGATGCAAGTGTAGAAATATCAAATCCTGTTTTCTTGGAAAAATAGGAAAATGTCATCAATTTGTCATCTGCTGAATTAGCCATGGAATGGTCATGGTTAAAATGTTGATATGTGGGTACCGTTAAGACAGAATGGATACAGATGTATTAAATAGTGCACATTTTATTATAGCCCCATGTTGAAAAAGTGGGGCTATACTGGATTTGCCATGTCTTTCCGTCATTCCGTGATTCCGTGACTACAAAATTAAAATGAATTTGCTTAATAACTTTTATGTTTGTGGTCCTACTTCAATGAAACTTATACTACATTTGGTCTCTAAGGTAAGTAAGATGTATTCGCAGAATAGTGGCCAAGGGCCCATAACTATTGGAGTTGTCCCTTGGTAGGTTTTCAAAATTTAAAATGCATTTTGCTTAATAACTTTAATGTTTGTGGTCCCACTTCAATAAACCTTATACCACACTTGGTCTCTAAGGTAAGGAAGATGCAATGGCAGAATGGTGGCCAAGGGCCCATAATTATTGGAGTTCTGTCCCTTCAAAGGTTTTCAAATTTTGCCTTTCTTGAAAATTTTCCCTCAGATTTCTCAGGAACTATGAAAGCTGGAAAGCTGAAAGTTCGTATAAACATGGACAATGACTTGATGTATCATGTATACTGGAAAAGGGGCCAAGGGTGTATAACTCTTGGAGTTATGCCCCTTGATAGGTTTTCAAATTTTGCCATTCTTGAAAATTTTCCTAACAGATTTTCTCAGGAACTATGAAAGCTAGAAAGCTGAAAGTTCATATAAACATGGACAATAACTTGATGTATTGTGTATACCAGAACAGGGGCCAAGGGTACATAAGAGTAGAGTTATGTCCCTTGGTAGGTTTTCAAAAAAATTAAAATGCATTTTGCTCAATAACTTTTATGTTTATGGTCCTACTACGATGAAACTTATACCACATTTGGTCTCTAAGGTAAGGAAGATGTAATGGCAGAATGGTGGCCAAGGGCCCATAACTCTCAGTTATGTCCCTTGATAGGTTTTCAAATTTTGCCATTCTTGAAAATTTTCATAACAGATTTCTCAGGAATTTCGAAAGCTAGAAAGCTGAAAGTTCGTATAAAATATGGACAATGACAGGATGTATCGTGTATACCGGAATAGGGGCCTAGGGTCCATAACTCTTGGAGTTATGTCCCTTGGTAGGTTTTCAAAAAAATTAAAGTGCATTTTGCTCAATAACTTTTATGTTTGAGGTCCACTTCGATGAAACTTATATCACACTTAGGGGCTTTGAAAAAGTTATACATGCATGGACAGTGGGTTGATGTATTGTGTATTCAGGAATCAGGGCCAAGGGCCCATAATTCATGGATTAAGATCCCTTGATAGGTTTTACGATGCCATGTTACCATGTCCTACTATGGTGTTATCTGGTAAGGATGAATTTTAAAATATTTCAACACTATATGTATTTCTCCTCTGATAGAGCTGCAGTGGGGCTATAGTCAGATCGTCTGACAGCTCTAGTTTGCACAGAGCCTTTCATTATCATCCATCTTGATATAACTTAAACAATGTTGAAAGGGATGTGTAACACCAGATTATCATCATGGTCATCATCATCATCATTGAACATTATGATTTCTTTAGAAAAAATTTAGTTTCAAAACCAGTTTCACAAGCAAATTGTTCAAAGAGGATTGAATAAACAAAGTAGATTTTCTGGCAATTTTTAGCTTGTCTGTAAAAAAGTACAAGAAGAGCTGTTGCTCTACCCCAGCTTTGGCGGCGTCAGCATCGTTGGCAGCGTCAGAATTAACACAAATATTAAAGTTTTACATCAAAGTTTTTAAGACCTTATATTTTCTAAAGCCTCAGATGGATTTAGTTTATATCTGGTATGGTTATAGATGTTGGTCCAAAATTTTATTGAGCATTATCCACATCCTGCTCATGATCTGTAAGGTCAAGGTCACGGACTTAGAAATTTTATGTTACTTTAAAGTTTTGCGTCAAAGTTTTTATGATAACTTAGTTTCTAAATCCTTGCATGGATTTACTTTATATTTGGCATCATTATAGATTTTGGTCCAAAATTTTATTCGGCACTATCCCCACCCAGCTTATGACCTAGAGGTCAAGGTCACGGACTTAGAAATTTATGTTAAAGTTTTGCATCAAAGTTTTGAAGATCTCTTAATTTCTAAATCCTTGCATGGATTTACTTTATATTTGGCATGATTATAGATATTGGTCCAAAATTTTATTCAGCATTATCCCCACCCCTGCTTATGACCTAGAGGTCAAGGTCATGGACTTAGAAGTTTATGTTGAAGTTTTGTGTCAGTTTTAAAGATCTCTTAAGTTCTAAATCCTTGCATGGATTTACTTTATAATTGGCTTGATTATAGATATTGGTCCAAAATTCTATTCAGCACTATCCCCACCCTTTGACCTAGAGGTCAAGGTCACGGACATAAATTTTATGTTAAAGTTTCACCTCAGAGTTCTTAAGATCTTGTAATTTCTCAGCTAGTTTTCAAATCATACTATTCATTTAATTTGTATTTAGTTTAAACATATTTTATTTCAACACTTTAACATATACATATAACAAATAACATATTCAATAGGATAAGAATGAAAGCGGTCTGCTTGTTTGTAGGATAAGAATAAAAGCTTGTTTGGTTCCTCTCCCTGTTTAGTTTATATTTGATATACAGACAGCTATGGAAGATATTCCGCATCCAAAATTATATCCATTACCATGTCTCCTCAAACCCCCAGCCCCAACCCCCCCCCCCCCCCCCTGCCCCCCCCCCCCCCCCCCCCCACTCCGCTATGATATGGATTTTAAGGTCATAGCCTTATTTTTTTTATTTGATTGACAAGCGTGAGTTCTGGTGAGCTATCCTGTCTGGCGCCAGGTCTTGTTATGCCCTCACCTGCCAAAGGCAGCAGTGGGGCATGTAGCATTTTACCATATGTATGTCACATTCTTAACCAGCGTCTAACAAATATTCAAGTTTACATTGACATTTAGTTGGCATTTCTCTTGGAAGTCATAACTTGGGTACCTTTTATGCTAGTAAGTTAAAATTTGGTATGCTACTTATCCAGACCTAAACTTTCAACTCTGTGCTAGAGTTGCCCCTGGGCCAAGCCCTCGGGTGAGACTATGGGTTAGAATGTATACAAATGTTTAAGTTTATGTAGTAGTGATAGGTATATGATACACTTTTACTGCCTTGCGGTACAAGCTGTCTTTTATAGCGACGCGGTAGAGTGCAAGACTTTGAGTCCAGCGGACTGGGGTCAATACCTGGTAGCAGTATTAAGCTTTTTCACCTGTTACGTCTGGCGCCCAATGTAAATAACCACGTCTGATGGGCTTGGTGGCCCGGAAGGATTGGTGGCCTGGTATTCAGTGGTTGCTCAAGTTGAGATTCGCGGATGAATCTAAAATGGGAGGGGGAATATGTAGAAGTGATAGGTATATGATACACTTGTACTGCCTTGCACTACAAGCCGGCTTTTATAGTGATGTGGAAGAGTGCAGGACTTTGAGTCCAGCGGACCAGGTTCGATCCCGGTAGTGGCATGAAGATTTTTTACCTGTTACATTTATACTTACATTTACGTCTGTGTTTCTCTTGGAACCTTGTAAGCTAGGAGGTTGAATTTTGGTATGCTACTTACCCAGACCTAAGCCTTTACCTGTATGCTAAGTTGCCCCAGGGTCATGCCCTGGGGTTGGGCTTGGGTCAAAATGAATAACAGGTCAAATTGGAGGTCATAACTTGGGTATCTTTTATGCTGGGAAGTTGAACTTTGGTTACTACATATCCAGACATAGACTTTAACTCTGTGCTAGAGTTGCTCCTAGGTCATGCCCTGGGGTGGGGCTAGGGATCCAAAGGTACAGGGGCATTTATGTACTTTGGACACGTGTCTAGTTATAAGGGAGACATTTCACACCAAGACATTTCCAAAAATGAGTAGTCTAAAAGGAAAGAATTTGGGAGCAAATTCTTTCTTTTAGAGCCGGCCTCGGTGGCTCAGTTGGATGCACCGTCCGACTGGAGACCAGGAGGTCGCGGGTTCAACCCCCCCGCCGAGGTTGGCAACATTCTTTCGTAGAGATTGATCATGAAATATTTTCTACGGTCATTCTCTCCATTCCGCTGATTCAAGAAGAGCAGTTGTCAGTTTCTGGCGAAAGAATGTGCAATACTGGTTAACCGCTTAGAGGACTAAGCCTGCCCAGTTAACGTGTGGACCGCGCTCGACATGACCCCATTGGGTTGACTGGGCTGTAAAACCTCAACACAAACAAACTTTCTTTTAGAATAGATCACTTTTCAGAAGGTAGCCTTTTGAAGAGGGAGGCAAAAGAACCTTAACCCTTCTCTTGCTAAACACGACATGCCCTGTCTTAGCAAACAGTGCAGATCCAGATCAGTTGGCTTCTGAAGAAGCTGCCAACTGATCTGGATCTGCACTTTTTGTCATTAAATATGTAAATTTCTATCAAAAACCCGGATCAAGTAATCTGATTGGCTGGAAATTAGAAGTGGGCATGGCATCTTAATTTATTCAGCATGACAAAGGTTTGCTTTGTCTGAAAGTATCCATTCCCTTTAAACCATTCTACCACTATGCTGAATTTTTTTAGCTCTTCATAATTACATCCTGTGTGTGTTTAATGGCCCAGTCAACACTATTAAGGTCATGTTGAACCAGTCAGTTCCTAACCACACTTTTCTTGAGCAGGCTTAGTCCTCTAAGCAATTAACCAGTACTTATGCGCATTCTTTTGCCAGAAACTGACCCTTCTTGAATCAGCGGAAGGGAAGGAATGACCATAGCATATATTTCTTGAGCAATCTCCACAAAGCCAGCCTTGGTGACTCAGTTGGATGCTCATCCGATTGGTGATCAGGAGGTTGTGGGTTCGACCTCCGCTGGGTTGGCAACATTCTTTCGTGGAGATTGATCATGAAATATTTTCTATGGTCATTCTCTTCCTTCTGCTGATTCAAGAAGATCAGTTATCAGTTGCTGGCGAAAGAATGTGCACAGCACTGGTTAATTGTTTAGAGGCCTAAAAGCCGGCCTTGGTTGCTTAGTTGGATGCTCGTCCGACTGAAGATCAGGAGGTTCCAGGGTCAACGCGGGTTCAACCCCTGCCAAAGTCGGCAACATTCTTTCGTGGAGATTGATCATGAAATATTTTCTACGGTCATTCTCTCCCTTCCGCTGTTTCAAGAAGGGCAGTTGTCAGTTTCTGGCGAAAGAATGTGCACAATACTGGTTAACCGCTTAGAGGACTAAGCCTGCCCAGTAAACGTGTGGTTAGGTAAACTGACTGCGCTCGACATGACCCCATTAGGTTGACTGGGCCGTAAAACCACAACACAAACAAATCCACCCCTGCCAGGTTGGCAACACTCTTTCATGGAGATTGATCATGACATATTTTCTATGGTCATTCTCCCACTTCTGCTGATTCAAGAAGGGCAGTTGTCAGTTTCTGGCAAAAGAATGTGCACATCACTGATTAACCGCTTTGAGGACTAAGCCTGCCCAGTTTACATGTGGTTAGGTAAACTGACTGTGCTGGACATGACCCCAGTTGGTTGACTGGGCCATAAAATCTCCATAGAAACAAACTGCCCAGTAAGAATGTGGTTAGGTAAACTGACCACGCTCGACATGACCCCATTGGGTTGACTGGGCAGTGAAACCTCAACACAAACGAATCTACACAAAAGAATGTTGCTGGGACCAGTGGGGATCGAACCCACATCCTCCTAATCACAAGTTGGATGCATATCAGACTGAACCACTGAGGCCGAACTTGAATGGCTCAAACTCTGATGGCTCATTTAACTAGAACATGCCAATTTTGTACAGAAATTGACACTTGATGGCTTGAACTCCCTCTGGCTAGAAGTAACTTACATAGTTATGAGCCTGTTAGAACCATTGAAGATGTACTTGAGTGTTTGTGGGTTATTACAGGTTTTACAGGCATGAAGCAGTGCAGAAAGCAGTGTTCAGGAGACAGCTTAATATCGCTATTAAATTTGGAAAGCCACTGGTGATCCATTGTCGAGATGCAGAAGAAGATTGTCTTGAAATCATGAAGGAGGTGAGAAAATATTGGCCTTCATTTTAAGCTGAAAAGAGTCTTTAGTGTGTGACAGTGTCTGTAGTTCAAGATAAAGCTTTTCTTTTGTTGTTGTTGTTTCCAGCCAAAATGTATTCCTATTTTTCATATTATACCACCTGCAAACTCTATGTACCATATTTACCCTAATTATTAGGAAAGCTCAACTCCTTACCATACTTGTTCTAAAATTTGAATAAGCACATTTTACTACCCAATGAATGATGCATCTAAAAATGGCTGGATGAGTGACAAACAGTGTAGACCTGATGAGATGCTGCATTTTGTGACATCTCATCATGGTCTACACTATTTGCCTAGGCTTGTCTGTCAGAAATCAAACAGTAAATATGGTATACTGATTTCACAATGTCCGTCTGTATGCCAGTCTGTCAGTCAGTTACATTTGGTTTCAGTTTCTTATCTTGCTTAATAGTGGGAGATCTCTAATGAGCACTGCTTATCGACACTTCTAGTTTCATTTAAAAACACTTAAAAATCTCCTTTCATGTAGGGCCTTCTGTTGTCAGAATATTGAGAATTTATTCAATGGTTGTGCTCTGTTGAACAAGATGGCCACCATGCTCATATGGTAAAAAGCCCTTAAAAATCTTCTTCTCCAAAAGCAAGAAAGCTTTGAGGCTGAGAGGCATCCAGTAGGCTGAGTGGTTAGCACTCCAGATCATGAGGTCCCAGGTTTAACCCTTAAAGCACCAATCACAACAATTGTCGTCTGCTTTGTCATCTGCTTGTGATTTTAAAAATCATTTTTGCAAACAGTGTGAACACAGATTAGACTGCTCCTTTAGGAGCAGGAGCAGTCTGATCTGGGTCCACACTTTGTCTGCGTGCAAAAATAGGTTTGAAAGGTTTGCAAGAATATTCAGCAGATGACATAAACAGACGACATTTTCAGATGCAGGTTTTCTTGGCGTTTTAAGGGTTAAACCCTGCTGGAAGCAGCATTTAGCTCATGATGATGACCTTTCATTGGGCAGAGCCTATGTACATGTTGAAATGGGTGAAAACACCAAATTACCATAATGTTTGATGCTAAACTTTGGTGTATAGCATTGGGACTCAAGGTCTTCCAGATTTATTCACATGATGACCTTAAGGCAAACAACAACAAAAAACCCACAAACTGTTGTCTGCTGCAGTTGTGACTGACCCTTTACGGAATAAAAGAACAACTTTTTATTTACAGAGGTCGGTATATTTTATAGGTGCAGTCCATGGACTGATTCATTCAGTAGTCAGAAATACTGTCTGTTCCAGAAACATCTGTAAGGGTTGGTTGTAAGGCAACATTACTTGTGGTGTTTATTGCAGTTAGACCATGTTTGTTGCAATTAACCTTTACCACCCTCTGGGCTGTTTCGGCAGACGACAAATTTCTGATATTTTTCTTACTTTTCCCAGAAAGCAGGATTTGATATTTGATACAAATTGTCTCTATTGGAGACAATTTGCATGAAATGTCAAAACTCGTTTTCTGAAAAAGAAAAATATGAAAAATATTTCAGTGTGTCGTCAGCTGAAAACTTTACCCAGGGTGCCCAGCGTTAAAAGCAGGAAATAAATTTGTTCAATCCTTACTAGCTGTCAGTCTGGAAAATGCTCATGCAGGTAATTTGCACTTTCTGGGAGTTCTGTTGATGTTTCAAGGAGTATACAAGGAAAAAAGGATAAACTAATTTCTGGGGGAAAAAATGGGCATGTCCAGTGACTTGCCCATATTCCTCAACCAGCAGCTCATTAACCCTTCTCTTGCTGAACACTACATGCCCTGTTTTAGCAAAGAGTGTAGATCTAGATCAGTTGGCTTCTGAAGAAGCCAACTGATCTGAATCTGCACTTTTTGTCTTTAAATATGTGAATTTCTATCAAAAACTTGGAATAAGTAATCTGATTGGCAGAAAATTATAAGTGGGCATGGCATCTTAATTTATTGAGCATGAGAAGGGTTAACAAGTCATTAATGTTTACTTATGGGAAATGTGTACATTTGGAGGAGAAGAAACTCAGATTGATTTGCTTACCGTCCAAAATGGGGTCTACTCTGTTAGGAAAGTATTTGCTCACCTTTGGAGCATATTCTTACCTTTTAGAGTAGACCCCTTTTCAGAAGGACTTGGTGTGCAGGAAAGCAAACAAGAAGTCACACAAGTTGTCTCCCTTTTAAAAAAATGCTGGAAAATATACAAGGGTATCAGGTCTCCTGGACATGCACACGTGCTGTATATGAGGTAGGATCAAGAAGTTCTCGGCCTGATATACTAAGAATGAACAAATTGAAATGAAACCCCAATCAGTTGATAATTTTATCTTATTCAGCATCTTTGGCAGAAGGAATAAACTTTCAAAGCTATTCTTTGGTAGAAAGAATAAACTTAAAATCAAAGCTGTTTCAGTAGGAATTCGCACCGGCCTCGGTGGCTCAGTTGGATGCGCCGTCCGACTGGAGACCAGGAGGTCGCGGGTTCAAGCCCCGCCGAGGTCGGCAACATTCTTTCGTGGAGATTGATCATGAAATATTTTCTACGGTCATTCTCTCCCTTCCGCTGATCCAAGAAGGGCAGTTGTCAGTTTCTGGCAAAAGAATGTGCACAATACTGGTTAACCGCTTAGAGGACTCCTGCCCAGTAAACGTGTGGTTAGGTAAACTGACCGCGCTTGACATGACCCCATTGGGTTGACTGGGCCGTAAAACCTCAACACAAACAAACAGTAGGAATTCGCAGCAAACATGGGAAGGGTGTGTTGAATTGAGAAAATGGACAAAGTTGAAGTTAGAGCAATCATAAAGTACCTCTCTAATAAGTGCATGTCCCCATGCATGTCATGACAACTTCATTAAAACCCTTGGAGAGTCTTCTTCTCACAGCACAGTGAAGCAATGATCTGCTGAATTTAGGAGAGGGAGGGAGAACCTTATGAATGCTCTGGGCACCCTAAAGAGGCTACTACAGACAGAAATGTTGATCTTGTGCACAGTCTGATCATGTGTGGCAGTAGAAGTCTGCATAATATAGCTAGACAAATATGGTAATCATAAGTTTTTGGGCAGTTCACTCTATCTTGACCGATAAGGATATCCAAGGTCTCAGCTAGATAGGTCCCCAGAATTTGAGTTGACTCCAGGTGTTCTTCTCTTGTAAGATAATGCACCAGGCCTCACCTCTCAAGTTACTATGACTGCTGTGACTAAATGCAGCTTTCGAGGTCATTCCTCTCATCCCCTCGTATTCTCCAGATTTGGCTCCTTCGTACTTCTATCTGTTTCCAATCTGAAAAGCTAACCTTCGTGGTAGGAATTTTGGAAGCAATGAAGGTGTCATAGATGCTGTTGATGAGTACTTGGAAGACCAGGAAGAAGACTTCTGTTTTGATGGGATAAGCAAACTGGAACAGTGTTGGAGAAAGTGCATCGAGGCAAAGGGAGATTATATTGAGAAATAATGGCACACATGCTGTGTTTTTCTTTTAGAGAATTTGACCCCCACCTTCCCAAGTATTACTATATCAAAGTCGGGTTAGTGGGGTATTGCATTTCCATATGTTTCGTATGACTGAGACCATAAAACTCTGCCCATATGCCAATAAAATGATGTTCTGTTATGCAATTAGTTTTAAAAGTACTACTGATAAGACAGTTATACTAGAAACCCACACACAAAATCCTTAAATATAAAACACAATGAAGTAGCTCAAAACCGATTCCAAAATCTACATCTGCATAAAAAATTAATCAAATTACACATTTTAAATGGTTTCTTATGTTAAAAAATAAAGATTTTAAGACTATATAGTACAGTGCAGGGAACCAATGTTATCAGAGAAAGTAGTCCCCTAGGTAAATCTGGTAATACCACCTGTTGTGAACAGACTCATTAGTGTACAGAGTTGAGGGCAGTAGCCATAAAACATCTGGTAGAATTAACAGTTGAGCATGAATTTTTTTTGCAACTTTTTTTCTAAGAGAAACCTGTCATGCAATTTCTGTTCTTGGTCATTCCCAAAGTACAGGGACTGAGAACGTCTTTGATCATCCCTCGTAGTTAAGACTCATAGTAACTGGGGCACTTCTAATGAGTACCCATGTATGTTTTGATGGAGAAATAAGAAAAATAATTATCGGGATGTCCCTCTTATCTAGACCGGCCACTCCATGAGAAAATGGTCCTGATTTCATATGCAAACAACAAACGCCCAGATCAGCTGTGGCAGCCAGCATTGTCACGGGGGATTCAGAGGACGTTAAAATGTGGGCTTTAACTGAACCTCCTTTGACTCGAAATTTCATTTTATGCTTTCAGCTTCTTGCCCCCAACTTTGGAGAAATTGGGAGGGCATATTGCTTTGGTCTTGTCCATCAGTCCGTCCGTACATCACGCTTTGAGACCTCACATATCTTTGGAACCATATATTCTAGGATTTTGAATTTTCATATATGCATTGCTTATTGAAAAATATTGACCTGGGCCCAGTTGATCAAAGCTAATGATGTCGTTAGTTAACGATTCGTTAAAATTTACATTGAGTGATACACAAATATGCTGAAATTTTTTGCTGAAAAAATGTGAGTAGCTTTTGCAATGCAAAAGCTACTCACATTTTTTCAGCAAAAAATATCAGAATATTGTATATTGAATCCGCTAAAACAGTTTAACGAAATGACCCTTAACGAGCGCGTTAAGCTAACGACGCTTTGAACAACTGGGCCCTGTATTTTCTGTCTTGTCTGTCAGATGGAGTTCAGACTTTACAGACACAGGCATTTTGGCAAATCTTGTAAGCAAAATATCTAAGGAACCACTTGAGTTAGTCTCATGAAATTTTGCAAGCAGTTTGGAATCAATGTATAGATGACCTATTTAAATTTTTGGTGATCTTTTATAAATATTTGATCAAGTTATGCCTCCTTTTCAGACTTAGGTATTTTAGCATTGGAAAATTTTGTAAGCAAAATATCTCAAGAATCCCTAGAGCTAGGTTCTTGAAATTTTGCAGGCAATCAGGGATAATTGTGTAGGTTGTTTATCTAAATAAAATCTTGGTCAGGTTTGAAAAGGGGCTGTATGGGTCAAAATTTTAGGTCACCAGTTCAAATCTTGTGTACATGTTAGGGGCCACATTTTTTATGTGATCATCTTAACCCTTAAAGCGCCAAGAAAAACTGCATCTGAAAATGTCGTCTGTTTATGTCGTCTGCTGAATATTCTTGCAAACTTTTCAAACATATTTTTGCATACAGGCAAACAGTGTGGACCCAGAACAGACTGCTCCTAAAGGAGCAGTCTGATCTGGGTCCACACTGTTTGCAAAAATGACTTTCAAAATCACAACCAGATGACAAAGCAGACGACAATTGTTGTGATTGGCAGTTTAAGGGTTAAAACTTGCTCAGAATGTTTATCTTTTACCACCCTATTGGCAAATTCAGCTGAAGACAAATTGATAATATTTTTCTTTTTCCCAGAAAGCAGGATTTGACAGTTCATGCTAATTGTTTCCACTGGAGACATTTTGCATGAAATATCAAAACCTGATTTCTTGGGAAAATAAAAGTTATTTCTGTATGTTGTCTGTGAAAATTTTACCTAGCGTGCCAAACATTATTTCAGTAAACTCTAGATGTTTGAAACAGGGTCATATGGGATCAGTAACTAGGTAACTAGGTCAATTCTTAGAGAATGCTTGAGTATACATTAGAGGCTTTTTAATTTACATGAGCTTCATTAGACTGGCTCCAGTTGTTTTTGTTTTATATGTATTTCTCTCTTTCTCTACATTATTTTTTTTATCATTATCCTCTTTAATTCAACTTCAAGTTACCTATGGCTGAACAAAAACGACTGGTAACAATTGTGGAAGGCTCTGAAATATGATCCACCTTCCATAAATTTAGATAAAATTCTTTCTAGCCAAGGGACTGAATTAAACAAAAATTCTACAAGCTATACAAGTCTTGTGTCCCCTCAAAAAAAAAAAAAAAAAAAAAAGAAAAGAAAAATAAAGAAAGGGTCTGGGGCCAGACTAGAGCTTCATAAAAGTTGTTCAGACCGTTGATCTAAAACAAATCTGGGTCATGATTGAAACTAGGTTGCCTAAGGTAAAAAACTAGGTCACTATGTTAATCTTACTAAAACTTGTTTACAAGTTAGAAGTCACATCTTTGACCCGATCTTGATAATAATTGCTCAGTTTTGATTGCCGGATTGCCATTGTGTTAGCTCCATGTATCATTAATCCATGAGAATATACTCTGTTGTTTTCTGTGCTGGAATTTTAAGGTGACTTCATTACATGATTCAGGAATCTTATGGTTGAAGTTACGGAAATAAGGCAAAAATATCACCCACTTCATTTGCAGAGCAAGCCCTGCTGTTTATCAACCTGATAATTATGGATTTTAACTGTGAAAAACAATTACTGCATAGCTACAGATAAGAGGGGGTATCCACATAATATTTTTCTTATTTCTCCATGAAAACATATGTTGTGGGTACTCATTAGAAGCGCCTCAGCGAGGCGCTTCTAATGAGTACCCACAACATATCGAGGGTTGAGCGCAAGACTATGGTAACTCAAACATATTTTTGAAACCCTTGTTTAGGGGCAACTTGAACCCCTTTGTAAACAATGCAAATGTAGGTGCCATTGCTCATACGAGCAATGGCACCTAAATTTTTTTATTGTTTACAGAAAGAAATGTTGTAATCTTCATAACGCCTTCATGGTGAGGAGATTAGGTTTGGGGAAAAACAACCATCTGACTTACGCTAGTCTTGCGCTCAACCCTTGATATGCTTTTATGGAGAAATAAGAAAGCTATCAGCATTTTTCTGATGAAAAAAGCATTTATCTGTTGCTATGTAATACTTCTTCTGGTAGCTACTATCCTAAAGGAAGTTAGCTGGGCCTGTCTGACTAATATTAGACAACAGAAGTACTTAGCATACTTGGCATGCCTGACTGAATCATTGGTTATTTTATAACTTGATAAATATCCTAAAATTTCAAACACTTTATTCCATACTTTTCTGGCCTAAATATTGCTTGTCCTAAAATTGAGGAGTCCATTCTACTGTCTGCAGATTTGTCTAAAATATTGCTGAATGTATTGCAAACAGTATAGACCCTGATCAGATGCCACAATCTGCAGCATCTGATCTGGGTCTATACTGTTTGCACAGGCCTCCCAGTCCCAATACTGGGTTATTATGGTACTTCATAACCGAAGCAAAAAGTTCCATAAAATTTATCTATTTTGATGTGATTTATAATGGCCCCGCCATTCTCAATGTGGGGGGGTATATAGTATCACTGCTGTCGTACGTACTGGTTTCTGTTCGATGTCTTGAAAAGATAAGTGTATTGAATCTTATTTTGTACATAGGTATATAATTTTAAAATATAGGTCAAGTTGGATTTAGGATAAAATGCACCAATTATTGTTATGGGACTTATCACATCTGGTAATCCCGTAAGGGGTAGCCGCAAGTTATGCACTCAAAATCCTTACGCAAACTTCCGGCCATGACATCCATTTGTCAACAAACAGATAAATCCTCCTGATTTATTGATGTTTAGTAAATTTCATAGACATATTTTGAAAAATCAGACAATACTATTCCCAACAACTTTCATTTCTGTGTCGGAAAAGATACGTGTGGGCTTGAAAAATCAAGTGGCTAATTTTTATTTCAGTTTCACCCGGAGAAGGGTAGTCCAATATTCCTGTTTAACTTTTTTTACCAGTGCAGTAAAGGTTTTTTCAGCTATCTGGGCTATGAAATGCTAACATAACATATTAGATAAGACGTACTGCAACCCACATCCACTTTGAAATACAACAAGATGCTTAATATCCCCAAGCATTTCTTCTGGGGACTGAAATATTTGTGCCAAATATGACTTACGAGGCCAACTACCCCTTACGGGAACATTAACCCTTACGGGGACAAGAAAGCATATACATCACAAAGCGATTTTTACGGCAGTATAATGAAACTTTTATAATGATTTTGCTCAATTGAGAGCTCCAAATATATACAAACATGGTATATCAAAACCCTATTGATACATGCAGTCTCATTTGCAAAACCTTTGCTGGTGTTTGATTGTTTATATGTAAATGGAATATTTTGAAAATGGTTTGGTCTAAAATCTGCATGTTTTCAAATGCGGGGCATTCTAATAATGACTAATGTTCCCATAAGGGATAATCAGGCCTCGGAATCAGGCTTTGTAATCGGACACCTGACAGTTGACTTTCTTGTCCCCATAAGGGTAAATCTCCCGTAAGAGGTAGTCAGCCTCGTAAGTCATATTCGGCACAAATATTTCAGTCCACGGAACAAATGCTTGGGAAATTAAACATCTTAAGTATTTCAAAATAGACGTAGGTTGCAGTGCGTCTTACCTGATATGTTAAATAAGTATTTCATAGTTCAGATAGGTGAAAATAGCTGCTTGTTTTTCCAAGCCCACGCCTATCTTTTCCGACTTAGAAATGAAAGTTGCTGGGAATAGCATTGTCTGATTTTTCAAAATGTGTCTATGAAATTGATGAAAAATCAATAAATCAGGAGAACTTACCCATTTGTTGGCATTTGGATGTCTCGTAAGTCATAGCCGGAAGTTTGCATAAGGATTTTGAGTGCATAACCAGCAGCTACCCCTTACGAGATTACCAGGTGTGTTATGGATATGTAGGAAAAACAGTTTCCGTTTGATTCTTTTGAAAAGATTAGTGTATTGGATTCATATAATATACACAGGTATCTGATCATCAAATATAGGTCAGGTTCGATATAGGGTAAAATCTGCCAAATATTATGGGAGTTATGGCCCTTTTACAACTTCATTTTTAGCAAAATGCTTGTTTCAGTAAGAGGACAGCCCCTGGGCGGGGGCATCTGTGTCATATTTACACTTTTCTAGTTCAAATGATAATATACATATTCATGGAGCAAGGTTAAAAAGGCATTTCAGTTTGCACCAGCTATAGCTGGGGATAAGTCCTACTGTATTTATCATAAAATCTAATCAAGTTGTTTTGACCATATTGTGAGGAGTATACTTATTGTAAAACCTGATCAAGTCCTTTAACCCTTGTCCTGCTGAATAAATTAAGAGGCCACGCCCACTTCGAGTTTTCAGCGAATCAGATTACTTGATCCAGGTTGTTGATATAAATTCACACACTGAATGGCAAACAGTGTAGATCCAGATCAGTTGGCTTTTTCAGAAGCCAACTGATCTGGATTTATACTGTTTGCAAAGGCAGGGTATATCTGAGTTCAGAAAGACAAGGGTGAATAACATGCTCTGATCATCCATTAATAGCATGCTGGATAAAACTTTCAGCAGATGACGGTTTGAAATATTTTCCCAATTTTTCCCAGAAAATAAGATTCGACACTTCATGCAAATTGTCACCTCTGGGAAAAATAAGAAAAAAAATACCATTACCGTAGTTTGTGGTCTGTTGATCTAGCCTAGAGAGTAGTAAAGTTTAAACTAGATGGTGAAGAGCCTGTCATACGTATTGTAAAATCAGATCAAGTCCAGTAAACTATTGATAACGAGTTGAATGTACTTGTCCTAAATCCATTTGACTACCTGGTGACTTCCTGGTGACAAGACTCTAAAGTCCTGAATGAAGGGCAGACAGACAGGACCCTTTCTGTCAGAAAAAGGGTGTAACATGTTAAGATCCCTATTTAGCCAGGAATTCCAACTTATTGTCTTATTCTCACCTATTACAAACAAATGTGCCACAACATGAGAAAACATATCTTTGGACGTGCGCACAATGAAGACTCAAATCAGCTTGTGCATTCACGCAGTCTGGTCAGAATCTTCACAGCACAGTTTGGATAGCCAAGGATGCAAAGTTTCTTCATGCAGACAACAAAGACTGATCAGACTGAGTGGATGCGTAGGCTGATCTGAGTCTTCTTTGAATGCACATGTCAGAAGGTATGTTTTATGTTGCATTTCAAATGGATACATTCTAGTAAAGTAGATGCTAATTTGTGTCTATTTTAATCTGGAAATCTGTGAAATTGGACCACCCCGAAGAACAATTTTTTCTCAATGCTGTAAAGAAGTTATTTTTTGGAAGTGAGTATTTCCCTCTAAATTATACATTTTGAGGTCATTGTAATGAATTTCCTTAATCTTTACCATCCTCAGACAAATCCAGCAAATGAGAAAATGATAATGCCAGCCCTGATGGCTCAGTTGGATGTGCATCCCAGTGGTGATCAGGAGGTTGCCGGTTTGACCCCCCGCCGAGTCGGCAACAGTCTTTCATGGAGATGAAATATTTTCTATTGTCATTTTCTCCCTTCTGCTGATTAAAGAAAGGTAGTTTTATTTTACCCTTGCCCCTGGGCGATATACATGTATAAAATTATGTAATTTTTAAATGTCTTCTGAAACCTTTTGCGCATTTTTCACCAGATTTCGCACGCGGCCTTCTGTGGAAAGGGTATCGACAATTTGTTCAAATGGTTCAGCGACATTATATATTGTAAAAACACTTAAAAATCTTCTCCAGAACCAAGAAAGCTTTGAGCCTGAACCTTGGTATATAGCATCGGGGACTCAAGATCTACCAAGTTTGTTCAAATGATGGTCGTAGGTTGACTTTAGATGTTTTTATGCCAAGGTCAGATTTGAGCCCTCATACATTTGTATGGGGAAAATGGTGAAAAATCATTTTCTCAATATGAATTAAAGACTAATGGCTGAAACTTACAGCTTGTGACTAAAATAGTAAAACTGTTCAGCTATCGTCAAATTTTTGGGGGTTATCTGCCCTTGCCCCTGGGCTATGTACATGTATAAAATCATGACATCTTTAAACATCTTCTGAAACAGCTCAAACAATTTTCACCAGATTTCACATGGGGCCTTCTGTCAAAAGGATGTTGACAATTTGTTCAAATGGTTCCACACCATTGAACAAGATGGCTGCCATGCCCATATATGGTAAAACACTTATAAATCTTCTTCTACAGAACTAAGAAAGCTTTGAGGCTGAATCTTGGTATATAGCATCTGAGACAAAGTCCACTAAGTTTGTTCATATGATGATACTAGGATGACTTTTTATACGCCCATTTGAAAAAGGGGACATATTATGTTACGGGGTCTGGCATCTGTTCATCTGTTCGTCCATCTGCCCGTAAACTTTTTCCTTTCCAGCTAACTCCTACAGCTTACATCCGATCAAGCTGAAACTTGGTATATAGTTAGACTATGATGTGAAGCAGCGCATATTATTTCGAAGTTACAGTCCACCGAATATTAGCAGAGTTATGCTCCTTTGAAAATTTCTGTAAACTTTTTGTTTCCGGCTAACTCCTCCTACAGTTTACATCCGATTAAGCTGAAACTTCGTAAATAGTTTCATGATGATGTGGAGCAGCCCATATTATTTCGCAGTTACAGTACACCAAAAATTGGCAGAGCTATACCCTTTGAAAAATTTTGTAAACTTTTCATTTCAGGCTAACTCCTCCTACAGTTTACATCTGATCAACCTGAAACTTGATTTATTGTGATTTACTAACCATGATGTGGAGCAGCGCATATTATTTCGAGGTTACAGTCCACCAAATATTAGCAGTTATGTCCCTTTGAAATTTTTTGTGAACTTTTTGTTTCCGGCTTACACCTCCTATAGTTTACATTCAATAAAGCTGACACTTTCTAAATAGTTACACCATGATGTGGAGCAGCGCATAATATTTCGAGGTTACAGTTCACCAAATATCAGCAGAGTTATGCCCCTTTGAAATTTTTTTTTTGTTTTTTGTTTGTTTCCAATTAACTCCATTTACAGTTTACATCCAGAGCACTGAACCATACAGGAGTCAGTATATGTGCTACATCTTATTACTTGTCATGGGCGTATAATGCCTCCACTTGCGGAACTCTTGTGACTTTTTACGATATGGTCAAATTTGTGTCCTAGTTGCTGTGGTAATACTGGAAGAAGTTGCATGGCACTTGCAGATATGCAATAGCTGTTTTTATCAGGTGGGAGAATTGGGCCTCAAGTTTATTTACGGCTTGACATTTCATAGGAATCATGATAATATTCTAGAATATTGTCTGCTGCTGTTGTGATTGGCACTTTAATGCTTAGCACTCTGGGTGAAAATTTCAGCAAACAAAGGAAACAAATTGCACAAAATCTCAAAACCTAGTGTGATAACCCTAAAAATTAGGACAGACAGGCCTGCCCAAACAGTGTAGACCAAGATCAGATGTCAAAGAATATGGTGCCTGATTGGGGTCTACACTGTTTGCCTTTCATCCAGCACTGCTTAAGACAAATCAAAGGTAGTAAAAATAGACTTTTTCAAATTTTAGAACTATGATAAGGACTTAAAGTGTCCCAATACTTAGGTTAAATAAGGTTTTTTCTGGACAGAATAAGAAAATTGAACCAGGGCATGACAAAACCTACAGTAAGACCTATCGCATAGCTACAGACACGTAATATTTTTCTTGTTTCTCCACGAAAACATGTTCTGGGTACTCATTAGAAGTGCCTCGGCGAGGCGCTTCTAATGAGTACCCACAACATATGTTTTTGTGGAGAAGTAAGAAAGATATCAGCATTTTTCGGATGAAAAAAGCGCTCTATCTGTTGCTATGCCTATGTAATCAGTAAAGACTCAGATCAGCCAGTACATCCACCCAGTATGGCAAGGGTTCTTACTTATCCCTCTTTTGGTAGCCAGGAGGCTGTAAAAGGTACATGCAATTAGCAAAGGTTCTGATCAGACTGCACAGATGAGCAGGCTGATCTGAGTCTTAGCTGGTCGCACAATCCTTATTGTGGGTTTTGTCATGCACTGGCTCAAACATTCTTTCGTGGAGATTGATCATGAAATATTTTCTACGGTCATTCTCTCCCTTCTGCTGATTCAAGAAGGGTAGTTGTCAGTTTCTGGCGAAAGACTGCACAATACTGGTTAACCGCTTAGAGGACTAAGCCTGCCCAGTAAACTTGTGGTTAAGTAAACTGACCACGCTTGACATGACCCCAGCCGGCCTTGGTGGCTCAGTTGGATGTGCCGTCCGACTGGAATACAGGAGGTCGCGGCTTCAGCCCCCGCCGAGGTCGGCAACATTCTTTCGTGGAGATTGATCATGAAATATTTCCTACGGTCATTCCCTCCCTTCCGCTGATTCAAGAAGGGCAGTTGTCAGTTTCTGGCGAAAGAATGTGCACAATGCTGGTTAACCGCTAAAAGGACTAAGCCTGTCCAGTAAACGTGTGGTTAGGTAAACTGACTGCGCTAGACATGACCCCACTGGGTTGACTGGGCCGTAAAACCTCAACACAAACAATTGACATGACCCCATTGGGTTGACTGGGCCGTAAAACCTCAACAGAATCAATTTGTCTTTTGCTGAATATGCCCAGAGATTGATAAAGGTTAAGGATTAAAACTGTTTAGACAGTCTCTGTATAATACTGCTTTAATTGGAATGGATGCATGCTTGAGGGAGACAACTCTGATTGTCAGAGGGGGAGACAACTCTCGTCAAAGTTGTTTTGCTCCCTTATACAGAAGGGTCTTCTCAAAAAAGAAAGAAAACTCCTAAAATCTTTTTGAAAATTAATTTGTTTATTTTACTGAAGAAGAGGTTTAAGGGCTGTGTTGCACAGTTGTAGCCTTTCCTGGGCTCCCAGTACTTACATATTTAAACCATTGATGACTGGAGACCCCTAAATGGGTAACTGGCAAACAGTGCAGATCCAGATCAGATGCTGCATTCTGCAGCATCTGATCATGGTCTTCACTGTTTGCAAATAGTTCAATCATTTTTCTTTAGGAATATCTACATCATATAGCTTGACAAATCTAAAATCGAAAATGGACTCTGCCAATAATACTGTGTGGGAGAGTTTATTCAGTCTTTAATGGGTTAATCTGGAATGCGGTGGCTATTTGTCATGCTGTTTGCTTTGTCTTCAGGTTGTTCCCAGAAACTACAAAATCCACTGCCATTGTTTCACCAAGTCTTATGCTAATGCCAAACTGTGGATGGAGGCCTTTCCAAATCTCTACATTGGACTGACCCCTCTAGTGACTTATCCAACGGCAACACCCTCACATGACCTGGCTAGACAGATACCACTGGCTAAGCTTCTGCTAGAAACAGATGCTCCATATTTTGTACCTCGATGTGTAAGTATATTGTTAACCTTTAAAGCGTGAGTCAAAATGGCAACAATTACATTCTGTTTTTTTTTTTTTATTCTTCATTGAAAATAAGGCTTTCATGTGAATTGCTGCCCAGCAAAATTGTTTACCTGGCAAATTATTCACACAAAATGTCAAGACATTTTACCTGAAAGATGATAATAAAATAATTAGGCTTGTCTACAGGGATGGCCCAGTCACCAAAGGCGAGTAAAAACTCAGCTTGGTACCAAGAAAATTTCATGTTGTTGCCCAGTTGGAGACGAAAAATTGCATCCTAAGGCCGACATCAAGCATCTGTATTGATGTGTAATATTTTACATCGCTTTGAAGTCTGTGTGTTTGGACAAAGTTGGTACCATGTTTTAGTGATGTTACTGTGTTCTTTCTGAATTGCAATGGACTTTAGCTCTTCATGAGTTAAAAAAAAGGCCATTTCCATGACAAATAATACAGTCTATTTTGCTTTCTTCCTGCCACTGGTCAAAAAGTGATGATATTTAACTGGCATTTGGAAAGTGCCAGGAAAAAAATAAACTTTTGGGTGCAAAAAAGTTGGCTGGGCCACTATAAAAAGTTTTTAGGAGCCAAATCAAGCTGACTCCTGTCAGATTTTGGCCATTCAATTTCCCTTCTTGTCTGTGGCAATTTTGCTTGGTACTTTAAGGGTTAGATAAGCAAGCTGACGATCCACATAATACACCAGAAATCTTAGAATATACTCTCAGAAAAAAAATAGAATGTTGTACGCAACAGTTTTGAATGGCACTTTAATGCCTATGTCACATTATAATCTATGGTCTGCCATCCAGATATTTTGATGTTGATGTTATTTTGATGTTGATCGACTGAAGTCTTTTGATCAGCCAGCTGGAGCTGTCACATTAAAAGTATTTCACCTGATAGCTTTTGGCAATGGCAAAGAGTTCAGTTAGGCCAACCATCGCCAGATCATCAGGCGATCAGCAACAGACTGTCTTGCTTTGTTGGATGATAAAATATGAGTCAGGTGCCGATTGGGTGACATGCTAGTAAATGATGCTTTCTCCCGCCTCAGTGCGACAAGCAGCATGTCTAGCATGAAGAACCATCCAGAGCTGCATGCGCAGGTATTGGATGTAGAGTTGTTGCAACTAAGCTGACATTCCTGCAAATGCCATGATTCAAATTATGGTGGGCTCAGTGTGGCCAGTTGCTTATATGGTGGTGGGTTTTAGGGCTGTATAGTGGTTGGCTTTAGGTCTGGCTAATCGAAGCCAAAATGCAAATTGATTATTGGTCCTTTCACATCGATATATAATCCATTAGTTAACTGCTGAAAACTGACAGACTTTGATTTTGAATTTAGGGTAGATATTTGAGAACAAAACACAGAAACAGAAAATACAAATGGTTTCTGATAAGATATATGTCAATCAGAACAAAATAATTCCATTTAAAATAAAACGTCAAGCAAAAAATGTCTTTGAGAGTGATGTTGAAAAGATAGTGATCTGCGGAGCCATGTATACTATACAAATTTCTGGGCAAGCTTTACTTGCCTAGTTCAAATATTGTTGATAGCAGAATTGATAAAGCTGACATGATCAGTATGTTGAACTTTCTGACTTATGCACAGGTTTTTTTTTCGTTATTTTTTTTAAAGCATTTTTAAAATTTATACTCAGATGAGTTGAACATGGGCAATGTCTTAGAAACATTTTTTTCTCTTATGTTGGTCACACATTGTCATTATTATGACACTATTATTTTCTGTTCTTCCTTAGCGTCCACGACTGGACATAGAGTTCTCCAACCCTGGACTGGCAGTGACTGTTGCCAAGGCCGTGGCACAACACAAGGACATACCGGTCGCCATGGTGTTGCGACAGTGTCGGGTTAATACCAGAATAGTTTATGGAATCTGAGATAGATTCTTTAACATTAGTGCTAATAGGGTTCTGGTGAACAATAATTTTAAGGCCAGCTTTGCATAGCTCCAAATAAGATGTGGTATTAAAAGTAAATATTTTTCTTATTTCTCCACCAATATGTGTGGTGGGTACGCAATAGAAGTGCCTCCAGGAGGCGCTTCTAATGAGTACCCACAACATATGTTTTTGAGAAGAAATAAGAAAAATATCAAAATTCTTTTGTTGAAAAACATGAAAACATGCCTGTTCAAATATACTGAAAATTTTACCACCAAAAAATGAAAATTTTCAGATAAAAAATTCTGATATTCTTCATATTTCTACTGAAAACATAGATTGTGGGTACTCATTAGAACTGCCTTGCTGAGGCAGTTCTATGTGGGTACTCGTTAGAACTGCTTCAGCACCCACAATCTATGTTTTTGAGCAGAAATAAGAAAAATAATGTATAAGCATGTAAACCCCAGGGGTCAAAATTATATTGGTATGTTTTTGTGATGAATTGCCTCATCTGGAGTTATGAGCTTTGGGACGATCAGAGTTCAGCAGTATGTGAGTGGCAAAGATATATACCAGTCTGAGTATTTGAGCAGTCTTTACAGGAATTTCAGCGTTAACAGTGTACATTCTTAGGCTTCAGATAAGATTCTATTTTGTATAAACTGTAATATTGATCTTAATCCTGGTCCTGCTGAACCGAACATGCTCTACCTTTGCAAACAGTGTAGTTCCAGATCAGTTGGCTTCTGAAGAAGCAAACTGATCTGGATCTGCACTGTTTGTCATTAAGTAAGTAAATTTGTATCAACCTAGATCAAGTGATCTGATTGGCTGAAAATTAGAAGTGGGCCTGGCATCTTGATTTATTCATCATGACAAGGGTTAAATATTTTGATAGCAAGATCTGGGCAAACAGTGCAGACCCAGATCAAACTGCTCCTAAGATACTCAGTGGTTTGCCTTGGCAATGCATTTCTAATTATTACCCACAATGCATTCTAGGGGAGAAATAAGTAAGATATTCCTGCAGATAGTCTTTCATAGCGCTTGATAAGAGGCTTTTTTTCAGTGATATTTTCTTATTTCATCATAAAAATATGTTGTGGGTACTCATTAGAAGCACCTCAGCGAGGCACTTCTAATGGCTACCTACAACATGTTTTCTTGGAGAAATAGGGGGTGGTCAGGTGGTGCGAAGGTGTCGTGTATCTTACGTCACCGGGGCATCCAACTGATATTGGTTTACAGTTTGGCAAGGCTTGCTATCCTTGTAGCAGGTAAGGGTTGAGGGGGAATGTTTTTATTTCTTCTGTTTCATTACTTTCATTCGTGTTCCTCTCTCTTCCCTGTTCCTCTCTTTCATCTCTTCTACTATCTCTTCTATCTCTTCTCCCTTTCACTTGGAGACGACACAAAATGACCCACAAGGGTTGACGTGTCCTTAAACTCCAACATACTCAATTAATTGTGGAGAAATAAGGAAAATATTTACCTCTTATATACACCTCTTATCTGGACCTGTGGTCTTTTGTCTAGAGCAATATTGATGTTGAAAGCCCAGATCAGGTGGCCACATGTCAGGAAAAAGTCGGGAAAATTTAATTCTCAAGGTGAGGGAAAAGTCAGGGAATTTATACTTTTGACCCAAAACTTCAGGTATTTTATCCATTTTGAGCACTCATTACACCATCTGTTGGGGGTGGTTGGGTGGTGCGAAGGTGTTGTGTATCTTACATCACAGGGGCGTCCAACTGATATTAGCTTACAGTTGGGTAAGGCCTGCTATCCGTGTGGCAGGTAAGGGGAATGTTTTTATTTCTTCTAACTCTTCACTTTCATTCCTGTTCCTCTTTCTTCCCTGTCCCTCTCTTTTATCTCCTCTACTATCTCTTCTGTCTCTCTTCTCTCTTTCTCTGGGAGACGACATAAAATGATCCAGAGGGTTGATGTGTCATTAAACCCCAACACAATCAATTAGACCAGCTGTTGGTCAGCCAGGTCTCCTACCAGACTGACTTGCAAAGGAGGCTGAATGTGCTAAAATGCTTTCAGTAATTGCCCTAAAATTTTAGACAATACCTTTTCAGACAAAATAGCATACGCAGACAGTGTCCAGTAAAAGTGTACACTTTGCCATTCCACCAAGTATAAACTTTTTGAAAAGTTAGGACATTTGTTATAAATTTCATAGCTCCGAGTGAAATGAATGAATGTTGTGTATATGGTTTGTTTAGTACAAAAGTTTTCTTATTGTTCTATAAAAATATATATTATCCCAATGTAATAGGGAGACCCATAAATTGGTAATTGGCAAACAGTGCAGACCCAGATCAGATGCCGCAGAATGCGGCGTCTGATCAGGGTCTTCACTGTTTGCAAATACTACAGCCATTTTTCTCCAGGAATATCTAAATCTCATAGCCTCACCTACCTAAAATTGGACTCTTCCAAGATATAGTGTGGGGGAGTTCATTCGGTCTACAATGGGTTATACATACTCATTAGAAGTGCTTATGCTGTACACCACCCGTCCAGCAGTTTTTATACACAGCAGGTAGTAAAAGGGACGTTCAAATTTTAGAATACCGTAATAACCCTGTATTGGGACAGATAGGCCATTGCAAGCTGTGTAGACCCTGATCAGATGCCGCATTCTGTGACATCTGATCAGTGTCTACACTGTTTGCCATACATACAGCAATATTTTAGACACATCAAGAAGTAGTAGAATGAACTATTTCAAATTTTATAACAAGTATGGTAAGTAGATAATCTGTCCCAGTGCTTAGGGTAAATACGATAAGTGGGAGACAGAGTTCAACCCTTGTCTTGCTGAACCCGGATATGCCCTGCCTTTGCAAACATTGTAGATCCAGATCAGCTAACTCTGGATCTGCACTGTTTGCTATTCAGTGTTTGAATTTGTATCAACAACCTGGATCAAGTAAACTGATTGGTTGAAAAGTAGAAGTGGGTGTGGCATTTTAATTTATTCAGCATAACAAGGGTTAAATGTTCAAAAATTTAAGGATAAATACGGAATTATATTTCTGATTATATTTGCCTACCTCAAGAAATGAAATTTTAAAACACAAATGATTGAACAATCAGCTGAACCATTGTGCTTCAGTTTCTGATATCTTAGTGTGTGTGTGTTTTTTTTTGTGTGTTTTTTTTATGCAGTATTTCTAGTCAGTAATTGAACTAATGCATTTGAACAACAATGTCAGAAAACATATCTTCACACGTGCACTCAGCAAAGATTCAGCTCTACCAGCACATTCATACAGTCTGACCAGAATCTTCACTAGTCACATTTTGGATGCCCATACATGCCATATCTCACACTGTGAGATAAAATCTCACAGAATTTGACCCATCTAAAAGGAAATTCCCATGAAAAATTCAAAGTTCACAGAATTTTCAGACCATTTTACAACAGATTTTAGCCGGCGTGGCTCAGTCGGATGCGCCGTCCGACTGGAGACCAGGTCAACTCCTGCCGAGGTCAGCAACATTCTTCCGTGGAGATTGATCATGAAATATTTTCTACAGTCATTCTCTCACTTCCGCTGATTCAAGAAGGCTAGTTGTCAGTTTCTGGCGAAAGAATGTGCACAATACTGGTTAACCGCTTCGAGGACTGAGCCTGCCCAGTAAACGTGTGGTTAAGTAATCTGACAGCGCTCGACATGACCCCATTGGGTTAACTTGGCCGTAAAACCTCAACACAAACAAACAAGAGATTTTAGGAAGAAATAAATGTAAATCACACTTTGTTTTGGTTTTCACAAGCTTCTGACATGAAAAGAAAAAGACTTTAGAATGTATTTGGGGAGCACCAGTGATTTCTCACAGAATTTAGTCAAATCTCCCTTAAAATTTTGCATTATCTCACAGATTTTAGTCCACAGCCTATGGCATGTATGGATACCCATAGATGCAAAGTTTCTCTATGCAAACAAGGAAGACCCCGATCAAACTGCATGGATGTATAGTTTGATTTGATCTTTGTTGGGCGCATATGTCAGAAGGTACATTTCCTCATGTTGTGGCCCTTTTGTATTTTTTTTTTTTTTTTTTGTCATACAGTCAAATTCAAGGGCTTGATCATCTTTGGGACCATGGAAATTTGTTTGAGATATGGGTAGTTAGTGCCACTGAGGATTATTCATAGCACCTGGTCAGGAAGCTAATGGCAATCATTTTGGGAATTTTTTTCTACAAAAAAGTTGTATGTTGCTTGTATTAGAATTGCCTCTAATGAGTACACATAACATACAATTTCATGATAAAATAAGAAAATTTCCCTTAATACTTGTGTTTATGAGCTATCGGAAGAATTTCCTAGGGAATCAAAAACGAGTTTGAATTAGCCAAGGTTCACAAGTCATCGGTGTTCCAGCTATTGAGATTTGACTGTATATACTAGTTGAGAAATCTAAAATTCAGTCTGTGAAAATATTTTGAATATGTTTTAATGAGACTCTGTAGTGATACTTTTTGTTGGTTCACTTACCAAGCATATTTTCTGTAGATAGCTCTTGACAAGAGGGGTAATTATTCTCCAAAAAAAACATATGTTGTGCAGTGCTCCAGCTAGGATTTCAAGGCAGAGGGGTGCTGGATAGGGCACTTTTTGCGCGGTCATACAAGAATGAGGGCACCATATGTGATGTGCTCAGTATCAACTCTGGGTAAAATTTTCAGCAGACGACATACTGAAATATTTTTCTTATTTTTCCCAGAAAACAGGAGACAATTTGCATGAAATGTCAAATGCTGTTTTCTGGGAAAAATAAGAAAAATATCATCATTTCATCATCTGAATTAGCCCAGAGAGTGGTTTACATTAAATATTGATAACTGTTTTAATTTTGGTCCGATTTTAATGAAATTTATACCAAAATGTAGAGTTGAAATAAGCCAGTAGGCAGCTTTAAAAAGGCACAGGGGCAGCAGAAATGGGCAAGAGGGGCAGCCCACCCCTCTGTAAAGATGATGATGATGAGTTCAGGTTTAACGACGCATCAACCCATGAGGGTCATTTGCGTCAAAATGGTGAACTAACATGGTTCTGTAGTGAAACGATTATAATGATAAGTCATAAATGCATAAAATGTAAAACTAGAACGAATTTAAAAATTAAAGCAGTTATACTTTGTTAAAAAGATTGATGTGTTTTAAAAACATAAGTATGCTATCATTTGGTCCCTCTGTAAAGGGCTAGCTGGAGCACTGTTGTGGGTACTCCTTTGGAGCACCTCTCTTAGGCGCTTCTTATGAGTACTAACAACATGTTTTATGTTGAGAAATAAGAAAACTGTCAATACTTTTTGTTTGGAAAAAAAAAAAACTTTTTTATCGCACCTGCTTGTAGCAGGGTGCGATATAGGCGTCCGTCTGTCCGTCCGTCCATCTGTCAACATTTATGTCGACGTTCGACATTTATGTCAAAGTTAGTATTCTAATCACCTACAAGGCTAAACAACCATCAAACCTTGCATGAAACATCTCCCTGACCTCCTGACTTTGCAACATAGGCGTCCGCTTTTCCATATGTCTGTCCGTTCATCCGTCCGTCTGTCAACATTTATGTCGGAGTTCGACATTTATGTCAAAGTTAGTATTTTAATCAACTACAAGACTAAACAACCATCAAACCTTGCATGAAATATCTCCCTGACTTTCCGACTTTGTGACATAGGTGCCCACTTTTCCATTCGTCTGTTCATCTGTCCGTCTGTCCATCTCTGTGAACAGTTCTGTTATGTCGAAGTTCGACATTTATGTCAAAGTTAGTATTCTAATCAACTACAAGACTAAACAACCATCAAACCTTGTATGAAATATCTCCCTGACCTCCTGACTTTGGGACATAGGTGCCCGCTTTTCCATTCGTCTGTCCGTTCGTCTGTCTGTCTGTCTCTTAACAGAAATGTTATGTCGAAGTTCGACATTTACGTCAAAGTTAGTACATGTATTCTAATCAACTACAATTCTACAACAACCATCATACCTTGCATGACACATCTCCCTGACCTCCTGACTTGGCAGATATGTTGACCCAGTGACCTTGACCTATATTTTGCGCTCCATTTTTGACACAATTTACGTTGACGTTCCAGATCTTCTCAACTATAAGGCGTACAACTACCAAACCTTGCATAGTGCTTCTCCTAGATGTATAGACTTGGCAGGTACTTTGACCCGGTGACCTTGACCTATATTTTGCGCTCCAGTGACTGACATATTTTGCGTCGACGTTCGATATCTCCTCAACTGTAAGGCCTACAACCATCAAACCTTGCAAAGTGCTTCTCCTCAATGTACTGACTTAGCAGATACCTTGACCTGGTGACCTTGACCTATATTTTGGCTGCAGTGACGTTGACATAATTTACGTCAACGTTCCAGATCTCCTCAAGTGTAAGACCTCTAGCCACCAAACCTTGCATAGTGCTTCTCCTATATGTACTGACTTGGCAGGTATCTTGACCCAGTGACCTTGACCTATACTTTGCGCTCCAGTGCCTTTTACACATTTTACGTCAACGTTCAATATCTCCTCAACTATAAGGCCTACAACCATCAAACCTTGCATAGTGCTTCTCCTCAATGTACGCGGGTACCTTGAGTGGGTGACCTTGACCTATATTTCACGCTCCATTGACTTTTACACCTTTTACGTCACCCTTTCATATGTCCTCAACTGTAAGGCCTTCAACCACTAAACCTTATATAGCACTTCTTCTCGATGTACTGACTCGACAGGTACCTTGACCTGGTGACCTTGACCTATATTGTGCACTCCAGTGACTTTGACACATTTTATATTGATGTTGGGTATCTCCTCAAATATAAGACCTACAACCACTAAACCTTGCATAGTGCTTCACCTCATTGCACTGGCTTGGCAGGTACCTTGACCCAGTGACCTTGACCTATATTTGACACATTTTATGTTGATGTTTTAACTCCTCAACTATAAGGCCTACAACCACCATACCTTGCATTGTGCTTCTCCTTGATGTACTGAATTAGCAGGTTCCTTGACCCGTGACCTTGACCTATATTTCATGCTCCAGTGACTTTTACACATTTTACGTCAACTTCCCATTATCATTGGGCTGTATGATACAAAAAGTCAGTGCTGAAGATATAGCCATTAGAGGGAATGGGACTGGCCTGAAATATATGTGCCCCACTAGGCACTTTGTCTACATTTTTTTCAACCCAGTTTTCCAAGTAAGCACTGCTAAGAATGAAATAAACTTATTTAATAACCACAATTTGATTGTGGCTCCTGTGACTTTTGCGCCAGCAGGTGCGATGATGCCTTCCGCGGAATTCTTGTCTATAATACACAATTAGTAAAGTCAGTTTTTTAGTTTCCTACACTGCAGTTATCAGCTTTAACTAAATCCTGAATCTTGTACCAGACCTAAGAACTGAATTGTCTTAACCCTTAAAGCGCCAAGAAAAACTGCATCTGAAAATGTCGTCTGTTTATGTCGTCTGCTGAATATTCTTACAGACTTTTCAAACCTATTTTTGCATATAGGCAAACAGTGTGGACCCTGATCAGACTGCTCCTAAAGGAGCCGTCTGATCTGGGTCCACACTGTTTGCAAAAATGACTTTTAAAATCACAAGCAGATGACAAAGCAGATGACAATAGTTGTGACTGGCGCTTTAAGGGTTAAGAGATTCTAGTGAGATGACTCAAGTATGATGCCACTTACTCTTCTCAAGAAAAAATATGAAAGCCAGACTAGATAACTAGATCAAGATAAAATACTTTTTTTTTCAACAACAACAACAATAACAAAAAAAAAAAAAAAAAGGATTTATGATAAGACATTAATAAGTATCAATATGATGTAGCCACAAAATTGATAAATTATGGCTACATCAAATTGATATTTTCATACTTTTTTCGTATTTCTGTATGAAAAGATATGTTGTGGGTACTCATTGGAATTGTAATGTTGAGTTGCAACCAATGAAGACTATATGTTCTCATTGAGAAAAAATATTTGTGCAGCACTTGTTCTTGAACTATGGAATTTACGCTTATCTTACATATGTAACAGTGAGAGAAACTAGTGCCAAAGATTAAGCTTATCAATGTGAAAACTCTTTCAGATTTTTTTTTTTTTTTTTTTTTTTTTTTTTTTTTTTGACATCTGGTTTTCTAACATTTATGCTAGTCACTTTGTTTGCGTTGATATGTACTACTGATGCAAGAGTTGGCTGTTGACTTGCAAGTTTTTGTTGTTTTTTTTTGGAGGGTTTTTTGCCAGTGGTGTTTTTTTGAAGATTTAGACTGTATAAATGTGTACTAGTCACAAAGTTAGTGCTATAGTGAGAGATTTTATCCTGATGCTGTATGATTATCTCTGTGAAATTGTCTCTGATGTTTTGCCGGGTTGAGATTTTCTAGTCTTTTGATATATTTTCAACACATGTTTGAACTGAATGATTCTAGTCATTGACATTACCGTACTTCCCATATGTATTTGGACAGACAGACCTGAGCAAACAGTGTAGACCCAAATGAGATGCCACAGAATGCGCATCTCATCAGGGTTTACACTGTTTGCCACTCATCCAGCAATGTTTAGATACGACATTGGGTAGTAAATTGTATAAATTTTAGAACAAGTATGGTAAGGAGTTGCGGTGTCCAACTACTTAGGGTAAATACGGTATTATTATAATTGCTGTTTTACAGGTTAAGCCACAATATGAGAAAATGTACGATTAGGTGTGTGCACCAAGTAGAGACTCAGATCATCATGCGCATAGGCACAGTCTGATCAGCTATAGTGCCAGATGATAGGGGTATCCTATTAATATTTTTTTTATTTCTCCACAAAAACATGTTGTGGGTACTCATTAGAAGTGCCTCAGTGAGGCACTTCTAATGAATACCACAACATGTTTTCGTGGAGCTATTAATGTATCCACAACATGTGTTTTCATGGAGTTCCACGTTTTTGTGGAGAAATAAGAAAAATATTTACTTTTTGGTTTAACTCTTTCCCAGCTAGTGGCAACTTTTGTCCCCTACTGATAACCTTTGCAAACAGTTTGAACCCAGATCAGGCCTGACAAAATGTCGGGCCTGATATGGATCCAAACTGTTTGACACTATGATGGTATTCCTGAAAGATTTTTTGAAAAATTCATTTAAAAAAAAAAAAATCCACACGACAAAAAAAGCATGCAAAATTACCCAATATGCAAAGAGTTAATAAAAGTGCCTTATCTGGAGTATGCCCCAAATTTCTAAAGGTAAATAGGAAGACTGATCAGACTGGATGTGAAGGCTGATCTGAGTCTTTGCTGTGTGCGCATTACATTCTGTCATACTGTGGCTCAATTAATGTTATAGAATTCCTTTATCGTTAACATGCTGAATTCACATGTTAGGAGACAACTTAAACCCTTTAAGTGACCTTCAGAATTGTAGCAGATAACATTCCAGTTCTTGTTGCACTTGTCTTTCTGTCAGAATTTACATTAACCCAAGTGTTCAAGTCCATTTCTGAATAACCGTTTCACATACAAACTTCATGTGCTATATTTCTCTGACATGGACTCAAGCAATGCAGTATCATTTAGTCCAAGACCTAATTTTCATGGTGTACAAACTTTGTCATTTTTTATGTCTACCCAGGCATTTAGCACCATTTCTGATTAAGTCTTAGACCTACACGTCATCTAATATGTCGTGTACTTTCTCCCTATCAAGGACCATGTGAGCAGAATCCCTATGGAGAGTTTACCTCAGCGTTTTTCACGGATCGCAGTTCTCAGTTGGTCGAGCAAATTTGCATAATACGCACCTGTTATTGTACTTTTTTTTCAAGTTTGGGAATAGGAAAGTCACTAGGAGCTAAGTCCGGAGAAAAGGCGGGTAGCGGTATTAGCTCGTACCATTCCGCTCAACGGCATCCATTGCAATTTTGCAAGTGTTGACTCTCGCATTGTCCTATTGGAGCAGAATCCCTATGGAGAGTTTACCTCAGCGTTTTTCACGGATCGCAGTTCTCAGTTGGTCGAGCAAATTTGCATAATACGCACCTGTTATTGTACTTTTTTTTGCTAGAAAGTCCAACATAGTAACGCCTTGTGCATCCCAAAATACAGTTGCCATCACCTTGCCAGCAGAGGGTTGCACTTTGAACTTCTTTGCCCTCGGAGACCCTGGCCCTACCCACTGGCGACTTTGAGCTTTATTCTCTGGCTCATAATAATGGACCCAGGTCTCATCTACAGTCCTTTGACCTAACACTTCAACAATGCGCTGCATCTGAGACCAGGAGGTCGCGGGTTCAACCCCCGCCGAGGTCGGCAACATTCTTTCATGGAAATTGATCATGAAATATTTTCTACGGTCATTCTCTCCCTTCTGCTGATTCAAGAATGGCGAAAGAATGTGCACAATACTGGTTAACCGCTTAGAGGACTAAGCCTTCCTAGTAAACGTGTGGTTAGGTAAACTGACCACGCTCGACATGACCCCATTGGGTTGCCTGGGCCGTAAAACCTCAACACAACAACAGCATACTGATGCTCTGGTTGCCATTTACACGTCGCTAAGGGATTTTGGGACCCAACTGGCTGTTAGATTGCACATACCCAAGCGATCATGTAAAATTGTTGAAATGCTACCATGTGAAATGTGTTATGCATTCGCTATTTCTTCCACCTTAACTCGCTTATCAGAGTACACCAGATCCCATACTTTGTTACACATTTCTTCATCGGTGGCATCTGATGGGCGTCCAGACCTGGTTTCGTCTTCTAAAGATGTTCTACCCCGTTTAAATCCCCCAAACCAGAATTTAACTTGTTCATACGATAGTGCAGAAGACCCTTAAACATTGGTCAACTCGCAGTGTATTTCCTGACCTCTTTTCCCTTTCAAATACAAGTACCGAATTAAAGCACAGTACTCAACTTTTGACGAAAAGCTTGCTTTTGCATCGCTAACCATGTTTGACATTCAATCTCTTATGAGTGAATGACACGATAAGGGTGCAATTTTGCTCTCAGGCCTAAAACATGTATTGAAACAAGGCATGAAAATCGTGGGTGCAGGTCAATTGGAAATGGGATAGGCTGGTTACTTACTGACTTGCCCTCGTATCTTTGTATGTTGACCGTAGCATTCAGCTCCATTTCTGATCAGCTATATGATCTACAATCATCTAACCTGACATACACTGTTTCCTTTACAGGGACTCACACACTGCAATATCATTTTATGACCTTCAGCTTTATTTCACAGTCTAATGATTGTCAGTTTCTGCATCACTCCTAATATTTAACTCCTATTTCTGATTTAACCATTTGACCTTGGCATCAAACCTAGCATACACTTCCCCACTAACAGGGACTCAAACACTGTGGTATGATTTTGTGACCATGACTTACATATCATGGTCATTTGAGTTTGTCATTCTTTACATGAATTTTAGTGTTAGCCTATAAAACTTACTCAGAATTTTTCTTTTTTTTTTCAGGGAAAATAAGGCTTTACATTTAATTTGAATTGTACTGTCTAGGCAGATGATTCTTATGAAATGTCAAGTTTTGTTTTCTCAGACAAATTGACCAGTGATAATAAAAACATGTTTGATAATGTGGTCTGCTACAACTTTGAATAATGCTTTAAGGGCTAATATTAATTACTTAGCAGTAGGTCAAGGTCAGTGGAGAGGTATAACGTACCCATGCAAGCCTGCATGTTCTAGCAGTCTGGTCAGAGCCTGTGTTGAAGCCACACCACAGTATCCAGATGTAGGAGAACAATAAATGTCTTTATAAGATTGTCTGGATTATACATTCTGGATCTACATATTGTTTGTTTGCTGATATTGTATTGAACCTCTTAATGCTTAACCCTGGTCATACTGAATAAATTAAGATGCCAAGCCCACTTTTAATTTTCAGCCAATCAAATTTAATTGATCTGGGTTGTTGATACAAATTCACATATCTAACCACAAACAGTGCAGATCCAGATCAGTTGGCTTCAGAAGAAGCCAACTGTTCTGGATCTACATGGTTTGCAAAGGCAGGGTATATCTGGCTTCAGCAGGACTAGGATTAATACACTGGGTAAAAGATTCAGCAGACATTATATGTCCAGATAATGTGTAGTGGAACAGTAAATATCTTCACCAGATTGTCTGAATATACATTTTTTTTGATCTACATGTTGTTTGTAAAGGTCAAAGTCACAAGTCAGTTGGTCATTGGTACTATACTTGTTTTTGCTTTTGTTTTCTGTGTATATATAAGTACCTAGTCGAAGGGAAGTAACTGTTCTTTTTGTTTGTGCCAATATGCATTTGTCATTTAATGTTCTTATATTGATAAGTCTAGGTAAGTAGGATATTCCGTTAAACATTTCCCCACAACAACATATTTTGGTACTCATTACTGCTTCTAATAATTACAATTCTAATGAGCTCTATAATGTTTTCTAACACTTACTATGCTATGGGCAAATTCAGCAGATGACAAAATTAATGGATAATAGTTTTCTTATTTTTCCTACAAAAAGGGTCTGACTACTCATGCAAATTGAATTTGCAAGAAGTGTCAAATTCTATTTTTTAGGAAAAATAAGAAAAATATTTCAGAATGTTGTCTGCTGAAATTTTTACCCAGCATGCAAAGTGTTAAGATTAATACGAAACTTATCTTGATGACTGAAAAATGAGTTAAGAGTATCTTGAGCTAGGCACATTTTGAGCATGTGCATGTGAAAAGGTATGAATGTTTTACTGACTATAACAAAGCATTTAATTCCAATTTTGGACATTGACAATTCCCAGTGTTAAGTTATGGCCCGTAAACATTTATCTTTTCATACAGCCATAGCTCTTGATAAGAGCAAGTACCGGGTAAATAATTTTTCTTATTTTTCCATGAAAGCTTACGTTGTGATACTCATAAGAAGTGCCTCACCAAGGTGCTTCTGTTGAGTACCCACAGCATATGTTTTCATGGAGAGATGAGAAAAATATCAAGACTTCTTGGTTGAAAACTCTAGTTTAGATGGGCATCCAGATAGTATTTTTCTTATTTCTCCTCGAAAACATATGATGCACAACTTTGGAAAAAGGCCCTTATGGGTCGACATATACAACAATATCCATTGATTCTGTATGCGGGCAACGAAGGCCCTGATCAGCCTGCGCAAATGCGCAGGCTGATCTTGGCCTGCGTTATCCGCAAACTTCATAAGTTCCCATTTTTTTTGTGCGTTGTGCGTCATATAGCATGGGTCATTAGAAGCGCCTTGGCTCTGCATACACATACTCAAATGCTCAGTTAACAATAAAAATACTTTCTTCTTTTGTAATTGTATGATGCCGAAAAGAGCCATGTCATGAGGAAAGGGTCCTAATTAAATATGTAGATAATGAACGTCCAGATCATCCTGCCTATCTCTGCAGTCCAGTCGTAATCTTTGCTTATAGACTCGCTGGATAATGTTAACGTGTTGTAGTCTAAAGACCCCTAAAATGGTAATTGCCAAACAGTGCAGACCAAGATCAGACACCACAGAATGCAGCATCTGATCAGGGTCTCCACCGTTTGCAAATAGTTTAGCCATTTTTCTCTAGGAATTTCTAAACCTCATAACCAGACATACCTAAAGTTGAAATTGAATTTTTCCAATATAAAGTGTGGGGGAGTCTATTTAGTCTTAGACAATGGGATAAATATATTGGCAAATAGCAAAGCCCTTATGCAATGATAAACTGATCTTGGTCCAGTTGTTCAAAGCGTTGTTAGCTTAATGAGCTCGTTATGGGTTAAAATGTTAACTATTCTAGTTAATACAATATTTAATTCACTGGTATTTTTGCTGAAAAAATGTGAGTAACTTTTGCATTTAGCTACTCACATTTTTTCAGCAGAAACATTAGAGCCATATTTAATGATCAAAGTTTTAACGGTACATTAACTAATGACATCGTTAATTTTGAACATCCGTGCCCTGGGTCTTTACTCTTCCTTGTATCATGTTGGAGCTCATGTGTTGTTACTTGTACATAGTGTAATTATCATAAATTATCAGGTGCTTTAACATCCATACCTTACTTGTCCTAATATTTGAACGATTTAATTTCACTGCCATATTTACTCTAAGTATTAGGACACCTTATCTACTTGTCCTTAAATTGGAAATAATCCATTTTACTACCTCTTGGTTTGTCTAACAATATTGCTGTATGTATGGCAAACAGTGTAAACCCAGATCAGATGCTGCATTCTGCAGCGTCTGATCTGGGTCTACACTGTTTGCAAAGGCCTTTCTGTCGCAATACTTAGAGTTATTCTTTCTTACTCTAAGTATTGGGACACCTTATCTATTTACCATACTTGTCCTAAAATGGGAAATAAGGGTAATCCATTCTACTACCTCTTGGTTTGTCTAAAAATATTGCTGTATGTATTGCAAACAGTGTAGATCCAGATCAGACGCCGCATTCTATGGCATCTAATCTGGGTCTACACTGTTTGCAAAGGCCTTTCTGTCCCAATACTTAGGGTTATTATGGTACTTTGTGATGTGTCCAAAATGGCAAACAGTACAGTCCCTGATCAGACTTCTCTTCTTTAGGAGCATTTGATCTGGGTCTACACTGTTTGCTCAGACCTGATTGTCTGAATATGTAGGGTTTATAGGGTAAGGAGAGCCAAGTGAAAATTGACCTTGTAGTTTTTGAAAAGGGACGCAGTACCTTTTATGACTGGAAGTTGTATTAAAAAATGTCCTCCAATTTTGACAATTAAATGATGATTTGAGTTTTTTACATCCCTTTCAACATAATTGTTTAAGTCATATCTAGTTGATGGAAAGGTGATAATGTTTGGCTCTGTACAATGATATGCAGTACAGTTATGAATGAGCAGAATTCTGCCTCGCGGGGGAATCAAACCCATGACCTTGTGATCTGCCAACCACTTGGCAACCTGGGCCCATTTGTTCAAAGCATCATTAGCTTAACGAGCTTGTTAGTGGTCAAAGTGTTAATTAGTCTAGTTAGTACAATATCTAATTCACAGATATTTTTGCTGAAAAAATGTGAGTGCAAAAGCTACACTATTTCAGCAAAAATATTATCGTATATGCCATATTTAATGATCAAAGTTTTTATAGTACGTTAACTAACGACATCGTTAGTTTCGAACAACTGGGCACAGGATGCTTCTGACAAGGTACATAAAAGTGTTCTACATGTCAGCTCTCTGTTAACAGTCTCCTGATTAGAGGTGTTCATCTGGGCCCAGCTGTTCAAAGCATTGCTAGCTTAACAAACACGTTAATGACAAATTTCTTAACTGTTGTAGCTAAGGTATTTTCAAACACATTGATATTTTTGCTGCAAAAATGTGAATGTATTTGCCATATTTCAAGATAGAAATTTTAACATCATGTTAGCTAACAACTTCGTTAAGTTTTGAGCCCAGTTGTTCAAAGTGTCATTAGCTTAACGAGCTCATTAGTGGTCAAAATATTAATCTTTCTAATAAGTACAATATCTAATTCACAGGTACTTTTGCTGAATAAATGTGAGTAGCAAAAGCTACTCACATTTTTTCAGAAAAAATATTAGCGCATATGATCAAAGTTTTAACGATACGTTAACTAACGACATTGTTAGTTTTGAACAACTACTGTCCTTTCGACATCACTCGGAAAGATGTTTTTTGCTTGGCGTTTTATTTTAAAAGGAAATATTTTGTTCTGAATGACCATATCTTATCAGAAACCATTTGTCTTTCCTGTTTCCGTGTTTTGTTCTCAAATATGTACCCTAAAATTAAATTTATGGCCAAAAATTGGTCTGACCTATGCAATTTCTATAGTAAAGTGATTTTTTGGAATTTTTGATTAAGAAAGTAATTTTCATGTTTCTTTGCAGAAATAGAATTATTGGTGTTTCACAACAATATTGTGAAAATTTCAGAAAAATTGAACAAACGGAACTTGTTCAAAATCTGCCTTCAAGTTACCTACCCTACAGATTTCTGCATAATTTGCATTCATTTTTACTATGAGAAAAAGTGAAAATATTTGATTTTTTAAAAACCAATGACTAGAATAAAACTTTTTGTGCATAGGTAGTTACGACAAATGGTTTTGCATTAAATCATGACAAAAGTTTGCAAGTTTACTTCTTTTGTGTACAGCGCCAGGCAAAAAACGACTTTCCAAAAGATGTTGAAAGGACAGTAGACCCTGGACCCTGATTACTGTAAAGTGTTTTATTACACAGAGCTTTTCATCATCACACTGTCATCATCGCAGTATGACTTGAATAATGTTGATAGAGATGTAAAACACCAAATCTACATCTTAATCATTCAGTTCTAAATAAGAATACTGGATTTGAGTAAATAAGTGCCATCATGCAAGACTGTCTTTGAGACACATGCTGCCACTGAGTGACTGAGGGGTTAGAGTTCCTGACTTTTGATCACAAGGTCACTGGTTTGAATCCTGCTGGAGGTGGAATTCAACTCATGACTATGATGCTTCATTTTACTGAGCATTTTTTTATCACCCTCCAATCATCTTGATATGACTTACATAATGTTGAAAGGGACGTAAACTAAACACCAAATCATCATTTGAGGTACATGCCAGCAACAAATGCCCAGATAATTGGGCTTTTCTAGAGCACCGGAGTCTGCAGTGCTTTATATGGTTATGTTAAAATATTGTTATCAAGTTTTATCAATCATTATAGCTAGTCATTACAAGTACCTAACTTAGATGAAAGGATATGCCTCCAAGGGAGATGACTCTGACCAGAAAGTGTTGCCTTTCTTCTCATAAAGGGGATACTCTTAAAGGAAATAATTTGCTCTCATGATAGCAAATTCTTTCCTTTATTATAAAGAGTAGCACATTTGGAGACAATTTATATACTAGGGAAGCAAATTCAGTTCTTGCTGGAATGATCATTTGAAAAGTGAGTTTAGAGTACTGCCCCCGAAGTGTATCTGTTCCCCATAACGTGCCTTATTTTTTCATTTGTTCGAGTTTCAACAACAAAAGTGGAAAGATGCAGTTTAGAGTAAAAATTAAACTTCTGTTGACATGTAGTTGTCTGTTTTGATTTAGTCAAAAAAGTGCCAATCACAACTGCAGGAGACACATTTTGAAATTTGTTTTTATATTTTTTAGAGGAAATAAGTCTTGATATTTTGCAGGAATTGTCCGCCAAGCACACAAATGTCAAAGCTTATATTCTCCGAAAAGTATATAACAAAAATTAGAATATCTTCTGCTACAAATTTTGCTTGGTACTTTATTGGTCGATAAATTTTAGCTTTAATCCTGCTACAGGCAGAATTTAGCAAACAATATTATTAAAATATGTGTGATATGCAAATTAAATGGCCCCTTAGGTCTTGTGAAAAGTAATGGCACAGATCAGAGCTGAGATCAGGGCTTTCTCTCTGTTCAAAATATTCTGCAGAATCCATGTATTGGGGCCATGAGGAATCTAATCACACTGCATGATCTGGGACTTCATTGCTAGTATGCAGAAATGGCATTTTTAGCTCGCCTGGAAAAGTCCAGGAAGAGTTATTGCACTACCCCCGGTGTGGGTGTTCACATTTACGTTAAAGTTTTTTAAGAGCTTATATTTTCCAGACCATTTTTGATAGATTTGGTTCATATTTGGTTATGATCCTGGACTTAGAAATTTTTAATGTTAAAGTTTTTTTAAGAGCTCATATCTTCCAAACTATATCATGGATTTTGTTCATATTTGGTATGATGATAGATACAGTTCCAAAGTTTTATTCAGCAATACCCTGCCTATACCTATGATCTCAAGGTCAAAGTCACGGATTAAAAAATTTATATTAAAGTTTTTTAAGAGCACATATTTTCGAAAGCATACTATGGGTTTTGTTCACATTTGGTATGATGATAGATACAGGTCCAAAGTTTTATGCAGCAATACTCCCTGCCCATGCCCATGGCCTCAAGGTCAAAGTTAAGAACTTAGAAATTTTATATTAAAGCGTTTTAAGAGCTCATATTTTCCAAACCATATGATAGATTTGGTTCGTATTTGGAATGATAATATAGATACAGGTCCAAAGTTTTATTCATCATCACTCCTACCTATGCCTCTGATCTCAAGGTCAAGGTCAAAGACTTAGAAATTTTATATTTGATTCCTGATAATATCAAATTCATGACAAGAGCTAAAATGTCATAACATTCCCTCTTACTGTAACGATCCTATTGGGACAGATAGGTCTAAGCAAACAGTGCAGACCCAGATCAGACTGGTCCTAAAGAGCACCCTGACACTCCAGTATATCTCCAATTCCAGGCGAGCTATGCTGTCTGCTGATAGCTCTCAAACAGTGCAGACCCAGATCAGACTGGTCCTAAAGAGCACCCTGACACTCCAGTATCTCTCCAATTCCAGGCGAGCTATGCTGTCTGCTGATAGCTCTTGTTATTCTCACATTGTGACTTTATTTTGCCATACTAAGAGAGCTGTATGGAACAGCCCAGCTGAATGGACAAATAATACTAATATTCCATAAGGCCAAATAAAACAATATATGTGTTTAAGGTAACATGTTAGAAAAAATATGTAGGTTAGGTAGGTATTTATTTTTTTTTTTTTTTTTTTTTTTTTTTTTTTTTTTTTTACATTTCATAAAGAATAATACCATAATTACCAAATATATTTATCGGGGTGGTCGTGTGGTGCGAAGGTGTCGTGTAGCTTACATCACCGGGGCGTCCAACTGATATTGTCTTACAGTTGGGCAAGACCTGCTACCCTTGTAGCAGGTAAGGGTAGAAGGGGAATGTTTTTTTTTTTTTGTTTTTTTTTTTGTTTTTTTTTTACTACATTTCATGAAGAATAATACCATAATTACCAAATATATTTATCGGGGTGGTCGGGTGGTGAGAATGTGTCGTGTAGCTTACATCACCAGGGCGTCCAACTGATATTGTCTTACAGTTGGGCAAGACCTGCTACCCTTGTAGCAGGTAAGGGTAGAGGGGGAATGTTTTTATTTCTTCTGTTTCTTCACTTTCATTCCTGTTCCCCTTTCTTCCCTATCCTTCTCTTCCTTCTCCTCTACTATCTATTCTATCTCTTTTCTCCCTTTTTCTGGGAGACGACACAAAGTGACCCACAAGGGTTGACGTGTCGTTAAACCCCAACTCAATCAAAAAAAAAAACAACCAAATATATTTGGACTTGGCACATAATTCACAAAGGGTTTACCAAGTCTGTTTGACTATCCTTAGATGTGTTTAAAAGTATTGATATACATGTAATGGCAAACAGTGTAGACCCTGATCAAACTGTTCCTTTAAGAGTAGTTTGATCTAGGTCTACACTGTTTGCTTAGCCTTTCTTGTCTGAATATTAAACAAATATTTTATCCCAGTACCACCTATTTTTTGAGAAAATATGAAAAAAAATTGCTAGGTTTCACCAGAAAAATTAGGAAGGTAGGGTTACCCAAACACACATATTTTTTCATTTGGCCTTAGTATAATTACCTAACTTTACTAATGCTGGTTAGGAGACAAATAATCTAGAAAGGCATAATGGAAAGGTCATTTTTTTCTGCTGTAATTACTCTATGTATTTGGATACCCTAATGCCTTAAATACCATACTTTTCAAATGTAATGAATAAAAAATCAAATTCACTGCCTGTTCTCATTTCAAAAAATTGCTGGAGGAGTGGTAAACAGTATAGACCATGATCAGATGCTGCATTCTGCAGCATCTTAGCAAGGTCTACACTGTTTGCTCAGGTCTGTCTCCAAGTACTAGGGTAAATAGGGAAATAAGTTTAAAATAAAACTGCAAGCAAAAAAAAAAAAAAAAAAGCAAATAAACAAAATGAATAAATAATATAAAGTATTAATAATAAATATCTTTTTCAAATGAGGCAAAAAAGACTATTATATTCACGGTTTCATGAGCCTGTTGATCACAGACAGTGTGATAAGATAATTGATCAGAGAAAAGTAACGCAAGTTAAGCAGTGAAATTTAATTTGTTTAGAACCAACACAAAACAGTATTCAGTATTTTTCAACCATGCAAAGAAAGTGCTTAAAGCAATGAGTGTGATAAATATATATTGCACATAATGATATTGTGATGGTAATGCGAAAATACTAAACACAAACAATATGAAATTATAAAAAAGTGATATTGTGGTGCTGGACCCTTAAGTTGAAACTTTCAAAAGGTTTGCCCTGCCATAAATAACTTTCCAGGAAGGTTGTTGCCTCACTTGAAGCAAATTCAGGGATTGGGTTTTTTTTCTCGTCTATCATATTCTTCTTTTCTTTCTCCATCTCTCTGGGCAGTGCCTTGACATGACTGAAATATTGTTGACAGGCCATTAAATCTCAGCTCAAACGAAAAAAACAAACAAATTGGTAACAGGAGATGAGAGTGTCACAAGCAATATACACCACAACCTCTTTATAGCACTATTGTTGGGGTCCATAGCATAAACTGTGTTAGTTAAACAACCATGTTATATGCAAACAAAAATGTATAGACTATATTGAAAAATGACCATTTATGGTCATTTTTCAATATAATCTATACATTTTTGGGATCCATCTTTGAACCGTGGTGTATCCAAAACCGTGTTATACAGAGATTGAAGTGTACTATCATTTTTACCCTGAATATTTGGACACATTAACTCGTTATCATACTTGTCCTTAAATTTGAACAAGTCCATTTGGCCACCTTTTGAGTTGTCTGAAATGCGACAGACTGGCAAACAGTGTAGACCCTGATCAAACTGCTCCATTAGGAGCAGTTTGACCTGGGTCTTTACTGTTGGCTCAGGTATGACTGAGAGGAAAGGGAGAAAGGGAGAGATAGTGGCATATGAGGGAAAAAGTGAACACTCTATAGCATTTGGATTGTGAGGTAGACCAGATTTGTTAAATGATGATCCTAGGTGGACTTTTGACCTTTTTAAGGTCAAATTTTCTACCCCATTTGTATGGCAAAACTGTTTAAAAGTTTCCTCAATATATATTGACTTATGATTGAGCCTTACAGTATATGATCAGAAGTAGAAAAGTCCTTCATTTACAGTAAAAATTTAATCACCAGGGAGGGGAGGGGATCTGCCCTTACTCCTGGGCTATATACACGTATAAAATAAAGATGATGAAATCTTTAAACATATTTTCCTTTGAAACCAAGGGCCAGTTTCCGCTAACTTTCAAGTGGAGCCTTCTGTCAAAAGGGCACTGAAAATTTGTTCAAATAATCATGCTGCATTGACCAGGATCGCTGCAATACCAATAAATAGGTGTTGAAAGTTGATTGAAAATATTTTTCTCCAGAATCAAGAAAGCTTTGAGAGTGAATATTGGTATAGAGAATTGTGGATGAGAGATCTACCAGCTTTGTTCTAATGGTAATTCTAGATTAACTGTTGGCCTTTTTAATGACAAGGTTAAATTTGCTTCCCTGTATGAGAAAACAGTTAGATGCAAATTTTGCCCTTGATGCTCTCTGCCCTTCCTCCAGGGCTACATGCTAATATCCTAGGATCTCGAGTGATAAGGACCATTTTCATCCTCTTTTTATTAAATCCTTTATAAAGTCACAGATGTCAAAACTGAATGAAAAAAAAAGTGCAAATGAATCTATACAAGATTTATAAATGAATTGTAATATTTTGACAGCACATAAACAAGTAAAAGCAGCTTAAACTTTATGTTCAGAACTTAGAATATTTTATTTAAACGAAGATGTTCTGGTATTCTGGTTCCAGCCAGGTTTAACACATCTTGCCAAAAGAGTTTTCTTTTCCTGTTCTAGTCGCTTTTTATCTGACCTCAGTTTCCCTATCTCATTTTTCAGATCTGTAACTTCATCAATTAGATCATCTCTCTCATTTTCTGTCTCACCCAGAATTATTCTGAGTTCAGATAACTCTCCCTCCTTTTGTTCTAATTTCTGCTTTAGACCTGCCACTTCTTTCTCCATTCTTTGTAATTCTTTCTCAGCCCAGGTTTTATCAGTTTCAAGAATGCTGACTCGGTTTTCTAAATCAGAAGACTTTTTCTTTACGACATCCATCTCAGATCTAAGTTTCTTACATTCCTCTTCCTTTGTTTTAATATCCTCTTTGACTTTATTCAAATTTTCATTTTGAGAGGATTTAACGTTTTTCAAGTCTGTCTTCAATTTTGCAAGCTTTTTATTGAAGTCTTTTTGATTTTCTTCCTTTTCATTCTCTAGAGTAGCTATTTTAGAATTCAGATTTTCTACTGTCTGTCTTTGTTCTTCTAATTTCTCTTGTAGGTTTTCTCTACTATCTTTTTCTGTTGTTATTCCTTCTTTTATTTCAGCAATATCTTGTTGAACAATTTCTAGATCTTTCATTTTCACATAATCTTCTTTTGGTTTCGGAGTTGGACCATATGACGTTTCATCTTCTATTTCTTCTTTACCTCTTCTTAATTCTCTTATCTGGTCTCTGACCTCAGCCAGGTAATCAGATGACTGTGTAGAGAAGGCAGCTGGAGAATTAATAGACCTTCCAAAATTAAGGGTTTGAATGTCCCTTGGGAGAGAAGAAGGACCATTATTAACTTGTTTCTCTAGCACAATGCTTCTTTCACGGATAATCAAATTGGTTTCTAACTCTTGTAGTGATTTGTCTTTTTCTTCAAGCTCTTGTTCCTTTTTCATCAACTCAGTTTCTCTGTTTATAATATTTTGTTCTCTTTCTTCAAGAATTTCTTCCCTGCTTCTTGCACTTCCAAATTTACGATCATTTGTAAGATCAAAATTAGTCTCAGAACTAGTTTTGTTTTCATGGGCTTGATTACTAGCATTTTTTCTTTTACCGTTTTTATTTCCACTCTTCTCTTGACTACTATAGATTTGGGAAGTTGATTGGTTTACTGTTTGACCTTGAGGTTGCTTTTTCAATTCTGCTTGATCTCCCTCTTTTCCATCTGAAATAAATTTAATCAGAGACAATATCAAAAATGAATGAATATTACTGAGACAGGCATTGTCTCTGTGTTTGAAACATAATTTGTTTTAAATTGTTGGATTCTTTCAAAAGAAATATTCATTGAAACATTACTCCAATAATGAAGTAATTGTAGGTTTTCACTCCCATCTTGAAGGGGTCCGCACTAAAAAGGAAGAATTTGTTCCTTTATTCTTCCCTTTTAGAGTCCTTTTTTTAGAAGGGAGCAAAAACAATTTACACAAGAATTATCTCCCTTGAAATGTATACATTCTCCTTACTTGGTCCGGGTGGCCGAGTGATTACATACATGCCATATCTCACACTGTGAGATAAAATCTCACAGAATTTTGCCCTTCTGGAAGGCAATTTTCATAAAAAAATTCAAATTTCACAGAATTTTCAGACCATTTTACAAATATTTTATGAAGAAATAAACAGAAATCACACACTGTTGTGGTTTTCACAAGCTACTTACATGAAAAAAAAAAAAAAAAAAAATTAGACTATTTAGGGAGCTCCAAAGTAATGTTTAAAAAAATCTCACAGAATTTTGTCAAATCTCCCTTAAAATTTTGCCTTATCTCACAGATTTTATTAGTCCACAGCTTACGGCATGTATGTGGTTAGTGCTTTCGACTTCAGGTCATGAGATGCAAGGTTTGAATCTTGATGGAAGCGGAATTCAGCTTATATCTATATGGCACTTAATTGCACAGAGCCTTTCATTATTACCCCTCCATTGTCTCGATATGACTTAAATAATGTTGAAAGGGACATAAACACCAAACCGTCATCATCATGTATTCTGCTTAAAGGAATTAAAAAAATGGCATTTTACTAGATGGGGCATTTGTGTACTCTGGACACAACTCTGTTTATGTTTTAGAGTGTTGAATGAAAAAGAAAAAGATAAACTCTAGTACTGTTGTTGTTCAAAAAGGGGTGGCATGCTTTAACCCTTAAAGCACCAAGAAAAACTACATCTGAAAATGTTGTCTGTTTATGTCGTCTGCTGAATATTCTTGCAAACTTCTCAAAGCTATTTTTTGCATACCGGCAAACAGTGTGGACCCAGATCAGACTGCTCCTAAAGGAGCAGTCTGATCTGGGTCCACACTGTTTGCAGAAATGACTTTTAAAATCACAAGCAGAAGACAAAGCAGACAACAATTGTTGTGATTGGCGCTTTAAGGGTTAAATACAGTATGTACGTAAATATTCAGATACCTGAAGCTCTCACCATATGTTGTCCTTAAATTTGAACAATCATTTGGCTACCTGTTGATGTGTGAAAAATCTGCAGGATGAGTGGCAAACAGTATTGGATGTTGTGTTATGTGCGTTCAAATCTGGGTCCACAATTCCCTCAGGCCTGTCTTGTCAGAACACTTAGGGTTAATATGGGAATAAAGTCTAAAACATTTTTATTATACCCTTGGCATTTATGTCAAGGGTTAAATGCCAAGGGTTTTCATCTTTCTGTCCATTTGATAGTTCGTTAGTATGTTCGTTCATCCATTCATTGTTCAGTCACAATTATAGAAATCTACATCAGTGAATTTTAAGAGCTCATAACTTCCACATCTTACGATGGATTAAGTTTATATTTTGTTTATATTTTGTTTGATGATAGATATTGTCCAAAATTCAAAGCATTACCATCCCCTTCACCCTACTTGACCGCAAGGTCAAGGTCAAGAACTTAGAATTTTTATAATCATCCCCACCCCCCACCCCCGCAAACTTTGTGGTGGGGTGTACTGTTTTCACGTTTGTCTGTCTGTGTGTCCGTCCTGCTGAACCCAGATATACCCTGCCTTTGCAAACAGTGTAGATTCAGATCAGTTGGCTTCTGAGGAAGCAAACTGATCTGGATCTGCACTGTTTGCCATTAAGTATGTGTATTAATAGGAACAATCTGTATCAAGCAATCTGACTAGCTGAAAATTAGAAGTGGGTGTGGCATCTTAATTTATTCAGCAGGACATTGGTTAATGCAGTAAAAAGTTTGTGTGCACACTATCTCTTTAACCAATGGCTGGAATTTGACCAAACTAGCACAGATACATCATCAAGATGGGGGAAAGAAGTGATTAGATTTTGGTGGCCTTGACCTTATTTTCAATGTCACTACATTATAAATACTCAAAAAGTGAGCCTTGTGTGCGCTCTTTCTCACAAATCAGTAGATGGAATTTGACCAAACTAGCACAGATACATCATTGGGATTGGGGAAACAAGTGATTAGATTTTGGTGACCTTTATCTCCTTTTCAAGGTAACACCACACTTTGAAACAACTCAAAGTGTGAGAGAAAAAAGCTTGTGTGCACACTATATCTTGAACCAGTGGCTGGAATTTTAACAAACTAGCACAGATACATTGTTAGGACATGGGAAAGAAGTGATTAGATTTTTGTGACCTTGACCTCATTTTCAAGGTCACTACATTATAATGACTCTAAAAAATGAGCCTTGTGTGCACCCTATCTCATGAATCAATAGATGGAATTTGTACAAACTAGTACAAATACTTCATTGGGATGGGGGAAAGAAGTGATTAGATTTTGGTGACCTGGACCTCATTTTCAAGGTCACACTGACACTTTGAAACTAAAATTTTGATAGAAAAAGCTTATGTGCACACTATCTCTTGAACCAGTGGTTAGAATTTGACCAAACTACCTCAGATACATCAATTGGAGGGGGGAAAAGAAGTGATTAGATTTTACTGACTTTTACCTCATCTTCAAGGTCACTACATTATAAAGACTAAAAATGTGCCTTATGTGCCCCTATTTCGTGAATCAGTTGATGGAATTTGACCAAACTTACACAGCTTTATCAATGAGATATGCTTCAGGTATAAAAAGCGAGCCATTCATATACCAAATACTGAAAAAATAGGACCATTCATATACTTTCAGAGTTAAAAAAAAGGGGGCTGTTTGGGCCACACTGCAGTATTACATCTTATATAGGGAGTTAACCCCTTGAGGGGTGGAGGTGGGGAGGGGTTGTGGTGGTATCTAATAAGCATTGTTTATTGACACATTTTTCATTATGTTTAAGTTTTGCATTAAAGTTTTTAGGACCACATTATTTCCAAACCATTGGATGGATTTTGTTCATATGCAGTATGGTGTCCAAAATTTTATGCAGTACCATCCCCACCCCTGCATGTGACCTCAAGGTCAAGGTCACAGACTTAGAATCTTTATGTTTAAGTTTTGCATTAAAGTTTTTAGGACCACATTATTTCCAAATCATTGGATGAGTTTTGTTCATAGTATGATGATAGGTATTGGTCCAAAATTTTACACAGTACCATCCCCACCCTCTTATATGTCCTCAAGGTCAAGATCATGGACTTATAATTTTTGTTAAAATTTTTATTTTAGAACTTCATTATTTCCAAAATGTTTGATGGATTTTGTTTATGTATGGTATGATGATAGATATTGGTCCAAAGTTTTATGCAGTACCATCCTTACCCAGCTATATGACCTCAAGGTCAAGGTCAAGGATTGTTATGTTAATGTTTTATGTTAAAGCTTTTAGAACTTCATCATTTCCAAACCCTTCAATAGAGTTGGTTTATGTATGGTATATGTATGAAGATATAGATTGGTCAAACATTTTACACAGTACCATCCCTACCCCTACATAATCTCAGGGTCAAGGTCATGGACAGAATTGTTATGTTTAAGTTTTACATTATAGTTTTAGTCCTCAGGTTTACAAACCCTGTGATGGATTTGGTTTATACCAGGTATGAAGATATATTTTGGTCCAAACTTTTACTTATACTAATCCCACCCCCTACATGACCTCAGGACTTGAATTTTTATGTTAGAAGTTTATGTTAAAGTTTTTAGGACCACATTATTTACAAACCCTATGATGGATTTGGTTTATTCATGTTTTTATAAATGTATCTTTAGGACTCGGTCACAGACTTAGACTTTTTAGCTCACCTGAGCAAATGCTTAGGGTGAGCTATTGAGATCACCCTCTGTCCCTTGTCTGTTGTTCATCTGTCATCAACAGTTAGTTTGTTGACACTCTAGAGGTCGCAGTTTTGGCCCAATCTTAATGAAACTTGCTCAGAATGTTTGTCTCTATCAAATCTAAGTCAAGTGGGTCACTTGGGATCAGAACTAGATCACCAGGTCAAATCAAAGGAAAATCTTGTTAACACTCTAGAGGTAACATTTTTGAAGTAATCATCATGATTCTGGCTCAAAATGTTTGTGTATATGTTTTCTAGGTCAAATTTGAAACTGGGTCACTTGGGGTAAAAAACTAGGTCACCAGGCCAAATCAAAGGAAAACCTTGTTAACACTGAAGGTCACATTTTTTAACTAATTTCTAGGTCAAGATTGAAACTGGGTTACCTGAGGTAAAAAACTAGGTCACTAGGCCAAATCAATGGAAAACCTTATTAAAACTCTAGAGGTCACATTTTTGAAGCAATCATCTTGAATCTTACTCAAAATATTTGTTAACACTCTAGAGGTCACAGTTTGTGCTCAGAATGTTTGTCTGTATCAGTCTCTATCAAATCCAGGTCAGGTTTGAAACTAGATCACTTCACTTTGGATCAACACTAGGTTAAATCAAAGGAAAACCTTGTTAACACTCTAGAGGTCACATTTTTTAAGTGATCATGAATCTTGCTCAAAATGTTTGTCTTGATGATTTCTAGGTCAAGTTTGGACCTGGGTCACTTATGACCTTATGACTTTCTTAAGTTTTTTTGGTTTAGGTCAATTTCTTAGTAACTGTTGGTCCTACAGCAGTGATACTTTGCATGTGCATACATCTTAGCATGGCCTCTTGAATGCAGTCATCTATATTTGACCTCAATCTATATTTCGTGGTCTACTGACTTTGTTATGTTTTTGCATTTAGATCAATTTCTCAGCAGTCACTGGTACTACAACCAGTGATACTTAGCACTTGCATACATCTTAGCATGGCCTCTTGAGTGCAATAATACATATTTGACATTGACCTATATTTCATGGTCCATTAGGCATGCTACATTGTCTTACTTATTAATATAATCATCATAAATCTTGGTCAGAATGTTTGCCTTGATCATTTCTAGGTCAGGTTCTCTGAGAGCTATGATACTCAGGTGAGCATTACAGAGCCATCATGGACCTCTTGTTTTAGTGTTTTGCAATGATTTTGATGATTCTGTTTCATTAGCTGGCCTCGGTGGCTCAGTTGGATGCGCGTCCGACTGGAGACCAGGAGGTTGTGGGTTCGACCCCGCCAAGGTCAGCAACATTCTTTCGTGGAGATTGATCATGAAATATTTTCTACGGTCATTCTCTCCCTTCTGCTGATTCATTAAGGGCAGTTGTCAGTTTCTGGCAAAAGAATGTGCACAACACTGGTTAAATGCTTAGAGGACTAAGCCTGCCCAGTGAATGTGTGGTTAGGTAAACTGACCGCGCTCGACATGACCCCATTGGGTTGACTGGGCCATAAAACCTCAACACAAACAAGTTTCATTTTTGGCATAGAGTTTAAAAAATGCTTCAGAATAGAAAAGCATGATTTCAGTTTAGCTACCCTCTCTGGCGACAGGTCTTATTAACCTCAAGATTGATGTAGTCCATATTAAGTATAATGGAGATATTGGTCTACAGTTTTCATCAGCAGCATCCTCAGCTTGAGGCCAAGGTCACAGACTTGGAATTTTCATTTTTAAATTTTGGATTGAAAGTTATTAAGAGCTTATTTCTTTCTGACCTTCTGAAGAATATGTTCATATTTGACATAATGATAGATACTGATCCAAAATTTTATTAGCTCCATCCTCAACCATGTCTATTTACAAATTAAAGTTTTTGTTCTTGGTTTTTTTTGTTTTTGTTTTTGTTTTTTTTAAGGTTTTAATTATACACTCAAACTGTGGCCATTAAAATAGAGATAGTTTTTATGCTTGCCTGAATAAAGTTCAGATGGAGCTTTTCTACTACCCCTGGCATCAGCTTTGGTGTCTGAGTCATCGTCCATACCAAAGTTAAAGTTTTTGCATTTAAGTTTTAAAATCCTCATAATATCTTCCAAGCCTTATGAAACCTTGTTTATTATACCCTCGGCATATGAAGTTTGCAGAAGGGGTATACAGTTTTTGTTGGTTCAGACCATCTGTTTGTCTGTCCATCCTTCCATCTTTCCATCCTTCCGTCCGTCCGTGATTCTGTCTGTTAACACTTGCTATAACCAAGTTTTACTTCAAAGTTTTTTGATTACATATATCTCTGCAGCCTTTGATCAAAAGCTTTCCATATTTGGTACATGGGTACCTGTGAGGGTTCTCTTCAATTCTACATCAATGAATCTCTGGGTCATGCCCCGGGGCGGGGCTAGAGGTCAAAATCTAGGACGCTTCAATAAAGTGTATTGCAGTTTGTTTATACAAACAACTTCTTAATAAAGAAGGATGGGCATCAGACATGTTTATCACATCAACATTCAGTTTAATAAGGTCAAAGGCATTGTGATCTTATTTTCATGCTCCAGCAATTTTGCCTTATATTTATACCCCCGGCATACGAAGTATGCGATGGGGGTATATAGTTTTTGTCTTTTCTGTGTGTCTGTCAGTCTGTCTGTTAACATTTATTTTGTGTCAAAGATGTCTCAGGAACTACTTTACCTAGAAACTTGAAATTTTGTACACATGACAAGTATGACTAGTTGTATTGTGGGAAAGAAAATAAGGGCCATGGGGCCAGGTCCCTTAGAGTTAATTCCCTTTTTTGTTCTGGCTATACTGATAGCCTGTTAACATTTATTTTGTATTGAAGATATCTCAGGAACTACTTTACCTAGAAATTTGAAATTTTGTACACATGACAAGTATGACTAGTTGTATTGTGGGAAAGAAAATAAGGGCCATGGGGCCAGGTCCTTTAGAGTTATTTCCCTTTGTTGTTCTGGCTATACTGATGGCCATGGCCGAGGGTATTAGTGAGCATATGCTCACTTCATGGTCTAGTTTGAAAACTATTTCATGGAATCGTGATATTTGGGATATTGGTTCTGTGCACACCACAATTGACATCATAACAAATGTAGGTCACCTTGACCTATATTTCATGGTCCAGTGATTTTGCCTTATATCTTGAATGTTGTTTGATGTAAGAACATCATTATTTTGGATTATGAATCAACATCGTAGTTGGTATAATGGATAAATATGACCATCCGATTGACCTCTCAGTGACCTATATTTGATGGTCCAGTGATTTTGCTTAATGTCTTGAAAGGTAAGCAAAGATTCAAGATGGTAAGCAAAATCTTGAATTTGCCAAATTCTTGTGCACTCCATAGTTTTTTAATGTTTTGAAATAATATTTGGTATAGGCATAGATAAGGCCCAGTTGGCAGTCCACATGCAAGAGAGACAACACTCACTTTGTCCAGTATGTGCTTACATTCCCTGAGGTTGAAATCTTGTGCAGCCCATAACTCCCATATTGTATGAGATAATTTTATGATATTTGGTTTGGACATACATCAGGTCAAGTAGAAGTGTCACATGCAAGAATGACAGCTCTTGCTTTGTTCTTTTTCTAGTTATCTCCCCTGAATAAATTTCTAAGCCAAATTCTTGTGCACTCTATAACTTTCTTAATGGTTTGAAATATTTTGATAATATTTGATAGAGGATAAGGACCAGAAGCATGTCACATGCAAGAGAGACAACTCTCACTTTTTGTTATGTCTTTATCTCCCTTGGAGCTGAAATATTGTGCAGGCTATAACTCTCATACTTGGGAGCTGAAATCTTGTGCAGGCTATAACTCTCATACTTGGGAGCTGAAATCTTGTGCAGGCTATAACTCTCATACTTGGGAGCTGAAATCTTGTGCAGGCTATAACTCTCATACTGTCTAAGATAATTTAATACTATTTTGGTGGGGCATATATCAGGTCAGATAGGAGTGTCACATGCAACAAGGACCACTCTTGTTTGTTCTTTTTTCTTGAACACTCCACTGAATAAATTTCAAAGCCAAATACGTGTGCACTCAATGACTTCTTAATGGTCTGAAATACTTTGATAATATTTTGTAGAGGCATAGATAAGGACCAGTAGACATGTTGCATGCAAGGACAACCTGTGCTGTGGTTGCTTTCTAGTTACCTCCCCTGATTGAATTTCTAAGCCAAATTCTTGTTATTTGATTGAAATATTTTGATAATATTTGGTAGAGGCAAAGATAAGGACCAGTAGGCAAGTCGTGTTCAAGAGAACACTCACTTTCTTCATTATGAACTTATCTCCCCTGAAATCTTGTGCAGGCCATAACCTCCATACTGATAATTTTTGGTAAAGACATATATCAGATCATCTAGGTGTGTCCATGTGAGAAGGACTACTTTTACTCTGTTGGTTTTTTAGCTGAATAAACATACAGCAAGTATCTTTATGGTCCCAACTTCAAAGAAGTTGGAGATGCATATTGCTTCTGGGATGTTTGTGCATCCGTCTGTCCGTGCATGCGTGCATCCGTCTGTTACACTTTTTTAATGCATAGCATTACTTCTGAATCATACATGCTAGGGTTTTGAAATTTCATGTATGGATTCCTCATGAAAAAATAGGTGATACATATGTTTTCCCATCAGGATTATGCCCCTTTCCTGAGTTATGGCCCTTTGAAAAAATATGGAAGAAATCTTATCAGCAAAATATCTCAAAAACTATTGAAGCTAGAGCCTTGAAACCTGGTGAATAGATTGGTATTGATGAGTAGATGACCTGATTGACCTTTGAATAAATTCTGAAAAATACTTCATGAGTTATGGCCCTTTGTAACTTTGGGCATTTGTACATTGCATACTTTTTGAGGCATAGCATAACTTTTGAACCGTGCATGCTAGGGTTTTGAAATTTCATATATAAATTCCTCATGAAAAAATAGCTGACACTTATTTTTTTTCTCGTCATGATTATGCCCCTTTCCTGAGTTATGGCCCTTTGAAAAAATATGGATGAAATCTTGTCAGCAAAATATCTAACTATTGAAGCTAGAGCCTTAAAACCTGGTGAATAGATTGGTATTGATGAGTAGATGACCTGATTACTTTTTTAATAAATTCTGAAAATTACTTTGTAACTTTGGGCATATTTACATTGCATGCTTTTTGATGCATAGCATAACTTGAACCTTGCATGCTAGGGTTTTGAAATTTCATATATGGATTCATATGGATGAAAGAAAAAAGTTGACGCATATTTTTTCCCATCAGTATTATGCCCCTTTCCTTAGTTCTGGCCTTTTCAAAAAATATGGATGAAATCTTGTCGGCAAAATATCTCGAAAACTATTGAAGCTAGAGCCTTGAAACCTGGTGAATAGATTGTTTGTTTGTTTATGTTGAGGTTTTATGGCCCAGTCAACCCAATGGGGTCATGTCGAGCGCGGTCAGTTTACCAAACCACAAGTTTACTGGGCAGGCTTAGTCCCCTAAGCGGTTAACCAGTATTGTGAACATTCTTTCGCCATAAACTGACAACTGCCCTTCTTGAATCAGCAGAAGGGAGTGAATAGATTGGTATTGATGAGTAGATGACCTGATTAACTTTTGAATAAATTCTGAAAAATACTTCATGAGTTATGGCCCTTTGTAACTTTGGGCATTTTTACATTGCATGCTTTTTGATGCATAGCATAACTTCTGAAGGTTGCATGCCAGGGTTTTGAAATTTCATATATGGCTTTCTCATGATAAAATAGGTGAAGCATATTTTTTCCCATCAGTATTATGCCCCTTTCCTGAGTTATAGCCCTTTGAAATAATATGGATGGAATCTTGTCAGCAAACTATCTCAAAAACTATTGAAGCTAGAGCCTTGAAATTTGAGGAATAAGTTGCTAGTGATGAGTAGAATACCAGATTAACTTTTGAATAAATTCTGAAAAGTACTTCTTGAGTTATGGCCCATGTCATTTTGAGAATTTTTACATTGCACACTTTTTGATGCATAGCATAAATTTTGAACTGTGCATGCTAGGCTTTTGAAATTTCATAATTAGATTTCTCATTACAAAATAGCTCAGACTTATTTTTTTCTTATCAGGATTATGCCCCTTTCGTGAGTTATGGCCCTTCGAAAAAATATGGATGGAATCTTGTCAGCAAAATATCTCAAAAACTATTGAAGCTAGAGCCTTGAAATTTAAGGAACAGATAGGTAGTGATGAGAAGATGACCTCATTAACTTTTGAATAAATTCTGAGAAGTACTTTTTGAGTTACGGCCCTTTGTCATTTTGGGCATTTTTACATTGCACACTTTTGATGCATAGCATAAGTTTTGAACTGTGCATGCTAGTTTGAAATTTCATATATAGATTCCTCATGAAAAAATAGGTGACCCAAATATGTGACCCATATTTTTTTTCTTATCCCAATTATTTCCCATTTTAGAGTTATTTCCCTGTTAATAAAATAACATTGAAATCTCATATATTTGTACTGTTGTTACCATCATGGGCAAGCAGTGTTGGAGTCAAGCAGTGTTAGAGTCAGGCAGTTGGGGGCATAGTGTTTTACAAACACCAGCTCTAGTTGCCCTTTGAAAAAATATGGATGCAATCTTGTCAGCAAAATGTCTCAAAAACTATTGAAGCTAGAGCCTTGAAACTTCATGAATAGACTGGTAGTGATGAGTAGATGACCTGATTAACTTTTGAATAAATTTTGAAAAATAGTTCATGAGTTATGGTCCTTTGTAACTTTGGACATTTTTACCTTGTCAGCAAAATATCTCAAAAACTGTTGGCGCTAGAGCCTTGAAACTTGGTAAATTGATTGGTAATGATGAGTAGATGACCTGATTAACATTTAAATAAATTCTGAAAAATATTTCAGGAGTTATGGCCCTTTGTAGATTTGGCCATTTTTACCTTGTATTATCTTTAGAGGCAAGCATATGGTTGGGTGCATAGTGTTTTACAAACACAATTTCTAGTTGCTATTATTTCTGAATATGTACACTCACAAATTCAAATTATTAGCAAATATTGTGTATCTTGTTCAAATAATCACATCAGAAATCACTAATAGATAAAATCACTTCAGTGAGTACACCTATTATTGTTTTCATTTATTATATTGGTCACATTTCATAGTATCTTTGCATCTTTTTACTTTGCTCTGTTTCAATATTTGCATGTATCTGATTGAAATATATACCAAATTTACAAATGGAAGTTTGATTGGGGGGATTTGTCATCTCTTCTGATGGCTATTTTTACAGTTTAGTGATTTCCAGTTTGTAGCAAAATAGAGCTGAAAGTTTCTTTTTTTGTCAGCACAGAAAATGATTTTACTTTCTTTTCCCATTAAGTATGATATCAAAACCAAATACTCATAGATAAACTGATATATCTAGCAACTCAAAATGTGGAAGTTATTTTTGGCCTGTTTTTTTTTTTTTTTTTTTTCTTTCCTTTTTTTTTTTTTTTTTAATAATATTTGAAGGTCAGAGAGAGACAACTACTATTTAGATTATTGTGCCTTCTTACAATTTTGAATACATTCTTTTGTCTTGAAACTAATAGAGCAGAAAGAAAGTTTGCTTAAATTAATTGGTTGCTTAACTGACATTAGACCTCGGATTTGAATTGAGGGGAACTTCCAAATATCTTATTTACCCTAAAAATTTGGATACCCGACCTCATTACCATACTTTGAAGTTGAAAGTTGAATAATTCCATTTTACTACCAGTCATCTGTCTAGAAACTGCAGGTTGATTGGCAAACAGTGTAGATCCTGATCAGATGTCACATGTTGTAGTGTCTTATCGGGGTCTACATTGTTTGCTCAGACATGTCTGTCCTAATGCTTAGGGTAAATATGGTATGTTGGGTCCTAGGTCATGTTTTAACCCTTGTCATGCTGAATAAATTAAGATGCCATGCCCACTTCTAATTTCCAGCCAATCAGATTACTTGATCTGGGTTTTTGATAGAAATTCACACATTCAGTGACCAACAGTGCAGCTCCAGATCAGTTGGCTTGTTCAGAAGCCAACTTATCTGGATCTACACTGTTTGCTAAGACAGGGCATGTCGTGTTCAGCAAGAGAAGGGTTAAAACCTTGTTATGAGGTCATGATTTTTGGCAGCAAAGTATTACTGGGACGGGTAGCTGTTGAAAATTTCACTTTGCACAGATATTACTACAAAATAAAAATTAACTAATGTGCAGACAACTTTGGAGGCATTTCTCATCATATTAGAAGGTAACAATATCCACCTGGGCCCAGTTGTTCAGAGCATCATTAGCTTAACAAGCTTATTAATGACAAACTTGTTAACAGTTGTAGATGTTTGGAGAAGCTGATTCGATTACTGCCTCTTAGCTCCGCCTACCAGCTAGCTTATTTACATGTCAACATCTCATAATGTATGCATGATTTTTCTGTTGTTAGTTCTGTAGTATTCGTAGTTGAATAAACTTAGAAACCTGATAGGTTCTTATTTTGATGTGTTAAACACTAAACAGTAGCTAAGGTATTTTCAAATATATTGATATTTTTGCTGCAAAAATGTGAGTAGCTTTTGCAATTTCAAATATATTTGACATTACTTTTGAATAATGAGGTAATTCAAAGGATCAAGAAATATCAAGCATTATCTATAGTGTGCAAAACAAAAACAAAACAAATATGTATATACAGTATTCGACCTAATTACCATACATATCCTAATAAATGCACAATCAAGCAATTTCATAGTCTTCAACTTACAGCTCATATACTTTTATCTGCTTCTTTATAAAAGCATATGTTGTTGGTACTCATTTGAATTGCTTCAAGAAGTCTCAAATGAGTACCACTAACATATGCTTTTCTAAAGAAAATCAGAAAAAATATCGCATAAGTATCATTAAATAAGGCCAGCCTTGGTGGCTCATTTGAATGCTCGTCTGACGGGTGATCAGGAGGTTGCGGAGTCAACCCCCACCGAGTCAGCTTCATTGTTTTTTTGAGATTTATATGAAATATTTTCTACAATCATTCTCTCATTTCCTCTTATTTAAGAAGGGCAGTTGTCAGTTTCTGATGAAAGAATGTGCACAATACTGATTAACCAATTAGAGGTCTAAGCCTGCTCAGCGTAAGTGTGGTTAGGTAAACTGACCGTGCTTGACATGACCCCTATGGGTTGACTGGGCTGTAAAACCTCAACACAAACACAAATAAACGTCAAAAAGATTGCCTTTGGAAACAAAGAACACACTACAGATCATAAAATGGGAGTCTCGGTTTTTTTATTGAGACTCTTCATAAGCAGAATGAAGTTTGCAGCACTGCTTACACCCTCTAGCGTATACATGAGCAGAACTCCATTTTCAAATGTACCATAACGGGTACAAAGTCATTAAATAATCATCTCATCATTACGAAAACATGCCTATTCAAATATATTGAAATTTTCATCACCAAAAACTGAAACTTTTCAGATAAAAATTCTGATAGTTTTCGTATTTCTACTCAAAACATAGATTGTGGGTACTCGTTAGAACCGCCTCGATGAGGCGGTTCTAACGAGTACCCACAATCTATATTTTTGAGTAGAAATAAGAAAAATAATGTATACCCCTGTAAACCCCAGTTTTACTATATAAAAGTGGGGTTAAAGGGGGTCATAATTATATAGGCATGTTTTCGTGATGTGAACTTCTTATTTTTCTTTATAGTCCATATCAGGTGGATATTTTACTACTCTCCTTTCAACATCTTTTGGAAAGAGGTTTTTTGCTTGGCGTTTTATCTCAAATGAAAACATTTTGTTCTGATTGACCATATCTTATCAGAAACCATTTGTCGTTTCTTTGTCTGTGTTTTGTACTCGAATATTTACCCTAAAATTAAATATAAGGCCAAAAATTTGTCTGACCTATGCAATTTCTATAGTAAAGTGATTTTTTTTAATTTTGTCTAAGAAAGTATTTTTTACTTTTTTTTTTTTGCTGAATTTGAATTACTGGTGTCTCACAAAAATGTAAGAATTTCAGAAAAATTGAACAAGTAGAACTTGTTGAATATCTGCCTTCAAGTTACCTACCCTACAGATTTCTGCATAACTTGCATTCATTTTTACTACGAGGAAAAAAGTGAAAATATTTGATTTTTAAAAAAAAAAACGACTAAAATAAAACTTTTTGTATACAAGTTTTTACAACAAATGGTTTTGTATTAAATCATGACAAAAGTTTGCAAATCTACTTCTTCTGTGAAAAGCGCCAAGTAAAAAACGACTTTCTGAAAGATGTCGAAAGCACAGGACAGCTTTCAGAAAGTCTTTTTCCAGTAATTTTTTTTTTCAGAAAGTTTTTCCAGTAATTTTGAAAATCCTAAGTGCACAGTGCAGTAATGAAGTCGAGTATGGTATATATATTGAATTGTTTGCAAATATCAGTTAAAAAAAGGAACTAACTAACCATTCTGGTCCATCCTATCCTTGTCAGCATTTCTGTCTGGATTTGATTCAGTATTAGTTGCCTTTCCATAGTGCAGTCTTTCAACTATTTTGTTCTGGTGTTCTAATGCAGCTTTAGAACTTTTGCCTTTCTCATTTAATCTGACTCCTGAAAAATAAGTATTAACCCTTATCCTGCTAAATAATTTAATTAGCCACACCCATTTCTGATTATCAGCCAATCAGATTACATCATATAATATTTTCGTTCAAATTCACAAACTGAATGACAAACATTATAGATCCAGATCAGATGGCTTCTGAATTGTAGATCCTGATCAGATGGCTTCTTAAGAAGCCATCTGATCTGGATCTACACTGTTTGCAAAGGTAGGGGTTGTGAACAGCAGGATAAGGGTTAATTAACCCATTGTAGTCTGGAGACCCCGAAAAGGGTAATTAGCAAACAGTGCAGACCCAGATCAGATTGCCACAGAATGCAGCATCTGGTCAGGGTCTTCACTCTTTGCAAATAGTTCAACCATTTTTCTCGAGGCATATCTAAACCTTGATAGCCAGACGTACCTAAAATCTAAATTAGAATCTTCCAATATATTGTGTGGGGGAGTTCATTCAGTCTACAATGGGTTAAGAGCACAAATCACAGCTGCAGCAGATGACATTTTTTTATTTTTATTTCTTTTTTATTTATTTTATTTTTTTTTTCAAAGAAAATAAGTAGACATGTCATGTCATGCTTGGCAGACCATTCACATGAACTGTCAAGACTTATTTTCTCTGAAAAAAAATGGCATGTTGTTTGCTACAAATTTTTATTTGTGCTTTGAGGGTTTAACCCTTCTCATGCTAAATAAATTAAGATGCCACACCCACTTCTAATTTCCAGCCAATCAGATTACTTGACCTGGGTTTTTGATAGAAATTCACACATCTAATGACAAACAGTGCAGATCCAGATCAGTTGGCTTCTTTGGAAGCCAACTGATCTGGATCTACACTCTTTGCTCAGACAGGGCATGACGTGTTTAGCAAGAGAAGGGTTAAATGTTAGCTTTTTACCATTACCACTCTCTGGGCTAATTCAGTAGATGACAAACTGATATTTTTTCTAGAAAAAAGGCTTTTACATTTCTTGCAAATTATCTTCAAAGGAGACTATTTGCATGAAATATCTATTTTCTAAAAAGATAAAAAAAATCAAAATGTCGTTTGCTGAAATTATTACCCAGTGTTTGTTGCAGAGGACATTTTATTATTATATCCCATCTCAAAACGGAGTTTTATTACACCCACATCAAAATGAGAAGTTTTATTATACCTCGAGCAAAACAAAGTAAAGTGGGGGGGGGGGGGGGGGGGGGGGGGGGGGGTGGGGGCGTGTTCCATATAGTTTTCAACAATTAAGGGTTTTGCTCTATAACTTCACTAACCTTTGTCCAATTTTGATCAAGTTTTAAATTTTCACCACACTTTGACCATCAGACAATGCACATGTTGTAGGAGAATAGGGGCAGAAGGGTCAGTATTACAAAAGTTATAACTCTTTGTAATGCTTTAAATAAGATGTTTGTATTATGACGGATAATGCATACTTTGTGAAATCAACTTCTCTTACAGCTTTTGTTGGACCTTTTCAAAACTTAACACATATATTACAGACATAGTGAAGATATAATTATGCATGTAGGTGTTTGATGCTGAAAAAAGACTTTTTTACGAAATGGCAGGGTTTTTAACCATTTTACATCTGCACCAAGTCAATGATAGTTAATAGTGCATACTTTGTGAAATCCTCCTAGAGTTTTTCATCACGAAAACACGCCTATATAATTTTGACCCCCTTAAACCCCATTTTTATATAGTTAAACTGGGGTTTACAGGGGTATACATTATTTTTCTTATTTCTGCTCAAAAACATAGATTGTGGGTACTCGTTAGAACTGCCTCGGCAAGGTGGTTCTAACGAGTACCCACATTCTATGTTTTGAGCAGAAATATGAAAAATATCCGAGTTTTTTATCTGAAAATTTTCAGTTTTTGGTGGTGAAATTTTCAATATATTTGAATAGGCGTGTTTTCGTAATGTGTTGGATCTTTTCAAAACTTTACACATACATTACAGACATATTAAAGATGTTCATGTGAAACTTTGATGCTGAAAAAAATATTTCTTTACGAAATGACAGCATGTTTAGCTTAGTCATTTTTTCACACTTGCACCCAGTCAATGATGGTTAATAGTGTATACTTTATGAAATCAACTCCTTTTACACTTTTATCATAGGATCTTTCCAGAACATTACATATATATTACAGACAAATTAAAAGCTGGCCTCGGTGGCTCAGTTGGATGCGCCGTCCGACTGGAGACCAAGAGGTCGCGGGTTCAACCCCAGCTGAGGTCGGCAACATTCTTTCGTGGAGATTGATCATGAAATATTTCCTACGGTCATTCTCTCCCTTCAGCTGATTCAAGAAGGGCAATTGTCAGTTTCTGGCAAAAGAATGTGCACAATACTGGTAAACTGCTTAGAGGACTAAGCCTGCCCAGTAAACGTGTGGTTAGGTAAACTGACCAGGCTCGACATGACCCCATTGAGTTGACTGGGCTGTAAAACCTCAACACAAACAGACAAATTAAAGCTGTGCATGTACAAGTTTGATGCTGAAAACTTTTCTTGTTTTTTCCTTTTTTTTTTTTGACAAAATGGCAGGGTTTTTAACTTAGCCATTTTTAGTAAAAAATGCATTTCAATATTTTTTTTATGTTTCTATGTAAAAATGATATAGTATCACAGAGAAAGAAATAATTCTTTTTGGTACTCCAAGAACCTCAAGTTCTTTTAAGTGGTGGAAACTTGGATCATGATTTTTTGCTGTTCGCATAAGGTGCCCATCATATCTTGCATCACCATCTTTTTCATAACATCACATTGAAAGAATATTTTTGCTTATTATATTTTGCCAGATTTATTTTCAAAATGCAAAACAGCAATGTAGGAAATGGTCTGTAAAGTGGTTTGATACTGTGAAATAATTAAACCATAAAATGAGAATATGTGCTTTTTGACATATGTGCTGCATGAAAACTCAGATCAGCCTGCACAACCACACAGTCTGATCAGAAATCTTAGTTGTCCACATGAAGAAAATTTGCATCCTTGGCTATCCAAATCCAAAATGTGACCAGTGAAAATTTTGATCGGACTGCACGAATGCGCAGGCTGATCTAAATCTTTGCTGAGTGCACATTTTCAAAGGTATGCAGAATATGGTGTCTGATCAGGATCTACACTGCTACTCATTCATGGCAAGCAGCAGTTGTTAGACACGTCACCAGGTATTAAAATGGATTTGTACAAATTTTAGGACAAATATAAAAAGGTGTTAACCCATTGTATAGACTCTCCCACACTATATATTGGAAGAGTCAAATTTCAATTTTAGGTATGGCCGGCAATGAGATTTACATATTCCTAGAGAAAAATGACTAAACTATTTGCAAACAGTGGAGACCCTGATCAGACGTCACATTCAGCGGTGTCTGATCTGGGTCTGCACTGTTTGCCAATTACCCTTTTACGGGTCTCCAGACTACAATGGGAATGGCTACACTTTCAGGGAGGCAACTCTGTCTAAATGGTTTTTGCCTTCCTCCTAAAACAGGGTCAACTCCTTAAGAGAGCAAATTCTTTCCTTCCCTCTGAAATGGGGTCTATCTACTCTACAAGGAAAGAATTTATTCCCCAAGGTAGCAAATGCTTTTCTTCCCTCTGAAATGGAGTCTACTCAACAAGGAAAGAATTTGCTCCCTAGGGAGCAAATTCTTTTCTTCCCTCTGAAACTGGGTCTACAAGTAAAGAATTTGCTCTCTAAGGGGGCAAACTCTTTCCTTCCCTCTGAAATGGGGTCTACTCTACAAGGAAAGAATTTGGTCCCTAAGGGAGCAAATTCTTTCCTTCCCTCTGAAATGGGGTCTATTTTACAAGGAAAGAATTTGCTTCCCTCTGAAATGCGGTCTACTCTACAAAGAAAGAATTTGCTTCCTAAGGGAGCAAATTCTTTCCTTGTAGAATAGACCCCTTTTCAGAAGGGCTAAGTGTGCAGGAAAGCAAACTGGAAGTTGCAAAAGTTATCTCCCTTGTAAAAAAATGGTGGAAAAATCTTCAGGGATATCCATTCACCTTGAGGTCTCCCAATATTAAGGATAATGATATTACCTGCATTCTCAATGTCTTCAGAATTGTTGACAGCAGTCAGTTTTTGCTTTGGTTTCTCATTTTCAGCTGTCTGATCTAGAGGGACAGAATTTTCAGCCAGGTCTGCATCAGTCTGTCCAATCGGCTCACTTGACCTACCACTACTTGTACTGCTTTTACTTTTGTGCCTTAGCCGGAACTTCTTTGGTTTACCATCTGCATCAATAGCTAGATCTTTGACCAAATCTAGATGACCTGTTTCCAGTAAAGCTTCGAGGAAGAGACTATATTTCTCACGGTTGAACTTCATGACGAGACTCAGAAAGTCTTCAGTTCTTTCGGATTCTGTGACAGGTTTTGATTTCAGGCCCATCCAGTAGTCGAGGGATACTACACGTTTCTGAATCAGATGGTCCACGAAGTCTTTCAAGACCAAGGTATTCTTGAGATGGGTCCATCGATTTGTAAGAATCTTGTTGAGAGCCCTCGGCCACTGCAGGTCCATTCTGTCAAAACAAAAGGTAGTTTAGTAATATATGTAGTTTGAAAAATGCTTCAGAATTTTATATCGTTTATATCTGTTTTGTTACAAATTATTCTGCTAAAATTTCTTAGTGAAATTGTTTGTTTACAGATTTTTCTTGAGTAATAGATGATAAAACTTTCTTTACTTTCATCAACTAGCTCATAGATCTGACCCTTTTATCTCTATCTTTTGGAGATGACACACAATAACTCAACTCAAAATTGGTTGATAAACCAAAATGGTAGTGCTGTTTTACTTCAGAATTTCTGTTACCTCTACATTTGCAACGGGCATGCAACAATGTTGCATCTACATAAACATCATATGCCCACTGGATTATTTCGTTGACTGTATGCTTTGATAGAACAGTGTAATTATTATCAGGTAAGTACAGTCGAACCTCGTTATCTCAAACTCGCTTTTCAAAATTACCGCTTATCTCGAAGTGAAAATCTGGTCCCTGTTTTAACATGAAACTATGACAACAGGTAACAAAATAATGTGGAAAAGAGGAGAAATTGCTCCTAAGGAGCAATTTCTCCTCTTTTCCACATTATTTTATATATATATTTCTAACTTCAGGAGTCAAATTACATATTCATTTGTTAAATATGGTTGTTCAATTTATTGTTTTCGTCACTCTCTCAACTCTGATGTGTCAAGGTACAGATATCTCGAAGTGTTTCAGTGAGTCCCTTGGAATTCGAGATAACGAGAGTCGACTGTATTAGTGTGAGGCATAATTAGTATAATTACTAGAATACCAGTATTATTTTTACAGAAAATAGAATATATGATATCTACCCTAACTATTTAGAGATATGCCCAGGCAAACAATATAGACCCAGACACAGATGTACTTGTTGAAATCAGGACGGGCATCTATTTTTATGCCCCTGCCTGCTGAAGGCAGCAGTGGGGCATATAGGGTTTTGAGATGACGTTACATCTGTACATTTGTAACCGAAGTCTAACAAATATTAGTTTACATTCAAATTTACATTGGCATTTACGTCCCAGCATCTCTTGGAGGTCATACTTTGGGTACCTTTTATGCTAGGAAGTTGAATTTTGGTATGCTACTTACCCTGACCTAAACCTTCAACTCTATGCTAGAGTTACCCCTGGAGTGGAGCTAGGGGTCAAAATGTATAACAGATTGAGCATTTGGAAAACAGTTGTTAAAATTTATGCATCCAGATGTTGTTGCCATATGGGAAAAGACCCATCACGAAAACATACCTATATAATTTTGACCCCCTTAAACCCCACTGTTATATAGTAAAACTGGGGTTTACAGGGGTATACATTATTTTTCTTATTTCTGCTCAAAAACATAGATTGTGAGTACTCGTTAGAACTGCCTCACTGAGGCGGTTCTAACGAGTAACCACAATCTATGTTTTGAGCAGAAATGTGAAAAAAATATCTGTTATTTATCTGAAAATTTTCAGGTTTTGGAGGTGAAATTTTCTATATATTTGCATAGGCGTGTTTTCGTAATGAAAAGGTGGGAGCAAAGTACAAAAGTACTTTGGACACATCTTTTTATGCCCCTGCCTACTGAAGGCAGCAGTGTGGCATATAGTATTTCGCCATGATGTTAGGTGCATACGTGCATGTCAGATTCGTAAGCAGAGCCTAACATATGTTTTAAGTTTACATTCAAAACGTTGAGATTTACATCTGCATTTCTCTTGGAGGTCATAACTTGGGTACCTTTTATGCTAGGAAGTTGAAATTTGGTATGCTACTAACCTTCAGCTCTATGCTACAGTTGCCCCTGAGTCATGCCCTAGTGTGGGGCTAGGGATCAAAATCTATAACAGATCAGATTGAGCATTTGGAAAATAGTTATTGAAATGTTATTGCCATTATGGGCAAAGAGCAAAAGAAGGGAGCATTTGTGTACTTTTAACTTCTAGTTTTTGGTTAGTTTGCTTAATTGTATCTGTTTCTACAACAACCTATTGTAATTATCTATGGGGTGGTTGGGTGTGGCGAAGGTGTCGTGTATCTTATGTCATCAGGGTGTCCAACTGATATTGGCTTACACTTGGACAAGGCCTGCTATCCTTGTAGCAGGTAAGGGTAGAGGGGGAATGTTTTTATTTCTTCATTTTCTTCACTTTCATTTTTATTACTCTTTCTCCCCTGTCCCTCTTTTTCATCTCTACTAATTCTCTTCTCCCTTTCTCTGGGAGACAATACAAAATGACCCACAAGGGTTGACATGTCATTAAACCCCAACACAATCAGTATTGTAATTATCTGTTGCTAGAGTCACATTAAAACTCGGGTATGATAAATTACTTCCTTATTGTTAAAGATGAATTTAAGCATGCAGTGTCAAAGATTTCCTTATCACCTTTTTATAGTGGGTTGCCCATTATCACACAAATTTTTTAAAAATCTTTACAGTAAATGTCCTAAAATTTCAAGCACTTTATTCCATACTTTTTTGCTTAAATTTTGCTTTTTATGTAGTTGTTTCTAAAAATACTTAGTGAATGGCAAACAGCATAGACTGATCAGCAGTCTTCTCTGTCTGCACTATTTGCCCTATGACATTTTGTCAGAAACTCTGGTGTATGAAAGTTTAGGAAATTTACTGTAATACCATATTAATTATTATTATTCAGAGCAGACCTGTGGACTCAGGTAAACCTGCCAAAGGAGAGTAATACCCTGTTCAAGCTAATTACTGCACCCTGCACTTAAGTTTTTCAAAATTACTGGAAAAAAATGTAGTAAAATATCTTTGTATTAAATAAAGGGCACACTTTAAATGAATATGAGCATAAGACATTTATTGATGAGGCATATTTATTGATGCTTATGTGATATGTGTTCTGATTTTCTTTATAAAAGTATAGATTGTGGTTACTCATTTGAATGACCTGGACAAGTTTATATAAGCATATGTTGTGGGTACTCATTTGAATTGCCTCAACTTGTTGAGGCAATTCAGATGAGTGCCCATAACATGTTATTATAAAAAAGTAGATAGTATTACACTGACTGCAATCTGAAGCCGTTGAAATTGCTTGACTGTGCATTTATAGGGGTATGTGCGATAATAAGAATGAATACATAGATCAGGGCCTTCTATCAACACCTTGCATAGCTCCAGATAAGAGGAGTGTTGGAAGATTACTTATTTCTCCATGAAAACATCCTATGAAGGTCTGGAGGGGGGGATACCAAAAATTGCAAATCATTATTTACACTTTTAAACAGCTCACTCTTTAAAGGCTCCATATTCCTTAAAAAATAGACTTTTTTTTATCCAAGAAAGGTTTAATAAATTGATATATGTTATTAATACGATCATAAAACGTGGCATCTGACAGCCTGTAAAATTTCAGTTAGTCTAGTTTCTTACCTGGATCAAAATGAAATGTTTTTGTTTTTTTATTGTATTACTGAATTAATGTTGGCAACATTAATTCAGAGATCTGATAAAAAATCATTTCAATTTTTATCCAGTTCAGGAATGAGAAACTAACTGAAATTTTACAGGCTGTCACGTGCCACATTTTATGATTGTATTAATACCATATATCAATTATGTATTAAAGATTGATACTGGAGCTAATTTTGATATAACCTTACTTTTTGTTGTCTTAAAATACTATTTCCAAATGAAATTAAGCTGCCCCTAGTTTGATATGAAATGCTTCTTAGGATTGTGCAATAAAGTATCATAGGAGAAAATATGGTCTAAATACATATATAGTTTTCCAACTAGGCTATGTAGCCTAGATAGTCTAAATACATAGTTTTCCAACTAGGCTATGTAGCCTAGATAGGTCGAAGTTTTTCAGTATATTTATTTTTTTTGCTCCCCCCCCCCCCCCCCCCCCCCCCCCCCCCCCCCGATGTTAGTCAGGCAGATACATATTTTACCAGAGGTTTTCCCAGTAATCTTGAAAACCTTAGCACACAGTGCAGTGATTAGGTCAAATATGGTATATTTCATGATCTCATATGTATTAGTATCATTTTGTATGACTTGATTCTAAGCAAATAGTTTTGTCAGAAAGAACGTCTCTCTCTTCTAATTAGGTATCAGATTATATGGATATGATAAAGATTAACTCTTGAGGTGCCAAGCAAAATTGCTGCAGGCTACAGTCAATTTTTTTTTTTTTTTTTTTTGGTCAGAAAAATAAGGCTTGACATTTTATGTGAATCATCTGCTGGGCAGATGATTCATATAAAATGTAAAGCCTTATTTTCTCTGAAATAAAAATGCCACCATCTTCTGCAGTTGTGATTGGCACTATATAAGCATTAAAATTTTATTGGTCAGTGATAATAATTATTATTAAATTTACCTTGGGGTTTGTGCAGCTGTGGCAGTCATCCCATTTTTAATTATCTTATTAAATTTTAATTTAATTAGCTTGATTTGTATTTTTCAGTCTGTCCTCACACTTCAAAAGAATAACATTATTTTGTACCAGTTTCAGTTTAAAAGCCTTAATTTACATAGAGGGTAATTTAATCTGGGTGTCACTTTCAGAATGAAGAAAAACTTTTATTTGGTTGGTTGATTCTCTTTTGTTTTTTGTCACAAGAGGAGGTGTTATATTTGGTTATTGGTATATTGTTCAAAATAGGTGTCCTTAGCCATTTAGCTGCTCTAGACAATTTTATACTAACTCAGGGTGTCTTGAAAGTGAAAAAAATTAATTCTTAAAAGATTGATTGATCCTTTCATTTTTTTTTCTGTTTTTACACAGTGTGTCATTCATTTTTTTTTTTAAATTTCAACCGTTTGTACTGCATGAGGACGATCGGCATAGAACTCTTAAGACAAAAGAAACTCTAAAAAGTTATTTATGAAATCTGCCATTTTGTCTCATTTGATGGAAGTGATAACCTTGGTTTTCTTTGCCTACAGTAACCAAAGTTTAGCTGAAATATTTAATAGAATATGATTAGAGTCATGAAATCCTAAAATTGAGCATAGGAACAGCTTATTCCCTCCTACCTTTAAATATCTTGACAATTTTTCAAGTTTTGTCAATTGATAAATAATTAATCTACAATGATAAAAACCGAGGAAGGAACCTCCATGGAGGGAAAACAATGGCGACTGCCTTATAGTGCATAAATCTATAAAAGTATACATAATAACCAAATTTTCAGTATTTTTCCAAATTTTATACAGTGAAAATGTCATGGAATGTCATGTCAGTGAAAATATCATGAAAATACATTTTGCATAGGCAACATAATTGTTTTTAATAAGTATCAAAGGTTATTGTCTAATGCAGATTTCACTGTATTTTAAAATGCTGCCATTTTTTTGGCCTTTTATATTACAGTGGCCTTCTGCCCATTTTCCTTTAGTATTTGCTTACACCAAACCATAAATCTTTTCATAAGTCCCTTTATCAGGAGTTGTATTGGTGTTTAAGATATCACTTTCAAAACTAAGAGGGCCTCTATTGATTGTTTATCTTTTTCTTCCACCTGCTGAGAGCTGTGCAATCAAACATTTCTGTAAACCACTCTAGGGCATGCTTCTGTTTGTTTATAAATTATGAGCACTTCAAAGAGGAAACAGTCTAAGAAAAACTTTTGCTAGTTTATGTGGAAGACATGTCATTGTTTCCATGAGTGGGGGAAGGTTAGTTGGGAAATTTAAATCACAAAAATCCTGATAAGTGTTATTGAATGAAAGATTTAGTATCTCCAGTGAATGTATGAGCCACGTTTGGCAAAAAGGGCCCTTAGGGCTTGTGCATATGCATTGCAGTGCCAGGTTCCATAGGGCAGGTCAGTAGCACATCTGACTGCAGATCCAGGGGTCAAATAGTTTGAATCCCAGCTCGGTCTGATAACTTTCATGGAGATTTATCATGAAGTCATTTCTATGGTCATTCTCTCCCTTCCATTGATTCAAGAAGGGCAGTTGTCAGTTACTGGCATAAGAATATGTGCACAAGTACTTGTTAACTGTTAGGAGGACTAAGCCTGCCCAGGAAAAGTTTGAGTAGGCTAACTGAACGACTCAACATGATCTTAACACTGTCAACTGGGCCTTTTAACCCTTGTCCTGCAGTACCCAGATATACCCTGTCTTTGCAAACAGTGTAGATCCAGATCAGTTGGCTTATGAAGAAGCCAACTGATCAAGATCTGCACTGTTTGCCATTCAGTATGTGAATTCATATAAAAAAATCAGGATTAAGGAATCTGATTGGCTGACAATTAGAAGTGGGCATGGCAGCTTAATTTATTCAGCATGACAAGGGTTAACTCCAACTCAAACAAAATCAAAGATGTGCCGCAGTGAAAAAAATGTACTGATTGACAGGGGCCGAGGGGTAACACAGACCAGCCTGCAGTATATCCATGCAATCTGATCAGAGACTTCATTGGGGACTCTATGGAAAGCCAAGGATCCAAGTTTTTTTGTGCAGAATAAAAATATTTATAACAGGTCTAGAAAAGAGTGGATATCAGGTAAATATTTTTCTGATTTCTCTACAAAAAACATGTTGTGGATACTCATTAGAAGCACCTCACCAAGGTGCTTCTAATGAGTACCCACAACATATGTTTTTGTGGAGAAATAAGACAAAATATGAATACTTTTGGATTGACAAACACATCTTATTAAGAGCTATGTATGTTTAAGTCAGTTTTCACTAGATACACTTGTCAGAGGATTCATTCTTATCTTAGGGGTGGTTGGATGAGGCGAAGGCGTCCTGTATTTTATGTCACCGGGGAACCCAACTGCTAATGGCATACAGTTGGGCAAGGCCTGCTGTTCTTGCTGCAGGTAAGGGTAGTTACATCCACCCTAGTGACCACCATAAACAAAGTTGAAACCATTCGAAATATTAATTTAATGATATTTGGTAGGACTATACAAGAGTGACAGTGCTCACATTTTATTATTTCCAGTTATCCCCCCTTTTATATCATCTTTTCATTTTCAGTCTATAACTCGGAAATTGTTTGAAATGTTTTAAATATACTTAGTAGGATTATAGAATAGGGTGAGGTGGAGTGTCATATACAAGAATGACAACTCTTATGCATTTTGTTTTCCAGTTATCCCCCCTTTTGTATTGATTGTTTTGGTTTTCAGTCTATAACTCATTAGCCATTTTGAAGATTCTTTATGATACTTGGTAAGAATATAGAATAGAGCAAGGTAGAGTTTTGCATACAAGAATGACAGCTCTCAGGCTTGCTTTTGAGTTATCTCCCCTTTTATATATTTATATATTTTTTGTTATCAGTCTATAGCTCAGTAACTGTTTGAAAGATTCCTATGATAATTGGTAGGATTATAGAATAGAATAAGGGGAAGTATCACATATACGTAGGAAAGACAACTCTCACTGAGTTAAATGTTAGGTGACAGCTTGTTTTTACATTTAAGTACACAGATGCGACTTAACCCTTGTCCTGCTGAACCTGGATGTACCCTGCCTTTGCAAACAGTGTAGATCCAGATCAGTTGGCTTCTGAAACTGATCTGGATCTGCACTGTTTGCCATTAAGTATGTGAATTTATAGCAAGAATCTGGATCAAGTAATTTGATTGGATAAAAATTAGACGTGGGCATGGCATCTTAATTTATTCAGCAGGATAAGGGTTAAAACTTCAACAAGGTTCTTTGTATTTTTTATTCACATATTTGTCAACATGAGAGGCATCATATTCAAGTGGTTAGAGCATTTGACTGTGGTGCTGTAGGTTGTGGGTTCAAACCTAGCTCAGACCACCTGAAAAACTCTCTCCCTGTTCACCTGACAGTGAATGGCTACCTTCAGGGAAGATTATAAGCAGTGGAAGGAGAGGATTGGGCCCTGATTTTTGATATGTTGTAACCCAAGTCACAGTCAGGGTTTTCCTTCAGGGTTTAAAAATTAAGGTCCTAGAGACTCCCTTATGTGTAGTTAAGTGTTCCTTTAATAAAATTTTGTTGTTTGTTATTTTAAAGCGGTTAACCATTAAAGCCTTAATTGTAACTATAGCAGACAACACTTTGAAGTACTTTTTTTTTTTCAGAGAAAATAAGGCTTGATGTTTCGTGTGAATTGTCTGTTAGGCAGACAATTCACATGAAATATCAAGCCTTAATTTTCTCTGGGAAAAAAAAATGTAGAATGTCATCTGCAACAAACTGCTTAGTGCTTTAATGGTAAACTATTGCCAAAATATTGATAATTCTTGTCCTTTAAACCATTAATAGATATAAATACAAATCCATAGATAAATAAATTAATTTGGAATTAATCATATATGCATCACTCAGGACCCTTGCTCCTAACTTTTGAGTGGACAGAACAAAGTTTTGCAGGTAAAAACTGCCAAAATACGAGTCAGGGATAACCCTGCACAGTGGACTAATTCCCTTTGCCCGTATGACCAAAAGGCTATGGGACACCTTTACCTTTTCATTAATGTTTTGTGCTCTCTACAGGGTAAAGTCAGTGGATGATGAATTCAGGAAAAGTGTGAGTATGTTAACTGACCAACTCAATATGAGCTTAACAACTGTTTAATAGGTTGTAAAACTTCTTTAGAATCAGTTTGATCTTGGTCTACTTTCTTTGTTAACCCATTTAAGTCTTGAGACCCCTAAAAGGGTAATTGGCAAACAGTGCAGACCCAGATCAGACACTGCAGAGTGTGGCACCTGGTCAGGGTCTCCACTGTTTGCTAATAGCCTAGCCATTTTTCTCTAGGAATATCTAAATCACATAGCCTAACATACCTAAAATTGAAATTGGACTCTTCCAATATATAATGTGGAGGAGTTCATGCAGTCTACAATGGGTTAATTAAGGCCTGTTTATTCAAACACTTAGGTGAAATAAGGTATATAATGATTTTGTAAGTGAACTATGAAAACTGATCAGACTGCACAGCACAGATGTGCCTTCTCTGTTCACTCAATGTCCAGAAAAGACATATTTGCGTGGCATAACTCATATGGCTTCAAACAGTTGATATCAATACCTCTTACAATGAATCCTAATTTTTCTACAATGATTATGTCATTAATTTCTTGAGTAAATGTTGCAATGATAAGATGTAAGCTCACACCGAGGCTTGCTACTGTCCATTCTTAAGTTGACAAAATGTCCTGTGGACAGTGTTTATACTAGAGCATATCACTCGGCATGCTTACGTTACTATAAAAGATCCATTTTATGAGGTAAACCTTTAAACAGGATATCGGAAACATTCAGAAAAATTGACTTTATATTGAAGAGAGATTAAGTTTGTTATAAATACTATTTTTACCCTAAGTATTCGGATAGAGAGGCCTGAACAAACAGAGTAGACCATGATCAGATGCTGCAGAATGCAGCATCTGATCAGGGTCTACACTGTTTGCCACTCATCCAGCATTTTTTTCTTTGACATATTTTCAGGTGGTCAAATGAACCTGATCAAATTTTAGAGAAAATTTGGTAAACATTTAAGGTGTCCGAACCCTTAGGGTAAGTGTTGTAATCATTGTACATGTACTATACAAACTAGTGTCTTTAAAATATTTACTAAATATTTGTTTGAAAAATATAATAAAATAAATAAGCAAAAATATAAAAGAATTGCAGACTTTAAGAATTTCATATTGGAACAGGCTGAAAATGGATATTGCAAATTGGACAATTCAAAAGGATTAATTTTTACATCATTTTTTAATATATATATATATATATAAAAAAACAATAACAGGAATTCTGTGATATTTAATGTGTGTTTTTACTTGTAGTTTTCACTGAAGAATGGAATAGGAAAATATGTAATAATGGTGCAGTGAAGCAAATGAAAATTTAGAAATTAAAGGAAATTATAAAAGCTCGTATTAACTGAATAAATAATACAAACATGTGTAACTTATTAATATTGCTTTATAGAATTTTTATTTATATTTGTGCCATTGAGCTAGTTTTCACTGGCCAAATTGATGACAATGAAGTAAAATCATGGGTTTCAAATTTTGAACAAAATTTAAATGGACACGTAAGTAATGTTTTAGCAGTAAATGATATAGAAAACAACTTAAAGAAATACAGTAAAGATCTACTGATAGCAAAAGTAAATGGATCTTCAATGTTCTCTTCTGTCCATCAAAGTGTTAGTTTGAGATATACAGATTTAGAATTGGCAGTAAACGCAATTAAGTCTGGCCTTGAGAGTCCTATTTCTCCCACCACTGCTTCTCCAGGTCCAAAGCCCTTGGTCCCACCTGGTGGGCCAAGCGGTGGCTTTAAGGCACCACTACCAAGATGTTGTAAAGGAGCTGCAAACAAATACCCATACAATGGGAGGTTCCGAGATGGAGTTGACTTGAAGGAATGTTATGAAAATGTGGATGATACACTTAGGATGGTGTCGGACTCTGGTATAGCTGAAGTATTCAAGGTAGGTTTAATTATGCAGTGTTTATAAGGGGAATTTCGATTGGAACTGCTTCCATGTGCCTTGGACATTAGTTATGTTAACTTTTAGCACTTGCTGGGAACATTTAGCAGATGGCAAATTGGTGATTTTCTTATTTTTTTTCCAGAAAAAAAAAAAGGTTTGAAATTAAATGTCAAGTTTATTATGAAACAATACTTCAAATTGTCATCTGAAATTTTAACTTGGCATGCTAAACTGATGAAAGAGGGTAGAGCAACAAGAAAGACAATCTTTAAAGAATGCAAAATCTGGCAAGCTTGCTCTGATGTAGTTCTGAAAGAAGGTACAGTAATCTTCAGTCTACTAGACTTGCAGTATACCAGCATAAGTTATAGACTTTATGATGACATACAAATTAAACTTTGTCATGCTGAATAAATTAAGATGCCATGCCCGCTTCTAATTTTCAGCCAATCAGATTACTTGATCCAGATTGTTGATATAAATTCAAATCCTGAATGACAAACAGTGCAGATCCAGATCAGTTGGCTTCTTCAGAAGCCAACTGATCTGGATCTACACTGTTTGCAAAGACAGAGTATATCCGGGTTCAGCAGGACAAGGGTTAAAACCTAAGTTTCAACATTGCAACTTTGACAAACTTCTGCCTCGCTCTTCCCCTTTTTTTTTCAAAAAAAAAACAAAAAACACCTTGTATCAGTTGGAAGAAGTGATCTGACAGTACTACATTGGAATCGTGCCAGTTGCAGAATTTAGGTTGTGACTGCAAGGCGCTTCATTCCTCGGTGCCATTCATTATCACCCCTTCATTGTCTTGGTAGGCATAAATATTGTTGAAAAAGACGTAAAATGCCAAATCATCGTTATCATCTCTAAAGTTGTATATTTCAGAAAAACTTGGACTATCCTGCTATAACTTGGCAGTATTTTGCTGATGATGCAGGACATTATGTGCAGTACCCATCGAACGGAAGACTGTGTGATAAAACTTTCGGCAATCTCTCGAGTCCACTTGTACAGTAAGTATATTGTTTATTTTGTTGGTTGACTATAATAATTCAGGGTGCTATTAACTTCACCATTCTCTTGGCAATTTCAGCAGATGACAAATTTATATTTTTCTTATTTTTCCCAAAAGGAGACAGTTTGCATGGCATGTCAAAGCCTATTTACTTGGAAAAAAAAAAAAAAAAAAAAATTTCAAAATGTTGTCTACTGAAACTTTTACTTAGCATGCTAAGTGCTAACTAAAAAAGGAGCTAATTTTGCTATTTATACAAAACATTAGGATCTGTTATATTCATTTAGTAAGTCACTACCAAACAGCCTTTTGCGGAGAGCTGTGTAGGAGGTATTTTATCTTTTCCTTCCAGTATGCTCCATCGCATCCCATCCCATCTTGAGGCAGTATTGTCAAGCCTACTTAGGAAGGGAATGTGAGACAATCACCTGGGCCCAGTTGTTCAAAGTGTCGTTAGCTTAACGAGCTTGTTAAGGTTCATTTTGTTAACTGTTTTAGCGGATTCAATGTACAATATTCTGATATTTTTTGCTGAAAAAATGTGAGTAGCTTTTGCATTGCAAAAGCTACTCACATTTTTTCAGCAAAAAATTTCAGCATTTTTGCATATCACTTGATGTAAATTTTAACGAATCGTTAGCTAACGACAACGTTAGTTTTGAACAACTGGGCCCAGTTTAGTGTCTGTCCATCCATCCAATGTGTATATCTGTAGACACTTAAATTATAGATTTTTAGATTTCCATTTCTATAAATACAAACCTGCTTTTATCTGGATAGTTTTCTGAAATTTTTGTACTATAGAATGAATGTATCTTTGATCAGAATGTTTTAACCCTTGTCATGCTGAATAAATTAAGATGCCAAGTCCACTTATAACTGTCAGCCAATCAGATTACTAAATCCAGATAGTTGATATAAAGTCACACACTGAATGACAAACAGTGTAGATCCAGATCGGTTGGCTTCAACTGATCTAGATCTACAGTTTGAAAAAGTGGGCATGTCCTGTTTTAGAAGTAGAGGACATTTACTCTTTTGCTGTGAATACCACAAATATCTCATCGAATGTAATGAAAACATCAGTATTTTCACGAGTGCAAAGCAGGAATGAAAATTTGAATATTTCCATTACATGAGATGAAAATTTTTATGGTATTCACTGAAAAAGTGTAAATTTTCTTTTTACTTTTATTGTTTACACATGAATGCATGCTTCTGATGTCATAACTAACATCCCCAAACAAAACATGAAAATCATGGCGTTGACATTAAGTGCTTAACAAGTGAAGCACTGGAGAGACAAAAACAAAGAGTTTTGGCAAATTAAAATAACGTTGTTACGAAAATGTTCCTGACATTCTAACTAAGAAATTGCATACCACCACATGATAGTTTTGCTCAGAAACAAAGAAGTTAGAGGAGTTAAAAAAACTGAAGTGGGATCAGCATCTGTCAGGGAAACAATGAAGACAACCTAAATAATCCGAAATGAGTAGTGAAAATAACATTGACTTGTTATTTTTCACTTGTGAAAATATCATATTCTTTTACTTGTGAAAATATCAGATTTATTCATTTCACATTGATTTGACCACTTGCAATAAAATAATACAACTTAATATTTTTACAGATATGACTATCATAAAGTGTTCTTGTCTAGAGCATATCTCTACAAAAAGTGTCCTTAAAAAGGACAGCTGCTGATAGTACCAGACCCTGATTTTGCCAGAAGAAATCTGATGATGGCAGTTTGGTGCTTTACGCCCCTTTCAACATTATTTAAGTAATGTCGAGATGATGGAAGGGTGATAATGAAAGGCTCTGTGCAATGAAGCGCTGCATAGTCATGGGTTGATTTGAACCCGGGATCTCATAATCCATCATTGGGAGCATTAACCACTTGGCCACCTGGAAAATGTTGTTAATTAACGTATCGTTAAAACTTTGATCATTAAATATGGCATATATGCTAATATTTTTGCTGAAAAAATGTGAGTAGCTTTTGCATTTGCAAAAGCTACTCACATTTTTTCAGCAAAAATACCTGTGAATTAGCTATTGTACTTACTAGAATAGTTAATATTTTGACCTTTAACAAGCTCATTAAGCTAACAATGCTTTGAACAACTGGGCCCTGGACGCTTCCTGGAAGACATGTTTTATATATGTCAGCAGATGGTTAGACATGTTTCAGTCCAGACAATGACTCATTTGAGAAACATCAGCTCTGATGACTAGTATAATTATTAATGGTAAAATGAAAAAAAAAAAAAAAATATGTAAAATAAAAAAATGTATGCCTGCCACGGAGATCAAATCCGTGCCCTTCAAAGCAGACTTGTTAACCATCACACTATGAAGAATGTTTCAACTGTTTTTATCTCCCTTGTCAAACTCTCTCCAGCATGAGATTGAGGCCTGGATGGCTCATTCGGATGGGTGTCCCAGGCCTGCCCAGGAAAAAGTGTGGTTAGGTAAACTGACCGTGGTGAACATGACCCTACTGGATTGACTGGGTCATAAATCTCAACACAAACAAAAAGCATGAGATTGATAAACTACCTACAGTCGAACCTCAATGGCTCAAACATCTTTTGGACTATGGAAATTTGTTCTAGATGTGGGTAGTTTGAGCCTCTGAGGGCTAGTTATAGCACTAGGTTAGGAGACAAACGGGAATAATATATGGATACTTTTTTGATCTCCCATAAAATAATGGCATGTTGAGTGTATTAATTAGAATTGCCTTGATTCTAATGAGTACACACAACATATATTTTCATGATAAAATAGGAAAAACTCCTAAAATATCCCTAAATATTTGTTTTCTTGAGCTGTCACAAGAATATCCTAGGGACTCAAAAACAAATTCGAATTAAGCATGGTAAATAAATCTTCACTGTGTGTCATTGCGGTTTTACAGTATATGAAAACCTAATCTTATCTGCCTATCGGCAAAAAATATTAAAAGAACTGGATAAACTTGATAGAGTTCCTTCCATTTTTGTCAAGGGAGACAACTTTTGTGACTTCCTATTTGCTTTCCTGCATATTAAACCTCTTCTGGGAGCAAATTCTTTCCTTATAGAGTAGACCCTTTTCCAGAAGGGAACAAAATAAACTTTGGCAGTGTTGCCTCCCCTTAATTCTTTGTATGCTGGATAATTTTGTGTGCTCTTTTGTAGTCTGTGGATTTTATTTTAAGTTAACTTTTTTCAAAAAAATCTTTCAGGAATACCATCAGAGTGTCAAACAGTTTGGATCCACAGATCAGGCCCGACATTTTGTTGGGCCTGATCTGGGTCCAAACTGTTTCGAAAGGTTATCAGCAGACGACACAAATCGCCACTAGCTGGGAAAGAGTTGAAAGTGTTTAAATTCACCTTAAGTTTAATTGGAATTTTCAGGGAATGGTTTGTAGAGAAGCTACATATGGAGAGAAAGAACTTGGTGATTTTATTGGACAATGGAATCAACACAGATAAACTGGCAGCATCTGGTAAACCTGAAACCAAGAGACAACTCATGAAGGATGCTATAGTTAGAAGTCTCAAGACTCTAACTGATAAAGATAAGGTACTATGGTTAGCTTAGGAATACAGACAGACAGGCCTGAGCAAACAGAGTAGACCCAGATCAGATGCCACATTCTGTGGCATCTGATCAGGGAATACACTCTTTGCTACTCATCCGTCAAGATGTAGTAAAATAGACTTGTTGAAATAAACGTGGTAAGGAGTTAGGTGTCTGCCTTAACACCTAGCACTCTGGGTAAAATTTATAGCAGACAACATTTCGAAATATTTTTCTTATTTTTCTCAGAAAACAGGATGACATTTCATGCAAATTGTCTCCTAAGGAGACAATTTGCATGAAATGTCAAATCCTGTTTTCTGGGAAAAATAAGAAAAATATCATCAATTTGTCGTCTGCTGAAAATGCCCAGAGAGAGGTAAAGGTTAAATATTTAGGAACATGGTAAGAATTTTGAGCCACATTGAGTAAACATGTGTCTTAGAGTATGAGATGTGCTTTTTCAAATCATCAAATTCATATCTTCTTGCCCATCCATTTTCATGAGGAGCTTTATGGTTAGCCGATACATTATGCAGTACCCAGTATTACTGTTAGCAGATTGTGAACTCTCTGATCAGACTGTGCAGATGCATAGGCTGATCTGGATCATTGCTGTCTCATATGCTCAAAGGCCTCTTTTTAGTTGATATAGCCCATTTATTGGGCCATGTTGAGGAACAAGAGGTCTTCTGCTATATAGTCTGGTGACAAATGTCATTCCATTTTCCACCCTCTTGGATTTCAGAGAAAAAAATACAATACCCTCTCTAATTATTAAAGTATTCAGTTATTATAAAAGATTTTTGTTATAAAAGATTGAAGGTAAATAAGAAATTATTTTTAGGTAGATTTAATTAAACGCTCCACCTGCTTGATGACATCATAATATGATGTCATCAAGTAGGTAGAGTGTTCAGTGCTCCAGCTAGGATTTGAGGGCAGAGGGGTGCCCTGTAGGGCACTTTTTGCGCAGTCATACAAGAATAATTTGATGTGCTTAGTATCAAGACATGTTACAAAATATAATCCCATTCCACAATAAATACCTCAAAAATAGAGTATATATAAAACTGCCCTTTAAACACTGATAACTTTTTTTAATTTTGGTCCAATTTTCATGAAATTTTCACCAAAATGTGGGGTTTTATGTCTGGAGTTGAAATAAGACAGAGGGCAGCTTTAGTAGGGTAGAAGGGCGGCAATAGAAGGCAACAGGGGTGGCCCGCCCCTCCATATAGGGCTAGCTGGATCACTGGTTAATTTGCTACCATATTCGACCTAATTACCGCACATGCTCCTATAAGTGCACAGTAAAGCAATTAAGTAGCCTTTAGATTACAGTCAGTGTACTTTTATCAACTTCTTTGTAAAAGCATATGTTGTGGGAACTCATTTGAATTGCCTCAACAAGTCGAAGCAATTCAAACGAGTACCCACAACATATGTTTTTATAAAGAAAATCAGAAAATAATATTGCAAGAGCATCATTAATAATTTAGTCCTCTGCTGATCTTTCTAGAAAGAGTGACCTTATTAGGTTGATATTTTTCTACAAATTTGTTCAGTAATTTTGAAAAATCTAAGTGCACAGTGCAGTAATTAGGTCGAATACGGTATTAGTGTTGTCATTTTCTAGGAAACTGTAAAAGGCGGTCTGTGCACTCACTCAGATGATGTATTTGATTTTCCTTGCAGCATCATTGGAGGCTGTAGATTATACTAGCAAACAGCAGATAACTAAACTGAAGTCTGCCTATAGCTGCAACAAACATGAATACATTAAATGTCCCCAAAGTTTCTGACAAAATGGCATATGCAAACAGTGTAGACTCAGATCAGACTGCACCTGAAGAGACTACACTATTTGTCATTCCAATAAGTATGCTAAGAAATAACTGCATAAAAAGCAAAATTTAGGCACAAACAGTATGGAATAAAGTGTTCAAAATTTCAGGCCATTTACTGTTCAGAAGACAATTTTGTCATTTTTGCTTGAAAACATATTTTGCGAATATGCAGTGGCATCACATCACCTATCGTATTCGACCTAATTACCGCACATGCTCCTATAAGCGCACAGTCAAGCAATTTAGTAGTTTTTAGATTGCAGCCAATGTACTTTTATCCACTTCTTTATAAAAATATGTTGTGGGTACTTGTTTGAATTGCCTCGACTAGTCGAGGCAATTCAAACGAATACCCACAACATATGCTTTTATACAGGAAATAAGATAATCATATTGCATAAGCAGCTCCTTGTCATCTGCTGATCTTTCTTTAAAGTGTGTCCTTATCAGGTGGATATTTTATTATGTTTTTTCCAGTAATTTTGAAAATTCTAAACACACAGTGCGGTAATTAGGTCGAATACGATATCTTAAATTACTGAAATAACCCAAAGTATTGGGACTAACAGGTCTAAGCAAACTGTGTAGTAGACCCAGATCAGATGCATGACTGCTACATCACCAGGCAAACACTAAACCTGCTAGACTTATGGCCTTCAACATTGTCATGAAACAGTGATACTTTAATTCATCACGAAAACATGCCTATAAAAGTTTGACCCCCTTAAACCCCACTTTTATATAGCAAAACTGGGGTTTACAGGGGTATGCATTATTTTTCTTATTTCTGCTTAAAACATACATTGTGGGTACTCATTAGAACCACCTCAATGAGGCAGTTCTAATGAGTACCCACAATCTATGTTTTGAGCAGGAGTATGAAAAATATCAGGATTTTATATCTGAAAATTTTCATTTTTTGTTGGTAAAATTTTCAGTACATTTGAATAGGCATGTTTTTGTAATGTGCCTAAAATATTCAGACATCTAAAATGTCTTATTGTACATCCTTAAATTTGAACAGGTCCAATTGACTACTTGACAATGTATCTATAAAGTGCTGGCTGAATGTTTAAAACAGTATCAACCCTGATCAGATTGCTGCTTTAGTACCATATTAACCCTAAGTATTGGGACAGATAGGCCTTTGCAAACAGTGTAGACCCAGATCAGATGAGGCAGAATGCAGCATCTGATTGGGGTCCACACTGTTTACCATACATTTTAGACATATCAAGAGGTTGTAGAATGGACTTTTTCAAATTTTAGGACAAGTATGGTAAGTAGATAAGGTGTCCTAATGCATAGGGTAAATATGGTAACAGTTTGATTTGGGTCTATTGAACTCAAATTAAATCATCAGTCAGCATCAGTCAGGCAAGTTTCTGGTGGTAAATTTAATTTTATGATAAATGCCTTGAAAAAATACTGCAGAAATCAAAAAGGCAAATGGTTTCTGATAAAATTCTGTCGAGCACGAGTGAAATTTTCCATTTAGAATAAAAAGCCCAGATGAAAAGGATCCTTCCAAGTGTTATTGAATGGAAGTAAGTGATACATGAATCGATTTGCTCAAGTGTAGCATTTACAAATAAGTATTGTCCAAGCTTTGCAATGGTCAAGCTTTCTTGTGTTAAAAGGATTCAACAGAATACTTCATGTACATAATTTCTTGTAAAATGTGATTTTGCTTTTGTATTAAAGTTAAGGAGAAAGGATTCACCTCAAAGAGAGACCATTCTAAGCTAAGTGTTTTTGCCTCCCTTTTGAAAGGGACTTGCTCCAGTAGAAGATAATTTTCATTACCAGTATATAAATTCATTATCAGTGGGGCTACTCTTAAAGGAAAGAATTTGCTCCCAGTGGGAGCAAATTCTTTCCTTTAAGATTAGCCCCCTTTGAGAATGGAGGCAAACAGTTACAAGTGGGATTGATCTACTATAGATAGAAGTGCATCAGTTCTTCTTAATTCTGATTTTGTTTTATCGATGTTTGTTTCAATAGATGAATTTAGTGGTATCTCCATCAAAGGACCAGGCAACAGAAGTTCTTGGACCATGCGGTGAAAGACTATATGTGGCTACTGAGGCAAACAAAGATGACCTAACAGGGTTAATAAAAACATTACCTGTTGGCAAAGGTATACCAGTAGCAGATTGCAGGTTGATATATAGCTCTATTGAAAGGAGGTTTATGTAAATTAATATTTTACTTATTTCTCCATGAATACATTTTATTGATACTCATTGGAATTTGTGTTCTTTTAAAGAAATAAGAAAAATGTCAATACTTTTCCATTGACACCTTCTGTAGAGCTGTGTTGATAGATTTTTTTTTTAAGAGTGAGTTTTCTTTAACCCTTGTCCTGCTGAACCCAGATATATCCTGTTTTGCAAACAGTGTAGATCCAGATCAGTTGGCTTCTGAAGAAGCCAACTGATCTGGATCTACACTGTTTGCCATTAAGTATGCAACTTTATAACAACAATCTGGATCAAGTAACCTGATTGGCTGAAAATTAGAAGTGGGTGTGACATCTTAATTTATTCAGCAGGACAAGGGTTAAGACATAGCTGTTTGCAAGATATAGCTGCTTGCTCTACCACAGTCAGTATTGGTAGTCTCTGGTTGACTTCACAGCATGTCCAGTGACTCAATAGTCAATAATTGTATGATGTATTTTCTGCAAGTCAACTATTAGTCGATGATCAGTAAGTTTTACAAAACAGATATTCGACTATGAAATTCTGGCCAATTCCAAACATTACTTCAGATATCCAGTCTTGTTATATGACCAGAAAGAAAGCTTTCCTCTGATTTGACAAATCTCTATGTTAACCTACAACTAGATAAAAATGGTTTCTCCAGGTAAATAGCAAACACAAAAGTATGTTCGCTTCACTGTAGACAGGCAGACAAACATACTTATGCACCCAGATCTAGTGGCAACCTTCGTTTTACTTCATTCACTATCTTTAATTTAGACAAGTTTTCAAGATGCATTCGCATTTGAGACTGCCACTCAAAACAAGAATTTATTCCCAGTTTCTCATGTAAGCAACTGTAAGCAGACTGATAAATAATTAATAAGCCAAAACTAAGAAATGATTATTGATTAACCTGTTTAAAGTTGCTTTTGAATAAATATAAGCTCTGACTTCATTTGACCCTAGCGAGTGGTGCCAACTTTGTAAATGCACTGCTGTCCAAATCTTATGCTTGTCAGAAAAAGTAGTTGGCTCTGAGTATGCATCAAAGGCAGTGCATTTATTTCATTTTATTTATGCAAAGAAACAAACAAAAAACAAACATTTCCAGGGTTTATTTTTGTTATCAGACTTTTAGACAGCCCAAAATAGACATGAGTGATAAAATGAAATGAGCATACTGTCAAAATGAAATGTACATGATTTTGAGTCAAATTTCAGCCAGTCACAATCAAATCACATGTTCTCAAAAGCCAATTACATTTAAATCACATGTTCTCAAAAGCCAATCACATTTAATGTTAGAAACAGTTCTCTGGCAGGTGTCTTATGGAAAAAAAATGGCAACAAACACAATTTAAGAAATTTGCTTCACTAATCCAGAGCATTTAGAGAAAACAGGCTTATAGAGGTTCATCTGAATTTATAATAATAACATGTAATATTTAGAGTTTAGAAGCCAAAATTTAACCTTGTTTAGGAAATGATGTTTTCTGTGTATTTCAGATGTAATTAACCCTTATAGTGCCAATCACAACTGCAGCAGACGACGCATTTATTTTTGTTTATTTATTTTTTCAGAGAAAACAAGTCTTGTCATTTCATGTGAATCATCTGCTTGGCAGATGATTCACATGAAATGTCATACTTGTTTTCTCTGAAAAAAAAAAACAACAAAAAAACTCATCTGCTACAAATTTTGCTTGGCGCTTTAAGGGTTGAATTGGCTATAGCCTGGATATTATGCGGCAGACTGCATGCCTAGTTATCAGTCCAATCATTATTGATGGCTATGCTTCACTCTTTAATTTTCTTTAATTGCACGACAGTGGTTCGGGCCTCAGACTCAATGACGGCCTCTTCATAAAACTAACTAGTGGGTCGGGGCTTGACGATTTGTCTTTGGCTTGGCCCGCCGTGGTTCAACTACTGGTTTTCATTTACTGTCACACAGTAGAATTAGCCATGAGTACTCTTCTTTGTTTATCATAGTGATGAATTTGATTTTTATGTTTTCACTTTGATGCACTGACTGAGTTGGGAGCCTTCATGCAAACCGAATTTTTACGTATTTCTGTATTAAGAGTTGCATCGGGACCCAGGGTGAAGTTGGCTGGCCGTAAAAGTGCTTTTAACTCGCCGGTAGTTTATTCTACTGACAGTTCTAAGGCAGTGGTCCCGGTGTTAATCTTACTTTTTGTTGCTTTGTGGTTTATTCTACGAGGCGATTTGTTTTAAGGTTTGCCTGGTGTTGTTTTGTTCTTGTGTTTTTGGTCCTTTGAGCATTACGATTACCTCGCTTGGGGGAGAGAGAGCTAATCTTAGTGCTTTTCGTGTGTTTGTTTGATTTGCCCTTGTTTGGTTTTGTTTGTTTCCTCTTCCTCTTGGTGTCTGGGAAGGGTTGCGGTTTGTGATTGTGGCACTCCCTGGACTTTTCTCTAACTGTTTTTTGAAAGTAAAAAAGGTCTGTTTTGTATCCATATAAGAACAGTTATTTCAGTTTCAGACTCATAACAAAACAGTTATTGACTTCTATTCTGTTGATATGAGGATTTATCAATGCTCAAAAGTGATATTCACCTTAGCTTTCAGCCTCAGTGAATATCACTTTTTATACCCTGCCACACAATTGTGGTGGGGTACTATGGTTTCATGTTGGTCGTCCCTGTGTCCGTCCATCCGTCCGTCGTACGTCCGTCCGTCCTTTTTTCATTTCCAGATGATAACTTGAGTAAACATCAATGGATTTTCACCAAACTTGGTATGTGCATTGATATTGTGGAGATCTGGTTTGGGATTGCTAATGGGCAAATTTCGTCAAATTTTTACGGAGATCTGCCCCAGACACGCCCATATTTTCGTTTCCGGACTATAACTTGAGTAATTAACAAGGGATTTTCACCAAACTTGCTATATGCATTGACATTAAGGAGATCTGGTTTGGGATTGCTAATGAGCAAATTTCATCAAATTTTTACGGAGTTATCTGCCAGAGACACGCCCATATTTTCGTTTCTGGAAGATAACTTCGGTAAATAACAAGGGATTTTCACCAAACTTGTTATATGCATTGACATTAAGGAGATCTGGTTTGGGATTGCTAATGGGAAAATTTTGTCTAATTTTTACGGAGTTATCTGCCCGAGACACGCCCATATTTTCGTTTCCGGATGATAACTTTAGTAAATAACAAGCGATTTTAACCAAATTTGCTCTATGTATTGACATTAAGGAGATCTGGTTTGAAATTGCTAATGGGCAAATTTCATCAAATTTTTACGGAGTTATCTGCCCGAGACACGCCCATATTTTCATTTCTGGATGATAACTTGAGCCTAAATAACAAGGCCTTTTAACCAAACTTGCTATATGCATTGATACTATCAAGATCTGGTTTAAGATTGCTATCTCTGTCCCTCCATCATTTTCTTTCCAGACATTTTCGCAACGATAACTTTAATACATAACAAATAATTGCTATGGCGGGGTATTATGCTTGGGGTGCTTTTATTTGGGTTAATAATTCCTCAAGTTGACCTCATCGACTTTGATGTAGTAATAGTCAGGTTAGTGGGGGTCAAATTCTCTAAGAGAAAAACATGGCATGTTGACCTCATTGAGGTCAATAATTGTATGATATTAAATATCAGTTTATAAAAAAAAAAAAATCTAAAATCTAAATATTTCAGATATCCAATGTTAAGTTGAGTTGGAGTTGATTTCTGAAAAGTATATATTCCATTGTAAATCTGGGAATTACTACAACTCTGCACTGTTTCTTCCACTTTGTCCTATTTCTGTTAGTACCTAAAATATGAAAAAAAAGTGCATTGGCAAACAGTATAGGCCAGATCAATTGCCACTACACTGTTTACTATGTTATTTAGCAATTTTCAGTCAAAGAACCAGTTATGGTAATTTCTCCTTTAAATTTTACCACTCTCTTGGCTAATCCAGTAGACACAAATTGTTGATATTTTTTTACAAAAAAAAAAAAAAAAAAAAAAAATTGTCTCCTTAAGAAAGAGACAGAGTAAGCATGAAATGTCATCCTTTTTTCTGGGCAAAAAATAATTCAAAATATCATTTTCAAAGCTTTAATTGCCTTGGCAAAATTGGTGACTATTAATTCTTATATGAATCTCAACCTGAGAAAAATGTACCTTCTGACTTTTTGTGCCCAATAAAGACTCAAATCAGCCTGCTCTTCTGTCCAGTCTGATTAGAGTCTTTATTGTCAGCATGAAGAAGTTGCATCCGTCCATGGCTATCCACAATAAGCCCAATGAAGATTCTGATCAGACTACATAAATGTGCAGGCTGATCTGAATCTTCACTGGGTGCACATGTCCAAAGCTCAGGGATGGGAAACTTTAGGATTAATGCAGATTTCAGGATTGAGAACTTTCATTTTAAGCATGAAATTTCACTTTTACACTTGTTCACAAGACTTACCTTTTGTGTCAAAAGTAGTTATTTGGGTTAATATAATGCCTGAAATAACTTTAAAAACTAATTATTAGCTGTATATCTCCAGATAAGATGGAGTATCCACATAATTTTCTTATTTCTCAATAAACATATGTTGTGGGTACTCATTAGAATGGCCTGAGGCACTTCTAATGAGTACCCACAACATATGTTTTCATTGAGAAGTAAGAAAAATATTAGTAGTTTTTTGACTGAATGTTTAGATTTCAGGATTGATTATTAGCGACTGCTCTCACCTGTGAAAGCTACATTTTCTAACCTTGGGATTCATAATGATAAATGAAGATAACTCACATTTCCATCAATTTTACTGTGCAAATCTCTGGCCTCATCCCATCAGACCTTGCAAAAGAGATGGTTACCTGGTGCATCTACCATTCTAGAGGAGAAGCAGGTAGCTTTAGACAGAACTTGTGTTCATCATTTATCTCAGGTCAAGTAAAAGTCCCACAAATTTAGAGGTAACATTTTGACATGTTATTGACTGGAATGTTAAACTGAACAGCTTAGTGCAGCTCAAGTAATCTGTGCAAATTTAATGCAATTTAAGTTAGAATTTTTCGTTTCTTTTTCCAGGTGAATCTAACTTGCTGGAAGGATTGACTAGGGTGTACCAATTGCTAGCGGAAGAGAACAACCACAACCCTGTAAGCTCAGTGAAAATTTTTTAGCTATGTCATGAGAAAAGGGTTCATATCATACATGTGGAAAACAAAGACAAAGATCATTCATACCATATATTCATTAAGCATATCCCAAAGAAAAATATTACTTACTGTGACAGTTCACTGTTCTCATCAAGAACCATAATAAGACTTGACCTTGACCTTGTGATGTCAAAGGACTTGGACTAACCACTAGACTGGCTCCTAGTGGTAAATAAAGGCCTGTACATGTTACTCAAGTTGTATGCTGGACCGGGATCAGTGGGCATACAACCTGAGCAACATCTACAGGCCTTTGTTTACCACCACAAACCAGTCTAGGGGTAATCAGCCCAAGTCCCGTTATGTCACAAGGTCAAGGTCACAGTCTGATGATGATCTCAGTGAGAACCGAAACTGTCATAGTAAGTGAGTTTTTTCTTTGGGATATGCGCAATGAATATATGGAATTAATGTTATATTTTATCCTGATGAACCTATTCAGTGAAAGACACAGCTCAGTCTGCTAATTTGCACATTCTTATCACTGCTTTCTTTGTCTATTTACATCACATAACTTCCCTGAGGATTGATCATGAAATAATTTCTACTGTCATTCTCCCCTTCTGCTGATTCAATTAGGGCAGTTGTTAGTTACCAGCTTGACATGACCCTAACAGTGTTGACTGGGGTGTAAAACTTCAACTCAAACAAATAAATAAATTGTCCATTTACAGAATTATCTAATACTGTAGAACTTATTGAGAGCTAAGGCTGTGTTCAAACTGCAGACTGATATGAACCTTTGGTATTCACATAAGATATAATGGTTCTTTTCTTATTCTGTGGCTGATTTATATGTTTGAGCTGCTACATAAGAAAATGTACCCTTTGACCCCAAAAGTACCTTCTGTGTGAAAGAATGTGCACACTACCGGTTAACCGCTTAGAGGACTAAGCCTGCCCAGTAAACGTGTGGTTAGGTAAACTGACCGCACTTGATATGACCCCATTGGGTTGACTGGGCCGTAAAACCTCAACACAAACAAAACCTTCCATGTGCCCAACCAAGACTCAAATCAGCCTGCTCTGACTGAATCTGTTTGCCACTTAATCTTACCCTAACCTTCTGTAAATAATCCAGATATAAGTATGCATATATAAGTATGCTAACTATGATCCCTAAAACTAATCTTAACCGAAACCTAACCATCAGTGACCAAACTCTCTAAGTTAGCCCTAACTTTTAGTGTAATTGATAGGTATGCACACTAACATGCTGAGATCAGTAAATGATGGCAGACAGATTCTAAAGTCTAACCTTTGACAGCATGTAAAAAAATGAGGTGTTATGTGAGAACCCATACCTTCTTACGTGTGTGCCCAGTGTAAACTCAAATCAGCCTGCACATCTGCTCAGTCTGATCAGTCTTTGTTGTCCATATGAAGAAACTTTGCATCGTTGGCTGTCCAAAATGCACTCAGTGAAGAGTCTGATCGGACTTCCCACGTGCAAGATGATCTGAATCTTTGCTGGACACACACGTACATTTTCTGACATTGCAGCTAAAATAGTTACAGAAAATGATGTTATTCAGATTATCTTTGAAGTAATTTTTGTATTTCTTCACATGAAATCATCAAATGTCAAGCCATATTTTCTCACAAACATATCTAAAAATGTCAAATGAAGCTGTTGTGATTGGCATTTTAATGGTTAACAGTTTACCCAGTGTTGGCCAAAACTACGGTCTGAAAAAAATGACATATGCAAACATTGCAGACCCAGATCAGACTGCTCCTTCAGGAGCAGTCTGATCTGGGTCTACACTGTTTGCCATTCCACTGAGTATTTTCAGAGGAATAAAAAGCAAAATTTAGGCCAAAATAGTATAGAATAAAGCTTTCGAAATTTTAGGACATTAACTAGATAGTCTGGCCCCGAATGCTTGACTCTTCGGCTGTTTTCAATTTTGTGTGTGTGTTCAGTGCTTCCATTGGCAAGCATTACCACATACACATACATGTCGGAGGAAAAGTCAGGGAAAGAATATTTTTTTCAAGGCCAGGAAATTGTCAGTGAATTTTGAAAAGTCTCAGGGAAATTGTGAAAATTTTATAAAGTCAGTGAATTGATAGGGAATTTTCTAAATTGTTTAGCAAGTTTGCAGTTTTTGTAGAAGGCTAAGGTGATTTCTTCAGTTTTGCCAACACTAAGGTTCATGTTTTCATTGACTTTTTTTTAGTCATAAGGTATATTTGCAAAATATTTTAAATCTTTAATTTGTGTATACTATAAGTTCAGTTTTTATATTCTTGCAGAAATTGAAATTTCTAAAATTGTGTCTAGAAGAAGCTGAAAGGCTGAGCAGTTCTGCTGGTGGTGGTTGTGTCTGATGATTATTTTTCTTAATTATGTACTGGTCATTGCACACAACCATTACTTTATATTAAGGCCTCAATGCCACAAAAAATAAAGTCAAACTTTAACTTTTGTGAAGGTTTATAGTTCTAGCATGAAGGTTCAGTTGGATATTGGAGACATTTTGTGATACTTGGGCCTTATGTACTGTTCTTTCATAGGCTCTGCTAATGACTTAACCTATTGTAATGAACTCCCAACACTATATATTGGAAGATTCTAATTTCAATTTTAGGTATGTTAGGCTATGTGATTTAGATTTTCCTAGAGAAAAATGGTTGAACTATTTGCAAACAGTCAGGACCCTGATCAGATGCCACTTTCTGTGGCATCTGACTGGGTTTGCACTGTTTGCCAATTACCCTTTTAAAGGTCACCAGACTACAATGGGTTAACAAGTACAGTGCTAGTGGATAGAGCACACCATGCACAAAAAAATAAATACATACATGCAGCATATGATTTTAAAGGGCAAGGGTTGGCTATAGAGGTGGAAGGAGGTCAACATTCTAAGCAATTTTGTGAATAACAAACCAACTTCTATACACTAAACAGAATGTCAACCATTTCTAAGGATATACATAATATAGTGATTTCTCTATGTTTGTTGTTTCATCATTGGCTTTGTTAGCTGTGACTACAAAGAACCAGGGAAAAATGCTTCTTGTCAGAGAAAAATCCAGGGAATCGTCGGAATTTTTGTCAAAGAATTTGTATGAACCAAGCCATGATGCTACCTTTTTTTTTTTTGCAGGGCAGATTTGAGCAGCGTTCTAATATTGTGTTGATTGTACTAGATGGAGACAGTAAACCATTTGATAAAGAGAAAACTCCCATACTAGAGATGATTGCCAAAGAACAAGAAAAACTGGTCAGTATTTATTCAATAAGTTAAAAACAAAACAAAAAAAGAACCAATAACAACAACAAAAAGAAAAAACAACAAAACAGTCTCCATGCAGTGAGCCAGTAACTGAAAAGTAGAAAAGCAAAATAACAACATTCATAAAACTTAAGGTGAACTGATATTCCTCCCAAGAGAGATCACTTTAACCACTTCAACCTGAAAATATTTCCTACACTTCTCAAGGGAGACTACTCTTAAAAGAACAGATTTGCTGCAATTGGGAGCAAATTTGCTCCTTTAAGAGTTACCACCTTGGAAAAAGGATTTATCTAATTGAGAAGCATGTTGTTTCCTGTTAAATTTGTCTCACTTTGAAAGTGAGGCAAATATGCCCCACTTAAAGTGCAGTCTTTTTAAGTTGTATTCATACACCTTATCTCTTAGTCTACACAAACTTTTATAGCAAATTTGGTGGAAATGGGATGAAGCACGAGGGATTTCCATTTAGAGGAAAATGCTCTCAAATAATAAATATATCAGCAAATGAAGAGTTTATTATATAAGCTGAGCAGTCTGGTGAGAATCTTATGTTAATTGATTAAGAAATAAGAATGTTGCCACATCTACCAAGGTGTTGTGTATCTTGAATCACCGGGGCATCCAAACGAGATTAGCTTACAGTTGGGCAAGGCCTGCTATCCTTGCAGCAGGTAAGGGTAGAGGGGGAATGTTTTTATTTCTTTTGTTTTTTCACTTTCATTCATTTTTCTCTTTCTCCACTGTCCCTGTCTATCATTTCCTCTACTATCTCTTCTGTCTCTCTTCTCCCTTTCTCTGGGAGATGACACAAAAGGACACACAAGGGTTGATGTGTGGTTAAACCCCAACACAACCAGTCAAAATACCTACCAAGTGTATCAGGTTACCTTAAGTTCATTTCCAGGCCCCAAGGTTATAAAACTTTTTTCATGCTCAATTCAGCTGAGCATGAAATTTTTCATGCTAATAAATCTCAAATTACTAACAATGCCAAATTCTGTCTTGCTAAACATAACTGAGCATTAAAATTTCTCTGCTAATAAATATGAAATATTGTTGGCATTTTCATATTTATTAGCAGTTGTTTCTCTTTTTTTTTTCAGAATCACAGTGTTCAACATTTTGTGTACACCCTGGGTAAATCAAGTGATCAAGAGTTAATAGAGAGATTAGCCCAAGTTGCTGACCAGAACAACCTCAAACTGAACAGCTCTAGTGATGTCATTGTCAAACCTTGGCCACCGGTAATTTACCTATGTTACATTAAATAAAGAGATCCTAACTATACATGCATCAAGCTAGGGTTTTAGAAAAGAAAAAAGTTTCACTGCAAACACTGTAGACTTAGATCAGATACCACAAAATGTGGCATCTGATCAGGGTCTACACTGTTTGCCACTCATCTAGCAGTTTTTGACACTTGGCAGGTATACTTGACTTGTTCAGATTTTAGGACAAGTATGGTAAGGAGTTAAGGTGTCCCAATATGTGGAGTAAGTACGGTAGCTTTCCTGGAGTGAAGTTCCAGAGGAGCTATTGGCTGTTGCCTGTTGCTTGTCATCTGTCATCTATGAACAGTTTACATTTTGGAGCTAAATTTTACTGTCACATTGATGGTGTAGCTACAGATTGAAGAAAAAAATCTTATTAGATTCCTGTTTTATGAGGGGGGCTTAGTTTGGTTTACAAATTAGACATACATGTAACTACAAAATATGCTTATTCAAAATTAGTTTATGGAAAATGTGATATTTTTTACCCAGAATAGGACAACCCTTATCCTGCTGAATAAATTAAGATGCCATGCCTACTTCTAATTTTCAGCCAATCAGATTACTTGATCCAGATTGTTGCTATAAATTCACATACTTAATGGCAAACAGTGCAGACCCAGATCAGTTGGCTTCTTCAGAAGCCAGATGATCTGAATCTACACTGTTTGCAAAAGAAAGGGTATATCCGGGTTCAGCAGGACAAGGATTAAGTGTTATGTCAGCCATCCTACTGTATTCCCTGCACATTCAGAGACAAGCTTTAGCAAACAGTAGATCCAGATGCGACTGCTTCTAAAGAGGTAGTTTGAACAGGGTCTGCTCTGTTTGCCATACTGCAAGTAATTTTTAGACCTATCACCAGTAGTCAAATGGACTTGTCAATAATTTTATAACAAGCAGTGAAGTTGTTCAGATGTACTTAAAGGCTCCATATTCCTCAAAATAGACATTTTTTTATCCAAGAAAGGTTTTATAAATTGATATATAGTATTAATAGGATCATAAAATGTGGCATCTGACAGCCTGTAAAATTCCAGTTAGTGTCTCATTTTTGAACTGGATCAAAAATGATGATTTTTTTTAATCATATCTCTGAATTAATGTTGGCAACATTAATTCAGAGATATGATAAAAAATCATTTCATTTCTAGAATGAGAGACTTACTGAAATTTTCCAGGTTATTAGATGCCACATTTTATGACTGTATTAATACCATATATCAATTTATCAAACCTTTCTTCGATAATAAAATGTCTAGTTTTCAGGAATATGGAGCCTTTAAGATAAAATATTGACATGTATTTTAATAGAGTACTTATGATAAAGAAGTATTGAAGATACATAGTATTAAGGGTGATTATGATAACATGTTATTATTGACATAGTTTGGGTAATTGTAATAACACATAGGCAGATATTTAGGATAATTATGATAATAAATTAATGATACTTTGTTTAATGTATGCAAAGCAAAAGTCTTGACAAACCAGTGTATGTGCTTCAGGCCTCAAACAGTTTCTTAACTTTTCACATACGTATCTATAATTGGAAAAAATTCACATAGACAGTCTCTTCTTGTCCCTTTTCATCATAATTCTAGATAAGATATTAGTTTTAGCCAGATAGAGTACCCACAACATATGTTTTCATGCAGAAATAAGCAAATTATTTGTCATGACACCACTTTTTATTCAGAGCTATGTTTTTATTTCTTTTTTTAATTCCAGATACCAGGTTTAGTGAACAATAACACTGTAGTTGGCAAGGAAGGTGTGTTAGATATTGTCACAGATCCGGAACTATTTCCGTCAAGAGTTTCCACCTACTTCCAGAGGCTGCCTCCACAGGTGGACAAGGAAATGACTCTAATAGCTCCTCTGCTGGACCCAAAATTAGGTAGGAATTCATAGCTCAAGAGTCATTCATATGCAGATAAAGAATTTTATTCTTTCTTCACAATGTTGTATATTGTGGCAACTCATTACTGAACCACCTCACTTAGGCAATTCTGATATAAGATTGTGTTTGTTTTCACAGAAATGAGCAAAATATCAATAATTTATGGTTGAAAAATCTCATATCTGGTGTTATTTTTGTAGTTGTTGTTTTACCAATATTTTATTTTATTTGAGGCCTGCCTCAATAGCTCAGTTGTATATATGTCCGACTGGTGATCAGGAGGTTGCGGGTTTGACCCCTGCTGGGTTGGCAACATTCTTTCATGAAGATTGGTCATGAAATATTTTCTACTGTCTCTGCTGCTGTGGTCAGGGTAGTCCAGATAAACACTGCAAGTTAGAAGTTATTTTTAAATTTACATACAGATAACTTCAGTATCAACAAAGCTCTTGCCAAATGTGATTGTTGTATGACTAGTAATGTAACAACATGATAAAGGCTGTGTGCAAGGAAACACTGCACACTTCTAGAAAAATCTGCTCCAAGTAGGACTCAGTCACTCACTGCCACTAGCTCAGCATGAGTTAAATATATCTACTGCCCTTGTGGCACTTGTTGCAATTCTTAAATCACAACTGCTTAATAGCTGTATTGCTGGGTATTTTAGCAAAACCTGTGTTAGCTAAACAGTTGGGTTGTATCCAAACAAAAATATATAAATTATATAGAAAAATGGCCATAAATGTAAATTGTCATTTTTTTCTCTATAATCTATATATATTTGTTTTAGCTACATTTTCTGGGATCCATTTGTAAATTGTGTTGTATCTAAAACAATGCTGTAATTAAATCTTTACAGGTTGCCCTTGGGGGAAAAAAAAACAAAAAAAAAACAGTGGCGATCAAGAGATTCAGTTTTATTGAGACTCTTCATATGACAGCAATGTCACATCACAAAGAACATACTGTATAATTTTGACCCCCTTAAACCCCACTTTTATATAGTAAAACTGGGGTTTACAGGGGTATACATTATATTTCTTATTTCTGCTCTAAACATAGAATGTGGGTGCTCGTTAGAACTAATGAGTACCCACAATCTATGTTTTGAGCAGAAATATGAAAAATATCAGAGTTTTTTTGTCTGAAAATTATCAGTTTTTGGAGTTGAAATTTTCTGTATATTTGAATAGCCGTGTTTTTGTAATGATTTGCAGGGCTGCATATGCCCCCTTAACACCAGCTCATTACGAAAACACGCCTATTCAAATATTTAGAAAATTTCATCCCCAAAAACTAAAAAATTTCAGATAAAAATCTCTGATGTTTTTCTCATTTCTGCTTTAAACATAGATTGTGGGTACTCGTTAGAACCGCCTCAGCGAGGTGGTTCTAACGACTACCCACAATCTATGTTTTTGAGCAGAAATAAGAAAAATAATGTATACCCCTGTAAACCCCAATTTTACTATATAAAAGTGGGGTTTAAGGGGGTCAAAATTATATAGGCATGTTTTCGTGATGTGAAGTAGAACTCATTTTTCCCACAACATACTAGGATGGGCTCAATGATCCTAAAGGAGAATATAAATGAAAAGTGCACTACATGTATGATGAAGTATCTGGAGACTTTTTAGGGCCACACACATAATACAGAGAGGTTCCTATGCATCTGTTTGATCAACATTTCAGGTATATCTATGACATTAGCCCTGCCTGTATATAACAGTACAACAAAGCAGGTAATAGGAGTGGCTGCTGTGGATGCTTCTGTAGCTGGAGTATTCTCTGAGGTGGCCAATTTTGACATTGGCGAAAACAGCTATGCTTTCCTGTTTGAGACAAATAATGGTAGGTTCTGTTAGTTTTCACACTTAACCTTTACCACTCTCTGGACAAATTCCGCAGACAATGAATTTTTCTTACTTTTCAAAGAAAATAGACTTTGACATTTCACGAAAATTGTCTCCTGAAGAGTTTTTCTTATTTGAATTTTGATACCATGTGATATGTTTCCATAAAGAAAGAGGTAAAATATATATTTAGGGGATAGTGTAATAAAACTTGTCATTTGGAGAGGTAAATTGGCAGTTTTATGGTCGGAAATTATATATTATGACTAAGCATTAGTGGAGCCATAAAATATAATTTGCGACCATAAAATTTACAAGTTACCTCCCCAAATGACAATTTTAAATGCTGTTATACTCATTCTAATACATTTCTTCATTTGATTTGTTAAAACAATTGTACTACTTTCACAAAACTGCAAGCGCTTTGAGTTGCATTAGAGCAAATGACAATCAAAAGAAAAGCAAGCTTACGTGATGACATCAGGTTTCTGATACTATATCGCAAAATATACCATAGCAAATTTTTGACATTATCCAATCTGACATGTTACATATGCAGGTGCACTAGAATTATTGTTCATAGCTGAATAGCTTTCTGTCATAAAGTAATATATTGTCTTTTGAAAGATATTATCATACTGTGTAACTAATCCATCACAAGAAACTACTCCAAAATCTTCAGCTTTCTTACAGCAGCATACATGTCAATGTACATTTTTGTTTATTTTAGGAAAAGTTATCCTGCACCCGAAGCTCCGGGATCCAGATGAGACTCAAAGCAAAGATACTGTATTTCCTACACTGGATTTGATAGAGCCAGATCTTAATTCAACACAGATCCAAGCTTTACACAGAGCAACCAATAAGATGAAGCAATTTGATGTGAAGGTATTACACTTAAGATTTGATCCATCACGAAAACATACCTATATGATTTAGACCCCCTTAAACCCAACTTTTATATAGTAAAACTGGGGTTTAGAGTGGTATATATTATTTTCCTTAACTCTGTTCAAAAACATAGATTGAGGGTACTCGTTAGAACCGCCTCGGCGAAGTGGTTCTAACGAGTACGCACAATCTATGTTTTGAGCAGAAATATGAAAAATATAAGAATTTTACTCTGAAAACTTTCAGTTTTTGTGTGTGAAATTTTCAAAATATTTGAATAGGCCAAGTTTTCCTAATGTCCTTGAACTTTTTGTTTATTACACAAAGTGTTTGCAGTTTTTCAGGATTTGTGTGTGTTTGTGTGCATGTGTGTGTTTTCTAAACACAAACATCTAAAACATCACCTTCATTTCATACCTAAATTTAAGCATCTGAGTGGATAGCCTTCTGGGCCCAGTTGTTCAAAACTAACGATGTCGTTGGTTAATGATTCGTTAAAATTTACATCGAGTGATACACAAATATGCTGAAATTTTTTGCTGAAAAAATGTGAGTAGCTTTTGCAGTGCTAAAGCTACTCACATTTTTTCAGCAAAAAATATCAGAATATTGTGTATTGAATCCACTAAAACAGTTAACAAAGTGACCCTTAACAAGCTCGTTAAGCTAACGATGCTTTGAACAACCGGGCCCTGATCTTAAATCATGGGCCAAGGTTCGAATCCCAATAAAGGCAGAGATAGCTTATAATATAGGACATCACTGCATAGAGATTTTCATCACCGGGTTCCAGTGTTTCGATATGACTTAAATAATTTTGAAAGAGCCATAAAACACCAACTCATCATTATGATTTCATTTTCTAGGTCCATGACATACAGTCCTTGTCATCTGGGGAAACTTCATTAAGCCGGGAGCCATTACCAGCTACAGTATACTATCAGCTGATCTCTGGTACCAGGCTCTGTGTGGTGGTGGTACATTTACTTGTAGATGGGGAAGAAGTCAGGAAACAGACAGATCAACCGGATGTAAGATATTATCATGGGAAAACTTGCCCTGATATTATAGAATATTTTTAATGCTCAACTCAGCTGAGCATGAAATTTGCCCGCAAATAAATCTCTAATTACTAACAATTGCAAATTCTTTCTTGATCCTTGGCTATCCAAAATGCACCCAGTGAAGATTCTGATAAGACTGCAAATGTGCAGGTTGATCTGAATTAGTGCTGGGCACACATGTCAGAAGGTACACTTTCTGATATTGCAGCTCTTGTAATGTTCAACACACAAGAAGGGCACTTATGCCAATGTGTTTAGCCTCTGATCTAACTGCATATCTGTTTAGTTGATAAGCACCTTTTCTCATCATCATCATCATCATCATCATCATTATCATCATCAGATTTTTGATTAATGTGCAGGTACATGGGGCATCATCCACATTGGTGGGCCCCCTTCCAGGTAGCTGGCTTGCTGCATGCATGGCAGATCTCACACCAGATCTCCAGGTATGTTGATTATCAGGGTCGATAGCCGAGAGCTTCCACTCTCTGCAATTCCTCTCTGTCAGCTGCTTCTATCGTCTTTGGCCTCCCAGGCCCACGCTTTCCATCAACCAGGATGTAAAAGGCTGTCTTGACTGCACCATTGGAGCGTTCCACATGTCCATGCCATCAGAGTCTTCTCTCCATCTGAATGAGGTCCAGATCCTCAATGCCAAGCCATGCAAGTAGTTCATTTGATCTGGTGGTGACAATGTCTTGCGGCTTGACATTACAGATCTGTCTGATCATTGCCTTTTTTTTTTGCTGCAGACGTTGGCGGTTTGGCTTTGTCAATGGCCAAGTCTCTCTGGCATGGAGCATTGCACTCCGTACACAAGAACTGTATACATGGCCATGTGTCTTGAAAGAGAGGTGGCTGCAAGAGAGAACTGTTAGCAACTCCTGTTTGTTAAATTACAGTAGCCCTGATTGTAGTGTGCAAATCATTGTACAAGTTGCCAAGTAACTTGCAGTTTTCCCGCAGACCCTAACTCCTATTAATACTATATTTCATGTCCCTATATTGTTCATTTTCATGTTTTGGTATTCATCGCATCATTCATTACTGGCATGTAAAATGTAAATTTCTGAAGATGCATTAAGCTTGCATTTGTGTGTGCATTGTATTTTTTGCACACTGCTCTATTATCTAATGCAAAAGTAACCCTCTTACTAAATTCCCTGGCATTCTGGCAGTTTAACATATTTGTCCCACACAATTGAACAAGTCCACTGTTTGTTTATGTGTCTGAAATATTGCTGGATGGGTGGCAAATAATGTAGAACCAGATCAGATGCTGCAATCTGCAGCATCAGATCTGGGTCTACACTATTTGCTCAGGCCTGTCTGTCCAAATCATTAGTGTAAATATGGTGTGCTCTGAAATCATATATTTGCATGCCACAGTCCTTACAATTTTCTCATACTGTTATTTTTCTTATTTCTAGAAGGAGTTGCATGCCCCATATCATCGTATAGATCGACTCTATGGTTCCCCTGAAAAGAATACTCCAGGAGAAGTCTGTGCATTGGAGCGGCATTATGTATCTTTCAAAGAATCTCTTATCAAGGTAAACCTGGACTGTTGAATAAAGTAATAATATGAATAAAGGCAATGCCTATAGGAGAGCTCGCAATGCACTATGCTTTGAAAAACCACATTTTGCAGTTACAGTACAATTGGATAATATTAAAGCCAAAAATCATCCAAAAAAATCAAAGTTTTAGACCCAAGCTATACCGTTAAAATTTTGGAACAGGATTCTGGTACCGGATTTTCCCAGTTGGTCCCGGCAAATACAAATAGATCTGTCACATTAATTGAGAACCGGACAAACTGCAAACAAAATGTTTTTTTCCGGTTTTGTTTGACGGCATGTGCTGTACCATAGAGTTTGCTCACTCAGGCCTTTAAAGGCCACATGCGGCAGCAAGCTCGCTATTATGTATCTTTCAAGGAATCTCTTATCAAGGTAAACATAGAACTACTGAGTAGAGCAGCATTATGTATCTTTCAAGGAATCTCTTGTAAACCTAGAACTACTGAATAGAGCTGTGTTATGTATCTTTCAAGGAATCTCTTTTAAGGTAAACTAGAACTGAATAGAGCAGCATTATGTATCTCAAGGAATCACTTATCAAGGTAAACTAGAACTGAATAGAGCAGCATTATGTATATGTATATGAAAGAAATCTCTTATCAAGGTAAACATAGAACTACTGAGTAGAGCAGCATTATGTATCTTTCAAGGAATCTCTTATCAAGGTAAACTAGAACTGAATAGAGCATAATATATCTTTCAAGGAATCACTTATCAAGGTAAACTAGAACTGAATAGAGAAACATTATGTATATTAAAGAAATCTCTTATCAAGGTAAACATAGAACTACTGAGTAGAGCAGCATTATGTGTGTTTCATGTTTTGGTATTCATGGCTAAGGAATCTCTTATCAAGGTAAACTAAACTGAATATAGCAACATATAATATGTTTTTTAAGGAATCTCTTATCAAGGTAAACATAGAACTACTGAGTAGAGCAGCATTATGTATCTTTCAAGGAATCTCTTATCAAGGTAAACTAGAACTGAATAGAGCATAATATATCTTTCAAGGAATCACTTATCAAGGTAAACTAGAACTGAATAGAGAAACATTATGTATATTAAAGAAATCTCTTATCAAGGTAAACATAGAACTACTGAGTAGAGCAGCATTATGTATGTTTCATGTTTTGGTATTCATGGCTAAGGAATCTCTTATCAAGGTAAACTAAACTGAATATAGCAACATATAATATGTTTTTTAAGGAATCTCTTATCAAGGTAAATATAGAACTACTGAATAGAGCAGCATTATTTATCATTTAAAGATTAATTTCTTATTAATGTAACAGGGAGCTACTGAATGGAGCAGCATGATATATCGTTTGAGCAAGGAATCTCTTATCAAGTTACTGATTGGAGCAGTATTATGTATTATCATATCATCATCATCATAATCTGATTTTTGATTAACGTGCAGGTACAGGGGCAACATCCACATCAGTGGGACCCCTTCCAGATAGCTGGCTTGCTGCACACATGGCAGATCTCACACCAGATCTCCACATATTTCTATCATGAGGGTTGATAGCCGAGAGCTTCCACTCTCTGCAATCCCTCTCTGTCAGCTGCTTCCATGTCATCTCGGGTCTCCCAGGCCCATGCATACCCTCAACCTGTATGTGAAAGGCTGTCTTGACTGCACCATTGGAGTGTTCCACATGTCCATACCATCAGAGCCTTCTTTCCTTCAGAATGAGGTCCAGATCCTCAATGCCAAGCCGCGTAAGTAGTTCACTGGACCTGGTGGTGACAATGTCTGCGGCCTGACATTGCAGATCTGTCTGATCATTGCCCTTTCATTCCGCTGCAGACTGGAGGTTTGGTTTTGTCAATGGCCAACGCTCACTGGCATGGAGCATTGCGCTCCGCACACAAGAGCTGTACACACGGCCACGTGTCTTGGAAGAGAGGTGGCATGAAGAGAGAACTGATAGCAGCTCCTTGAACTTCTTCCAGGCAGTTTTCACACATGTTGTGGTTGAAAGTTCACAGCCACCTGCTGCTGAGAGCATGTTTCCTAGGTAGCCAAAGGAAGCTACCACCTCCAGCTTGTCAGGTCTGACTTGGACTTCCCTCTGTGGTCTGCTGTCCAAGGGTTGTGCAGTTCCCTGGCACTGTGTATATCTGTAGTCAGGGTCTTTTGTCAAGCGCTTGAGCCCACTGCATTTCTTGTGCACCCATGCTTGCAGCCATTGCAGAAGATGCTGTTGCTGCCCACTCCAGTGCAACAGACGGCACATGGAAACTCACCTGAACTCTGCAGGAGGTCCAGGCCTGTACTGCAGATCATGATATTCATCTTTCCTGCATTTACTCTCAGTCCTTTCTTTTCCATTGCTTCTTTCCAAGTCAAGAGCCTTCTAACACATTCCTCGAGCAATTCAGTAATGATAACAAGGTCATCGGCATAGAGGTCCTCCCAGGGGACCCCAGAGCGGAACTCTCGTGATAAGGCTTTAAACACAGTGATGAAGAGAAGCGGACTGAGTACTGAGCCTTGGTGAACACCGACCTTCACTTCAAACTCTTCACTGTACCCATCACTAACATGGACATGGCTCCGCGCATTTGTGTACATCCCCTGCACCAGTCATACAATCCACTCCTCCACAACAAGTTTTCTCAGCGCCGACCAGATGACCTTCCGAGGTACTCGATCAAAAGCCTTTTAATCTTTTAAGGAATTTCTTATCAAGGCAAACATGGAGCTACTGATTAGAGATGCATAGCAGAAAGTACATGTATAGTCTGTGTGATTACTCAGCTTTTGTCCTTTCAAATAGTCAGTATTTGCCTGACACTTTACTCAGACAAAAAAAATAGTTTTACTTAGTTAAGCTGAACAAGTTATAGGTAAACATGGTTGTTTTTTAGCCTTTAACATTAGCAGGCAGAACTTTGAAGTATTTTTTCTTATTATTTTTCCATAAAAATGGGTTGTCACATTTTCTTTGATGGGGTATATTATAGTTTTCATCATTTCATCTGTCCTTCCATCAGTTAGCACATCCATCTGTATATTGAAGTTTTGCTTTAAGGTTATTGTCTTTGCATGTATTTCTGAATGTCTTCACTTAACGTTGTTGGTATGTGGTTTGCATTACAACTCATTTCCAGGTCGAAAGATAAACAATACTTTTTAGCTTCAAGAGAGGTCACATTGACTTAAAAATAGTTGCCTCCCTTCTCAAAGGAGGCTAATTTTAAAGGAAAGAGAACCCCTTTGAAAAGGGATTTATAGGTTAGGGAAACCTGTAATTTTCAAAAGCAGTCACCTGTACAGCTGACTCTTTAGGTTATCCATACATCTGATACAGTTTGCCCCTAGTTTGCAAATGGAGACATCTTCTGCAGACAGGCAATTGCACCCCACCCGTAAGTATTTGAAATCTTTAAAAAATGGGAGCTACTCTGAAAGGGAATAAATTCTTTATTTTGTAGAATAGCCCCCTAATACAAAGGGAGTTAAATAGTTCCATCTTAGAGTTATTTCCTTGGTAGGTCTCATTATTCCATTTTATGCTGACTTCATCAATGTAAAGGTTAACATATTTCAGCTGTCTCCATCTGTATTCAAAGAACCAGAAAGCTACAAATATAAGGAGGAACAGATGTCAGATATCCGTGAAATCAACAAATTTCTGATGAAACAGGGTGATACGGGGACTGGATTGGCTATGATTAGAAGGGGTAAGTCTTTCTGATGTTTCTTTATTTTTTATCGTTCTGAGGAAAGGTTCCCAGTGCTACTCGTATGTAAAGAGCCAATTAAGTAAATATAGGGCCACCCAGATAAAGCCACGATCACTGAGCACAGCCCTCCAAAGGAACTGAATAAAATTAGAATGACACAAAACGACATCACAGAACAGTACTCTAAAAATAACAAAATGAAGATATGAACAGAAATACCACCTAGGAATGGTCAACAGTAAAACTGTTGGGGGAGAGGGGGTGGGGTGCTGGGTGGCTTAAACATGATTTTACAAACACTCCATCCTCGCCCTAATCTTGGTACAGTTCCAGCTACATATAATTGTTTGGACCATACAAAGGTTCCATAACTCATCAGTGGATCAACACAGAAAACATCCAAATTATGGTAAATGTCCTAAAATTTTAAACATACTATTCCATACTTTTTGCCAAAGAAAAAAATTTTGCTTTTTTATGCAGTTGTTCTTTGAAATAATTAGTGGAAAGACCAACAATGTAGACCCTGATCAGACTGCTCCTGGAGGAGCAGTCTGATTCTGGAGCAGTCTGATCTACATCTGCACTTTTTGCATATGCCATTTTGTCAGAAACTTTGGTGTATGAAATTTTAGAACATTTCTCGTAACTTCTCAACATTATGATGAAACACATATGAGGACTTGACTGCGAACCTGAGTCCAGTTGTTCAAAGCATCGTTTGCTTAACAAGCTCAGTATTGGTCAAAATGTTAACTGGTCTAGTAAGTACAATCTAATTCACAGGTATTTTTGCTGAAAAAATGTGGGTAGCTTTTGCAAATACAAAAGCTACTCACATTTTTTCAGCAAAAATTTTAGCGTATATGCCATATTTAATGACCAAAGTTTTAACGATTCATTAGCTAACGACATCATTAGTTTTGAACAACTGGGCCCAGAAAGTCAGAGCAAAGGAAAACCACTGATAGAATCATGGTGAGCCCTAATACGATGGAAAGATCAGGCACAAGCTGTCTGTTAATGGTTTAGGATTGAGTTTTCATTGAGGCAAAGGCTGAGATTGGTTTGTGCATCTGCAGTCTGATCAGGGTCTTCTTTTTTCATGAGTATTTTAGAAGCCAATGGCTCAGTTAGCATATTATGAAGGCCTTGATCAGACTATATATGTGACAGCTTCACATAAGGCAACTATTTCAGCTGAAAAATATTAATACATGTATTTTTTCTTATTTCCATGTAATATTTTTTTCTTATTTCTCCATGAAAACTGGTGAGGCATTTCTAATGAGTATCCAGCCAGCCTCGGTGGCTCAGTTTGAGGCACATCAAACTGGTGAGGCACATCAAACTGGTGAGGCACATCAAACTGGTGAGGCACATCAAACTGGTGATCAGGAGGTTGTGGGTTCGAACCCTGTTGGCAACATTCTTTGGTGCATATTGATCATGAGATATTTTCTGCTGTCGTTCTCTCCCTTCTGCTGATTCAAGAAGGGCAGTTATCAGTTTCTTTGAAAGAATGTGCACAATACTGGCTAACAGCTTAGAGGACTAAGCCTGCCCAGTAAATGTATGGTTAGGTAAACTGGCCGTGCTGGACATGACCTCAGTGGGTTGACTGGGCCATAAAACCTCAACATGTATACAAAAAAATGAGTATCCATGACATGTTTTAGTGGAGTAATAAGAAAAAATGGATACCATCTTATCTGGAGCTAAGGTATGGCAAGGCAGGTCTTGGACGTTGCTTTATGCAGATGATAATGTTGATAAGCAGTGTAGACATTACACATATCTTAGACAATGAAGAAAGTGTTGTATGCAAGATTTTTTTTTTAAACCTTTACCACTCTATTGGCAATTCAGCAGGCAGCAAATTGACAGTTTTTTTGTTGTTTTTTTTCTTATTTTTCACAGAAAATAGGATTTAAACCTGTTTTCTGGCAAAAATAAGAAAAAATGTTTCAAAATGTTATCTGCTGAAAACTGAGCATTCTCTGTGGAATAACTCATAGGTTGCTAAACCATTGGTTATGTACTGGTTGGCTCCCTTGGGCCACTGAACATTGGTATTTTCAGAGGACAATTTGCATGAAATGTCAAAGCCTGTTTTCTGGGGAAAATAAGGAAAGTATCATTCATTCGTCATCTGCTGAATTAGGCTAGAGAGTGGTAAAGTTAAAATTAATAAGAGCACTTTCATTATATATTCAGTCTTGTATATATTTTAACCCTAATCCTGCTGGTCCCAGATATGCCCTGCCTTGGCAAACAGCGTAAATCCAGCAGTTGGCTTCTGAAGAAGCCAACTGATCTGGATCTGCACTGTTTGCCATTCAGTATTTGAATTTGTATCAGCAACCTGGATCAAGTAAAATGATTAGCTGAAAATTAGAAGTGGGCGTGGCATCTTAATTTATTCAGCTTGACAAGGGTTAAGCTCTTTGTAGGCTAAATCATCAGATGGAAATTAGTAATATTTTTCTTATTTTTCACAGAAAATAACACTTGACATTTCATTTAAATTGTCTCCTTTGGGGACAATTTTAATGAAATGTCAAATCTTATTTTCTGTGAAAATTATTTCTATATTTTATCTGCTTTTACTTATAGTCAGCAGGTTAAACTTGAGGCTTTCAGTTTTTTAACCTCTCCAATATGTTTGCCCTTTTACAAGCAAAACAGTTTCATAAATTATTTCTGAGGTTTTAATCCTTTAAAGACTGAATAAACTCTGACACACCATATATTGGAAGAATCCATTTTCAATTTTGGGTATGACAGGCTATATTATATACTGGTAGCTATTCCTAAAGAAATGGTTGAACTGTTTGCAAACAGATGCCGCATTCTGTGGTGACTGATCTGGGTCTGCACTGTTTGCCAGTTACCAATTTAGGGGTCTCCAGTCTTCATTTGGTTAAACAAGACCATAAAAAGTTCATGAATTCATGCAAACGCCACTAATTCACCACTTTATATAGTAAAAAGAGGGAACAGTTATGGGGTCAGAAATGATGAGGAAGTTCAAGTGATGGTCAGCTTTCAGGGCTAGGAAAAATTAACATGCAAACTTTGGTGATATGGTGATAGATAATTTTTGTTTCATAGAAAATAGGGCTTCAGAGGTTTTTTTTTGGGGGGTTTTTTTTTGGTTTTGAGAGAGAGAGATAGAGAGAGGAGAGAGAAAGAGAGAGAGAGAGAGAGAGAGAGAGAGAGAGAGAGAGAGAGGGTTCTGTTTGAGATATTCTTTTCCTTGGTCCTTATATTATAGTTTTATTATAGTTATACCGGTATATATTATGTGGTGTTGGATATGATGGCAATATTGCTATTTTGTGTATGTGCAATTTCTGGTATTAATGCTTGTCATGCTGAATAAATTCTTTAGGCCACGACCACTTCTAACAGTCAGCAAATCAGATGCCTTGCTCCAGATTCACATACTGAATGGCAAACAGTGCAGATCAGTTGGCTTCAGAAGAAGTTGGCTGTTCAGATCTGGATCTACACTGTTTGCAAAGGCGGGGTATATCCGGGTTCAGCAGGACAAGGTTAAACTTACATAATTTCTTGATATATATTTGATATATGCATATATTTTGTGTGTTTGAGAGAAAATGTAATAAAACAAGAAAATACCCAGCATGCTAAACATTAAGTAAAAGTGCAATATATTCACTGGACAGCATGGTCAGAAATGTGTTTAAATCTGTAAATGCATTGAATTGCAGTTAAAATAAACAGTTTTACTTCTATCACTGTCGGCGACATGTGAGAGGACATGTGGACAACCAGCCAGGTTCAGCCTTCTACATGAGACTGTATCACATGTATAAACAGGTGACAGTTACCTATTATGGCTGTCATTGCTACAGAGCATTAACAGTACAGGAAAACCGATAAGAGATTCTCAAGCTTTTTTAAAAGCATTATTTAATGCTACTTGCCTCCCTTAATCATTGTTGTGGTGTGGTGTAGTTCTTTCCCTTAGTCCATGAATAGTTCCTGTCATTATTGGTCATATGTTACCCAGACAGACAATGCCTTATTAGAAACCATTGGTCTGAGTTATGCCATTGCTATTGTAAAGTTAGTTTTTTGGAAGTTTTATAAATGAAAATATTTTTTGCTAATTTTCACTGATTTTTAATTACAGTAAACTTCAGAAATTTTGACTAAGTTAAATTTGTTAATACCTGCCTCAAATCTGCCTGCCTAAATATTTGCTTTATTTGCTGTACTTTTAACTATGGGGAAAGCGAAATATACTGAATTCTTAATCCCCCGCCTCGAAGTGGACAGGGGTATTATAGAAATGGCCTTCATCTGTCCATCTGCCCATCTGTTCATCTGTCCATCTGTCCATCTGTCTGTCTGTCTGTTCATCCATAACACTTCCTTGTCTGCTACATATCTCCTGAACCCTTTGAAAGATTTTCATTAAACTTTGGTCAAATGTTCGCCTCAGTGAGTCGATGTGCAGCACCCATAAGTCAGCCATGCCAACTCAAGGTCAAGGTCACTGGTTTGAGCCTTGAATTTCGTGTCCGCTTCATATCTCCTATACCCCTGGAAGGATTTTCTTTAAACTTTGGTCATATGTTTGCCTCAGTGAGACGATGTGCAGAACTCATAACCCAACCATACAGACACAAGGTCAAGGTCACAGTTCAAGGTCACAGGTTTGAGCCTTGAATTTCATGTCCGCTCTGTATCTCCTATACCAGTGGAAGGATTTTCTTTAAATTTTGGTCAAATGTTCACCTTAGTGAGACAATATGCAATATCAATAACTCAACCATGCCGATTGCTGACTCAAGGTCAAGGTCACAGTTCAAGGTCATGGGTTTGAGCCTTGAATTTCGTGTTCGCTCTGTATCTCCTTTACCCCTGGGAGGATTTTCTCTAAACTTTGGTCGAATGTTCACCTGTGGGATAATGTGCAGAACCCATAACTCAGCCATGGGGAGTCAAGGACAAGGTCAAAGTTCAAGGTCGCGAGTTTGAGCCCTGAATTTCATGTCCACTCGATATCTTCTTTACCCCTGGAACGATTTTCTTTTAATTTTGGTCAAATGTTTGCCTCAGTGAAGTGATGTGCAGAACCCATAGCTCAACCATGCAGACTCACAAGGTCACAGTTCAAGGTCACAGGTTTGAGCCTTGAATTTAGTGTCTGCTCTGTATCTCCTTTATCCTTGGGAGGATTGTCTCTAAACTTTGGTCAAATGTTCACCTGTGGGATAATGTGCAGAACCTATAACTCAGCCATGGGGACTCAAGGACAAGGTCAAAGTTCAAGGTCGCGAGTTTGAGCCCTGAATTTCATGTCCATTCAATATCTCCTTTACCCCTGGAAGGATTTTCTTTTAATTTTGGTCAAATGTTTGCCTCAGTGAAATGATGTGCAGAACCCATAGCTCAACCATGCAGACTCACAAGGTCACAATTCAAGGTCACAGGTTTGAGCTTTGAATTTTGTGTCCGCTCTGTATCTCCTTTATTCTTGGGAGGATTTTCTCTAAACTTTGGTCAAATGTTCACTTCAGTGGGACAATGTGCAGAACCCATAACTCAGCCCTGCGGACTTAAGGTCAAGGTCACAGTTGAAGGTCACGAGTTTGAGCCTTGAATTTTTAGGCCACTCCATTGCCATTCAGACTGCCTTGTTAAATTTGGGTCAAATGTTCGCCTTAGTGAGATGATGTGTAGAACCTATAACTCAACGATGCAGACTGAAGGCCAACGTCACAATTGAAGGTCATCCATCTCTTTCTTGTTCGCTCCATATCTCCTGAACCCTTTGAAAGATTTTCATGAAACTTTGGTCAAATGTTTGCCTTAGTGAGGCAATGTACAGAACCCATAACTCAAGCATGCCAACTCAAGGTCAAGGTCACAGTTAAAGGTCACGAGTTTGAGCCTTGAATTTCATGTTCACTCCATATCTCCTGAACCCTTTGAAAGATATTTATTAAATTGGGGTCAAATGTTCACCTTAGTGAGATGATGTGCAGAACCCATAACTCAACAATGCAGACTCAAGATCAAGGTCACAATTGAAGGCCACCAGTTTGAGCCTTGAATTTTGAGGCCGCTCCATTGTCATTCTGCCATGGGGGATATAGCTGTCCTTCAGACTGCCTTGTTTCTTTAAAGTCAATGAATAGAATCAAACTTTTTTTGTGCATAAATAGTTACAATGAAAGATTTTGCAATGAATCATGACAAAAGTTTGCAAATTTAACTTTTTTTTAACTTTGTTTGGACACATCATCAGGTAATAAAATGCATTTGTTCAAATTTTAGTACAAGTATTGTAAGACATGAAGGTGTGTAAATATTTAGGGTAAATACTTTATAGATTAGTTATACAAGAGACTACTAAACAAAAAATGTAAAGTGAAATGCAAGGTTGGTGAAAATGTATCTGGGGCAAAAAAAGATTAACAAATCATTCATTGTGATGTAAATTTGACCAAAATAGGACAAAAACTAAGGAAGTTAAAGATGTTAGATTTTTTAACCATTATCAAGGGTGCAGCCATTTTAAATACCTCATGAGGTTCTAAACAATTCAAAAAATTTTAATAAAATCTTCTTTCTAATAGCAATTAACCCTTGTCCTGCTGAATCCGGATATACCCTGTCTTTGCAAACAGTATATATCCAGCTCAGTTTGATTCTGAAGAAGCTGATCTGAATCTGCACTGTTTGCCATTTGGTAATTGCATTCGGAATTTATATCAACAATCTGGATCAAGGAATCTGATTGGCTGCCAATTAGAAGTGGGCATGGCATCTTAATTTATTCGGCATGACAAGGGTTAATACGGTTTCAAGCCAAATCAGTAAATGTCTAGAGAAGAATCTATATACACAAATATTCTTGCAAATCTTATTTATTTAGGTTTTCTATGCTTAATTTAGGCTTTATGACATTATACAGTTTCACTAAGTATTCAAAATGGTGACACGCATGACCACAATTTTGATAGTTTCATACCTTGATATTTTTCTTCATTAACATTGCTTGTCCTTTTAAATTGCAAACAACAGCAGCAGACTTAACTCTTGCCATGCTGAATAGATTAAGAAGTCATGCCGTCTTCTAATTTTCAACCAGTCAAATTATTTAATCCAGGTTGTTGATATAAATTCACATACTTAATGACAAACAGTGCAGATCCAGATGAGTTGGCTTTTTCAGAAGCCAACTGACCTGGATCTACACTGTTTGCAAAGGCAGAATAGATCTTGGTTCAGCAGGCCCAGGATTAAGGGGACAGGATACAGTTTGGAATTTTTCTTCCATAGTTGTAAGGGAAAAAACTTTTTGACAGAAAGTTTCCTCCCCTCCTATTTGAGTTCTTTCAAAAATGTGGGTGGGGGAGAACTAATTGATTAATTGTTTCCTTTAAGTACCCACACCCTCCTCACTAATAAAGGAGACAATTTCTTTTTTAATGTCAGAGTTATTTCCTGTAGAGGTGCATCCGGTGTCCCAGTTTATCTTGTCTCCCCCCCCACCCCCCTGGGTTATTTTGTCCTCGGGGACAAGATACTGTAGCTGCGGTATCTTGTCCCTCCGCTTGTTTTGGCCATTTTTGTTTGTCTATGCCAATTTTTCTGTTCTGTTACAAGTGTTTTCTTCTTTCAACAGGCTAGAAAATCTTTATTTGTGATTGTTCTATGGAAGATCACAATTTTTCTCTTTGTGAAGTTATATGTACATAGTTCACTCAAGTACACATTGAAATGGTGCTGATTGGACAGGTTTCTTGTTCTCCCCCCACCCCTCCCTGTTGTTATGTCTATTTTTATTTGTCCATTCTTTTTAGCTCACCAGAACAAAAAGTTCTGGTAAGCTATTCTACTACCCCCAGCGTTGGCGTCGGTGTTGGCGTTGGCGTCCACAAATGTTAAAGTTTTTGCGTTAAAGTTTTTTAGTAGCTCATTACTTTTTTATGTATACATGGATTGAGTTCATATTTGATATGATGATAGATACTGGGCTAAAATTTTTAATCTGCAGTATCAGCACCCATGACCGCGACCTTGGGGTCAAGGTCACAGACTTAGAATTTTGATGTTAAAGATTTTGTGTTAAAGTTTTTAGGAGCTCATTATACTTCTTTACCTTTGGATGGATTTAGTTTATACTTGGTATGGTAATAGATACTGGTCTCAAATTTTTAGCAGCAGCATCATCATACATGACCGTAACCTTGGGGTCAAGGTGACAGACTTTGAATTCTTATGTTAAAGTTTTTGTGTTAAAGTTTTTAGGAGCTCATTACTTCTTTACCTTTTGATAGATTTAGTTCATACTTGGTATGGTGATAGATACAAGTCAATAGTTTTTATCAGCAGCATCATCATACATGACCGTGACTTTGGGGTCAAAGCTTTTATGTTAGTTTTTGCACTGAAGATTTTAGATCATTACTTTGTTGCCTTCAGATAAATTTACTGGAGACTTGGTATGGTGAAAGATATTGCTTTAAAGTTTTTATCAGCAACATCAGCACCTATAACCATGACCTTGGGATCAAGGTCACAGACTTAGAATTTTGATGTTAAAGATTTTTTGTTAAAGTTCTTAGGAGCTCATTACTTCTTTACCTTTGGATGGATTTAGTTTATACTTGGTATGGTAATAGATACTGGTCTCGAGTTTTTAGCAGCATCAGCTCTCATGACCCTAACCTTGGGGTCAAGGTCACAGACTTTGAATTCTTATGTTAAGTTTTTGTTTTTAATTTTTTAGAGCTCATTATTTCTTTACCTTTGGATGGATTTAGTTTATACTGGTCTCAAAGTTTTAGCAGCAGCATTCGCTTTCATGACCATAACCTTGGGGTCAAGGTCACAGACTTAGAACTTTTATGTTAGGTTTTGCACTAAAGATTTTAAATAATTACTTGGTTGCCTTTAGATGAATTTGGTATGGTGATAGATATTGCTTTAAGTTTTTATCAGCAACATCAGGACCTATAACCATGACCTTGGGGTCAAGGTCACAGACTTAGAATTTTAATGTTAAAGATTTTGCGTTAAAGTTTTTAGGAGCTCATTTCTTCTTTACCATTTGATGGATTCAGTTCATACTTGCTGAGGTCGGAGATGCTTGTCTAAAAATTTTATCAGCAGCATCAGCTCCCATGACCATGATTTTGTTTCTGTTATGGGTCTGAAAATTTGTCTTTGCGCAACTAAGTCAAGTTTGAAATATTTTTCCTAAAAAATAGGAATTAACATTTCATGCAAGGAGACAATTTGCATGAAATGTCAGATCCTATTTTCTAGGAAAAATAAGAAAAATATCATCAGTTTGTTGTCTGCTGAATTTGCCCATAGCATGGTAAGTGTTGATAGACCTTATTTCATTATTTAGTAAAATTTTTATTGAAATATTTTTTGAACAGATGTGAAAAGTTTGATACAACACACATTGAGGTCTACTCAGTTTCTTGATATTCTCTGGACCAGTACAGCTAAAGATGTCATTGAAAGGTTTGTATAATATTTGTCAACTAGCTACAGACAACATTTTAAAATATTTGATTTTAGGACATTTACTGTATGCTGAACTTGCATAATGGTAAATAATGACCATTTTTTGCCCATTAATCCATTAGGAGCACCAAGTTGTTCGCACTATGAGTTAAAATATTTTTTTCTTATTTTTTCTAAAAAACAGGCCAAATTAGTGTTTGATTCACATGAAATGTTAAGCCCTATTTGGTGGAATTTTTTTTTATAAAAATATCACTAAGTTAATGCCTGTGAAATTCAGCCTGAACTTACAAGTACAAAGACAAACATTTATTTCTGAATTATTGCTATTGTGATTTCTAATCCATTAGGACAGAAAACCCAGCATATGACCCCAGCATTCAGTTGCACAGCTCCCATAGCACATCCTCTCATCCCAGAATGGCTGAAAGTTTGTTACTGTAATGTAAAAAAAAAAATATTAAAGCATGACAGCTTTAGATGAAAGGGATATCTAGATAAATATGTTTATGTTTCTGTTCAAAATTCACTTATCAGGATGGAAAGCAATTCTAATGAGTATGCCGAACATAAGTTTTTGTAAAGTACAGTTGACTCTCGTTATCTCGACCTCGCTTATCTCAGATAATTGCTTATCTCGAAGTGAAAGTCTTGTCCCTGCTTAAACATGAAATTCTAACAACAGGTAAAAAAATATTGTGGAAAAGAGGAGAAATTGCTCTTAAGGAGCAGTTTCTCCTCTTTTCCACAAAATTTTCAATATATCTCTAACTTCAAGAGGCCAATTACATATATATTTGTTAAATGTGGTTGTTGGAATTATTTTTTCCTCAATTCTGCAAATCTGATATGTCGAGGTATGGATATCTCAAAGTATTTCAGAGAGTCCCTTGGACTTCAAGATAATGAGAGTCGACTGTAATAAGAAAAATATTGATACTTTTTAGTTATAAACATCTGATTGGCAACACACAATAAAGATCCTTATGCAATATGCAGACAGTGCAGACCCAGATCAGCCTGCACTTATGTGCAGGCTGTTCTGGGCCTTCATTGTGTGCTTACAGAATCAATTGATACTGTAGTATATGTTGACAAACAGAGAATGCTTAGATCAGACTGCATGGATGCATATGCTGATCTGGACCTACATTGTCGGTAAATTGTATAAGGACAATTTTTGTGTGTTGCGCATCATCTTATCTAGACCTATGTATATGTTACATAAGTTATTCATCCTTTGAATATTTTCTTCAAGATTCTATGGGACACCTACAGGAGTGTTTCGTCTGTATCCAGGAATACCGCTACCAAACACATATGACCACTTGAAATCAGAATGGTGAGTATTCTGGTTTTCAGTCAGATTTACAATGTGTATGACTGTCAATTTCTGATGAAAAAGCACCTTTTGGAACCTTCATAGATACAAAATTCTTACAGATGAAATCTCTGAGATGTAATCTTACACAAGTTTGCTTTTCTCGAAGCCAAATTCTATGAGATTTACAAATCACACCTTTTTTTTCACTCCAGCAATATAGATATTTCTACAAGAAATTAAACAAAAATTCTATATTAACTCTTTTAAACCAGAATAACTCGAATGAACTCTTCTATGTTTGAATTTTACCGGTTCATTATCTCAAAAAGGCGCATTATTAAAAGTCTAAAAAAACAAAAGATAAAATCAAGAAAAGGTGACAAACAGCTTGTAGTTCCAAAATGCAAAATCTAAAAGGCAAACCATCACGAAAACATGCCTATATAATTTTGACCCCCTTAAACCCCACTTTTATACAGCAAAACTGGGGTTTATAGGGGTGTGCATTATTTTTCTTAGTTCTGCTAGAAAACATAGATTGTGGGTACTCGTTAGAACTGCCTCGTCGAGGCGGTTCTAACGAATACCCACAATCTATGTTTTTAGCAGAAATATGAAAAATATCAGATTTTTTTTTTACCTGAAAATTCTCAGTTTTGGGTGGTAAAATTTTCAGTATATTTAAATAGGCATGTTTTCGTAATGAATTCTGGTGCTGATGAGGTGGTTCATTTCAAGCTATCTATGCTGGAGTAACACAGTTTGCTGGACTCTTTTTATAACCTGCCATACGATAGTGGTGGGGTATTATGGTTTCACGTTGGATGTCCGTGTGTCTGTTCTTCCATCCATATTTCATTTCTGGATAATAATTTGAGTAAACTTCAATGGATTTTCACCAAACGGTATGTGCATTGATATTGTGAAGATATGGTTTGGGATTGCTAATGGGCAAATTTTGTCAAATTTTGATGGAATTATCTGCCCGAGACATATTTTCTTTTCCGGACGATAACTTGAGTAAATGTCAAGGGATTTTAACCAAACTTGGTACATATATTGATATTAAAAAGATCTGGTTTGGGATTGCTAATGGGCAAATTTGGTCAAGTTTTGACAGAGTTATCTGCCCACGACATGATAATGGTGGGGTATTATCATTTTACGTTTTTATTTCTGTTCTGCAGCTATGTATCTCTTGCACGCTCTTCCCCACTCCCTCAAACAAAGAACAAACAAAAAAAAGTATATATATACATGTGTGTGTGTGCATGTGTGTGTGCATGCATATATGTGTGCATGCGTGTGTGTGTTTTAAAAGTACCTTTATATGTTTAAAATAAAGATTATAGCAGTTTCCTTGAATTTTATCATGTCTCTATAAAAGTTTATACATTTAATCTCACAGGTTGGAAACAAGGGATTTTAGGAATGATAATTTAGTTGAGGTCCTGATGCTTTTTGTGGAGAAATAGGAAAATTATCAGAGATTTTGAATAAAATGAAAATATTCAATGTATCTGAAAACTTTTGTATTCAATTTGACAGAAAGTTTCTTCCCTCTAAGCTTGTGTAAAACCTGGGCCCAGTTGTTCAAAGCATCGTTAGCTTAACAAGCTCATTAACGACAAACTTGTTAACTGTTGTAGTTAAGGTATTTTCAAATATATTGCTATTTTTGCTGCAAAAATGTGAGTAGCTTTTGCAATGCAAAAGCTACTCACATTTTTTCAGCTAAAAATATCAATGTATTTGCTATATTTCAAGATAGAAATTTTAACTTTACATTAGCTAACAACTTCATTAAGTTTTGAACAACTTGGCCCAGGTCATTATATTCCAGAGTGTCATGACTCATTAACCCTAAGTATACTACTTGGACAGATTTCTATGTCTTTTTGGGGTCTACACTGTATGCCACATTCATCAGTTTTCAGACACATCAAGAGGTAGTCAAAGGGAATTGCTCAAATTTTGGGACAAGTTCAGTAAAGATTTAAGGTGTTCCAATATTTACAAGGAATATGGTGTATTAACAACAAAGATCCAGAGTAACCTCTGCAGTCTGATCAGGGTCTTGGCTTTTCTCAAGCTGATTCTTTAGTCTATTTATCTCCTTCATCCAGACAAACTGAAGGCTCTGGTAAGACTGCAAAGAAAAAGCTTTCTATATTTACCTAAACACGTACCATGCTATGGGCAGATTCAGCACATGCCAAATTGGTGCTGTTTTTCTTATTTTTCTTAGAAAATAGGATCTGACACTCCATGCAAATTGTCTCATGAGGAGACATTTTGCATAAATGCATGAAGTGTCAGATCCTAATTTCTTATTTTTCCTAGAAAATAGGATCTGACACTTCATGCAAATTGTCTCCTGAGGAGACAATTTGCATGAATGCATGACGTGTCATATCCTATTTTCTAGGAAAAATAAGAAAAATATTTCAAAGTGTCCTCTCTTGAAATTTTTACCCATCATGCAAAGTGTTAAGTATTCAGAAGCCTACTGATCTGAATCTGCACAGTTGTCATTCAGTATGTGTTTTTATATCAGTCATCTGGATTAAGTAATCTGATTGGCTGACAATTAGAAATGGGCGTAGTAATTTATTCAGATTGACAAGGGTTAAGAGGCAGATCTGGTAACAATGGATGGTAGGATTGACTGCTAAAATTTTTGGAGGGTTGGTCCTGCCATCACTGGCTTATGGCAGGAAGGCTCTAGCCTCACTTGAAGCAAGTTCAGCTGTTGGGGCCCTTTTCTATCTCTCCCATTTTTTCCTCCATTCTGCAGGAGGTTGCTTGACATGACTGAAATGTTGTTGACATAGCCATTAAAATTAAACTCAAATAAACAAGTAAATATTTGGCACTAGAAAGAAGAACTAGAACTGGTCATACTGGTTTCTGTATAATTTGACTGGTCGTATTAAGTATCAATGTATCTGGGGTGTGATACTGCACTGTAACAGGGCATCAGTTCCCACCATTGTATCACAGAAAGAAGATGTAAAGTTATTAAAATATAAATAGTGAGATTCTGAAAAACAAATGGTGAGGTTTATTTTTAACAATAATCTTGCTAAGTGATTTAAAGATAATGCAAGTTTTCTACCTCCCTAGGAGTGTATCCATTCCTCTGAATAACATTACGAAAACACGCCTATTCAAAATTATAGAAAATTTCACCTCTAAAAACTGAAAATTCTTGGATAAAATACACTGATATTTTTCATATTTCTGCCCAAAACATAGATTTTGGGTACTCGTTAGAACTGCCTCAGCAAGGTGGTTCTAACGAGTACCCACAATCTATGTTTTTGAGCAAAAATAAGAAAAATAATGTATACCCCTGTAAACCCCAGTTTTACTATATAAAAGTGGGGTTTAAGGGGGTCAAAATTATATAGGTATGTTTTCGTGATAAGGAGTGGAACTTCTTGTTATATTATACGTCTATGCATGTGACAGACAAAAAAGTCAGAAGGTTGTGGGTGTTTCTCATTTGTAAACTGCACATGTCCATTCATGAGTATGCTATTTCTGTAATGTGGATAAATATCAGAATATATTTGCCATAATGTTGTATATTGGACAGGAAAATCACTGTCGATTATCAGACAGCCCCAACCGATAAATTATCGATAGTACTATCAAAATCTATGATCTACAGTCAACTCTCGTTATCTCGAAGTTTAAGGGACTGTCTGAAATACTTCGAGATATCCATACTTTGACATATCAGATTTGCAGAATTGAGGAAAAAATATATTGAACAACCACATTTCACAAATTAGTATGTAATTTGACTTTTTAAGTTAGAGATATATTTGAAATATTGTGGAAAAGAGAAGAAATTGCGCAATTTCTCCTCATTTCCACAATATTTTGTTACCTGTTGTTAGATTTCCATGTTGAAAACAGGGACTTAGATATTCACTTCGAGATAAGTGGTTATTGGAGATAAGCGAAGTCGAGATAATGAGAGTCGACTGTTCCGATGTCTTCATCCTATGAACTTGTAAACATGATGAATGGTAAGGTCAGCTTCAGATATAGAAGCTGTCTCAGTGTAAACTAGTACATCTTCGTCCACTTTCAAATATTTATCATTCAGGGCCCAGTTGTTCAAAGCATCGTGAGCTTAACAAGCTCGTTAATGGTCAAAATGTTAACTGTTCTAGTAAGTAGACTAATTCACAGGTACTTTTGCCAAAACAAATGTGAGTAGCTTTTGCAAATGCAAAAGCTACTCACATTTTTTCAGCAAAAATATTAGCATATATGCCATATTTAATGATCAAAGTTTTAACGAAACGTTAACTAATGACTTCGTTAGTTTTGAATAACTGGGCCCAGAAGTTATCTTTTGTTCATTATCTGAAATATGAAAGGGGATTCAGAAAAATTTTAACCCAAGACAGTTCAGTCAAATCACTAATAAGCACCTTTAATCTCAAGTTGTTAGGGAACTTTTGACAATGGCACGTACTTCCTTACCATTATTTGCATAAGCTTTGCAACACAAAACACAAAATGCTGATGACATATCAAGGTTTTGCATGGATGCCAAACTTTCCTTCTGTTTGCAAAAGCGATAATAGTCCCACACCTGGGACTTGGTCTTCCCAGGATAGGGAAACTATCGGACACCACATTGTCCACCATTTTGATACTGCGAATGTGTATTCTTTGGCTTTCATTAGACAAATGGCTGCTGATAACAGAATTTTACTGAAATGATCGAACATTGGTTTCCTTGGAAAATGGCATTCAAGCAATTGATGATGAAAATCTGCAATCGATTGTCCCTGAATTCTGGCTCAGACAAGTTTTCGATAGTTGACGACTATTGTAACAATGCTAATATTTGGCACAATGTAATTGCCATATAAATTGATACCACATGCACTTTTCACTGAACCAGATAAAGTGAGTATTCAAAAACAAATCTTTTGATATTTTTACATCAAAACATACCTTATGGTACTCATTAGAATCATATTTAGTATTAGTGAGGCAATTCCAATCAGAATCTACAAAATATGTTATATAGACAAAGCAATTGACAGACAAAAAGTGTCCTTAATTAATGACATTATCTTATTATCTGGAGAACTTTATTTTGACTTTTTTCCTTAATAGGATTTGATACACAGATTTTCTGCCATTTTTGACAAGGGAGACAACTTTTTAAACCCCATCAGAAAAGGGGTCCACTGTAAAAGGAAAGAATTTGGTCCCGTGGAGACCAAATTCTTTCCTTCTAGAAGAGACCCATGGGAGCAAATTCTTTCCTTAAAGAGTAGACGCCTTTTTAGAAGGGAGGTAAAACAGATTTTGGAGAGTTGACTTCCATGAATGTGTGTTTCCCTTAATTAGGAGTGGTATTGGTTTAATTCCACTGATATCATATGTTTTAGCCATGTGAATGAGTTGATTTGCAGTTACAGATAAGTTATTAGTTTTTGGAGGTAAAATTGTTATTTTTCTTATTTCTCCATGTGAACATATGTTCGCCTGATCTCTTTAGAATTGTCTCTTTGGGTCTGGACTAAAGAGATGTCACATTTTATGTTTTCTCGAAAGAATACAAAAAGAACAGTCTGATTTCTCTTCTTTCTCTGTAGCCCTGATGTTAGGACTCAGGTTGACAAATATGATCTACATGTAGAAAATTGATAGATTTATGTCAGGGGGGATATCAATTTTTAACTCTGGTTTGCACTCTTGACTAATTAAACAGATGACAAACTGAGAATATTTTTCTTAGTATTTTCAAACATTAAACTTTGACAGTTCATGCAAATTGCAATTTGCATGATTTTCTGCATAAAATAAGAAAAATATTTGAGAATGGCATCTGCTGAAGTTCTTACCCTACATGATAATCATTTAAGCAAGCACCTCAGGAAGGACTAAAATTGCTTGCTTAAGGTGAGGGCTTTAAGGAGACAATTTGCATGAAATGTCAAACTTTATTTTCTCAGCAAATAAGAAAAAGATCAGTTTATTGTCAGAAGTCATTTGTGTCTCGCCCTTTTAAGATCTAGCTGTGGTGCTGGCATTGCCATATATAGTATACTTACACTTGAGAATTTTTGATAAGCATTTCAATACCCTTAACCCCAAGGTCAAGGTCACAGGTCAGATTTGTTGTATACATGAAAAAAAAAGGTTAAAGCTTTTTCCCTAACCGACATTTTGATGCTGTTGGAGGAATTTACTTCAAACCTTTCTCCTTATATATGCTTTGGACATTATTTGATGAGGATTGCAATGTCAAGGTCATGGGTCAAATTCGTCAAATACATCCATCCATCAGTGTGTCAAGGCATTTGTAATTCCTACCTCATCCCTTAGACAGAGGGAAAAAATTCTTCCCTTTTAGAGTAAACCCCATTTCCAGAAGGGGACAAAAACAATTTTAACAGAGTTGCCATCCCTGAATGTTTATGAATTCTTTTTAAGAACTATTTGGGTACTCTATGATTACACATGCCAGGTTGAAGTGGCTTATGCAGGTGACCTTGGGGCTTTATTGTTTGCTTATATGCCAAAGACTGCTTTTCTCATGTTGTGGTTCATATATCTGGGCCCAGTTGTTCAAAGGGTAGTTAGCTTAACGAGCTCATTAAGGGTCATTTTGTTAACTGTTTTAGCAGATTCAGTATACAATATTCTGATATTTTTTGCTGAAAAAATACGAGTAGCTTTTGCAAAAGCTACTCACATTTTTTCAGCAAAAAATTTCAGCATATTTGCGTATCACTTGATGTAAATTTTAATGAATCGTTAACTAACGATGTCGTTAGCTTTGAACAACTGGGTCCTGTTGTTGTTATTTTATTGCATTAACCCATTGTAGATGAATGAACTCCCCCACACTATATATTGTAAGATTTTTATTTCATTTTTAGGTATGTCAGGCTGTGTGATTTAGATCCTGCACTCCTATTAAACTGAAACCATCAAATATGATTTGATTAAAAAAGATTAAAGAAAAAAAAAAAAAACTTTTTCCTTCTTAATTAACGATCACTGTGTGTTATTGTTCAGCTATCGGCAACTGCAATTATAGAACAGGATTTTCAGATGCCACTTTGCAGTATTATTTATCAAGCATGCAAATTATTCATTTCAAATAATGCTTTAACCCTTATCCTGCTGTTCATGACAACCCCTATGCAAATTGTAGATCCAGATCAGATGGCTTCTGAAGAAGCCATCTGTTCAGGATCTACACTGTTTGTCATTCAGTTTGTGAATTTGAATGAAAACATTTTATGATGTAATCTGCTTGGCTGATAGTCAGAAATGGGTGTGGATAATTAAATTATTCAGTCAGATAAGGCTGAAACAGTTCAATTGTTATTCTATTGCTGTTCTATTGTTGGATGGAAGAGTGAACGTAAGGGCCTGCTGTACTTGGAGCAGCATTGTCATTCCTCTTTTCTCTGTTCCTCCTTTATTTCTGTCATTCCTCTCCTCTGGTTAGTGCTCTTCACTTCAATTCACAAAGTCCCAGGTTCTCATCCCGCTAAAGGTAGTATCCAGCTTATAACTGTATGAGGCTTCATTGCATTGAGCCTTTCATCGTCTTGATCTGACTTAAATCCTAAATTTCTGATTCAGCAGAGGACAAATTGACAGTATTTTTTTCTTATTTTTCCCCAGAAAATAGGCTTTGTCATTCCCATAAAATAGGCTTTGACAATTCATGCAAATTGTCTCTGTAGAAGTTGTGGTATATTTGTAAGACTTTATCTTGAATCATTACAGAGTTACTTCACCTTTCTTTTCTGCTTGTAAGATATGGGTGTGTTCTGGTTGGTAGTATATGTCAGAATGTATCCAAGAGATGCAAATTAGACCTGGAGTATGTGTAAATGGGAAGGAGATGAAGAACTATATTATAACTAAGCAGTTGTCAATTTTATCATACAGGATAGCGTTATGTAGAATCAATACATTTTCAGGGAAGACCACTTGGTCAAAATTGTTTTTGCTCCCTTCTAAAAAAGGGTCTACTCTAAAAGATAAGAATTTGCTCCCAAATAAAAACATATGTAATGGGTACTCATTGGAAGTGCCTTGCCAAGGTGCTTCTAATGATTACCCACAACTTATGTTTTTATTTGGGAGCAAATTCTTTCCTTTTAGAGGAGGCCCCTTTTTCAGAAAAGGTTAGGTTTGCAATAAGGTAAATAGAAAGTAACAAAAGTTATCTCACTTTCAAAGAATGGTAGAAAAAATGTTCCAAGTGTATCCATTCACCTTAATCACTTGTTTCAGAGGGTTGTTACTGTTCTGTAGCAAACCATATAGAGAAATGCTTACTTGGATTTACTTACATCTATTGGTAACACCAATATTATTATTTGTATTATTTTTCCCAACAAAAGTAGTTGATATTTCATTGACAGGCTTTCACAAAGGGTATTTAAGGGGACTATTCACTTTGTAAGTTTCCGCCATTTTTACAAGGGAGACAACTTTATGACTTCCTGTTTGTTTTCCTGTACACCATATCTCTTCTGAATAGAGGTCTATTTTAAAAGGAAAGAATTTGCTCCAGTGTAGACCCCTTTTCAGAATGGAGACAAAAACAGTCTGAGAGAATTACCTTGAAGACTGTTGGAACAAAATACATGTATCAGGAAAAATATCACTTACCTATGTTCCGATAATTTTGCGGTCAAAGCACTAGAGAGTGAGTAAATCATTAGAAATTTCTGAGCTAAATCAGAAAATGACAAATTTGATTTTTTTCAGTGTTTTACAGCTGATGCAAAATGTCCATGGGGCAAATGAGATATCAAACCCAATCTGCTCTGAAAATAAGAAAAAAATATTTCAAAATGTTATCAGCGGAAATTTTTAGTTTTTAGCCAGCTAAGCAGTACGGTTAAATGACACGTTTTTCTGCATGCTTAGAAACTGGAGCTCATGTATTTAAGTCTGTCACAGCTATAGAAGCTGCAGATAAGAGAGGATATCAGGTATATTTTTTTTTCTTATTTCTCCATGAATACATGTGTTGTGGGTACTCATTAGAAGCACCTTGCCGAGGTGCTTCTAAAGTGCAGCCACACCATGTTTTTGTATAGAACTAAGAATAATGTCAATACATTTTGGCTGAAAAAATTGTCTTATTTGTAGCTATATATGTTCTACTGTTATTACGTCTCATTGTATAGTTCTAACATTACTGTTATAATTAGGCTTAATTTGACAGTAAAAATGGTAAGCTGATCTGACCAACTGGATTATGGCACGATTTCTATAATGTCAGCAGTTGCACATGCATAATCACGAGATTTTTTATTTATGCCAATAGCTCTAGATAAGCCACATTTTCCAGCCCAAAGCAGGCGCGTAGCCAGACGGAAGCTATGAAGCCCAGACTTCAGCATTAATTTGGCAATTTAATCTTATTTTCACCTAAGATTTGTTCATATGACATCAAATGGGCCAGGGCACAGCATTTCCTACAAGACCACATGTCAGCTAAGCAATGACTCAGATCAGCCTGCGCATTTGCAGCTGATCAGAGTCATTGCTTTGCGCTGATTAGCCAAACAACCAAGCTTTATTAGATGAATAATACAGCTTCTGCTTAGAATGCATGTATGCCCAAGCTGACCTGAGTCTTCGCTGGCCACACATGCAATCTGGTAGGAAATGCTGTGCCTCGGCTGAAATTTCAGAGATTCTATCAGCTGGCTTCATCTTTGTAAAGTTCCTGGCTATACCCCTGAAAAAGTATTGGTATTTTTTCTTATTTCTCCACAAAACCACTAGTTGTGGTACTCATTAGAAGTGCCGTGCCAAGGCGCTTCTAATGAGTAACCACAACACATGTTTTCATGGAGAAAATAAGGAAACTATTGATCTGGAAAACCTCTTGTCCAGCTAAAGTTTTGGGGGCACAGGAAGGTGAAATGCACATTGTTGTACATGCTGACAGTAAATACATAATAAGCTTATGCAACCATGCAATTTTTAAGTTTTAAGCCTCTTCACTGATTTACGATGTTTATCCTTAATATTCTGGGCCCAGTTGTTCAAAACATTGTTAGCTTAACAAGCTTGTTAATGACAAATTTGTTAACTGTTGCAGCTAAGGTGTTTTCTAATACATTGATATTTTTGCTACAAAAATGTGAGTAGCTTTTACACTGCAAAAGCTACTCACATTTTTTCAGCAAAAAATATCAATGTCTTTGCCATATTTCAAGATAGTCACCACCCCATAACAACAGTCACCTCCCCATAACAACCACATTTTTTATTCCCCAAAGTGCAGTTTTAGCTGTGTAGCCCAAACTGAATTATTTTTACACACCCCCAGAAAAAATCTTGGAAAAAAAACTACCTAGTATTGCTTCCAAAATAGGAGCAAATTCTTTCCATTAAGAGTCTGCACTGTTTGAAATTTACCCTTTTGGGAGTCCCCAGACTAAAATGGGCTAAAAGAGAAATACAAAAAAAAACAGAACATATACCATGTATGACAGCCAAATATTCAAAAGGGACCCAGGAGAAAATTGTTTGGTAAATTGTGATGGCACCATTGACAGACAGGCTGCCACTCAGGCGATCCATGCTGTTGAGCTCCTGTTGTACAAGAACCTGAAAAACATTTACACAAAAAAGAAACAAAAAATCAGCAAATTAGACTCTAGTCTGTAACCTTTTAGAAATAATAGGTTAAAGCAATTAAAGATTTTTATTCACTTAATTATTGATGCTATAAAATTGTAATGTTTGAAACTAAACCATGTGAAAGTGGCTCTTACACCTTATGAACAGTACTTATGCTAAATATTGGAACAGACAGGTCTGAGCAAACAGTGTAGTCCCTGATCAGATGCTGCATTCTGTCTAAAGAAGGCATTCTGCAGCATCTGATCAGGGACTATTTGTCACTCATCCAGCGAGTATTAAGATGCATCGACAGGTAGTAAAATTGAATTATTCAAATTTTAAGACAGGTGTGGTAAGGAATTAATGCTTAGGACTCTGGGTGAAATATTCAGCAGAATGCATATTGAAATATTTTTCTTATTTTTCCCCAGAAAACAGGTTTTGACATTTGATGCAAATTGTCTCCAATGGAGAAAAATATCACCAATTTGTCTACTAACGAATTAGCCCAGAGAATGGTAAAGGTTAAAGGGTCCGTGTATTCATACATGCCACACCTCACACTGTGAGACAAAATCTCACAGAATTTTGGCCCTTCTGGATCCCATTTCCCATAAGATTTTCAAATCTCACAGAATTCTCATACCATTTAATAAGCTATTTTTTGAAGAACTAGAAATAAATCACACATTAGCATGGCTGTCCCAAGCTTAATTCATTAAAATAATGGCTTTTAACTTACTTATATAAGCTTGAAAGTGATTTTCAGAAAAATCTCACAGAATTTCGTCAAATCTCCCCTAAAAATTTGCAAAACCTCACAGATTTCTGCCAACAGCTAATGGCATGTATGTGTATTTGGAATAAATAGGGTAAACACTAAAGGCTGGAAGCAGGTTTGCCCATCCTGAGGGCTGTTACAGTTCAGGCAGTACAAAATCATTTGATACTTTCTTATATATCATGAACAATAAAAGCCCTCAGTTTACAAGTAAGCAGGCTGATCTGGGTTACATGAGTAGGCTGATCTGAGTTTTGTTGTTCTCACATCATAATGATCCTTCTCTTTTGATATATTTTGAATTTCAGACTTAGAAAATGGGTCTTCAAGGTATAATTGATCTTCAACATGAGAAAATGAAATATATGCCCATTTAAGGCTCAAATCAGCCTGTACATATGCTGGCAACTCTGTGGACAATTCTAGGATCAACAGCTTTTTCAGGCAAACAGCAAAGTCTTGTCAGGCTGCATGGATGCACAGGATGATCTAAGTCATTACTGAACACATATTTCAAAGGTCCATTTCTCATATTGCAGTTCAATTATGTGAAGAGTGAGGATCCAGATCAGCCTGTGTTTCAGTAACAATGTGGTCTAAAGAAGGCTTTTCTTTTTGACATTTATTTTACTACACTGCAGCTGGTGTTAGTGCCATGTGGCAGTGGTAGAACGTCTCTCCGTACATCACCATAGTGCAGATTATATTTCATTTCCTTTGGGATTATTGGGCCCATTGTGGTGTATTTGAAAATGGAGTTCTGCTCATGTATACGCTAGAGGGCATAGGCAGCGTTGCAAACTTCATTACTGCTTATGAAGCGTCTCAATAAAACCGAGACTCCCATTTTCTAATCTGTAGTGTGTTCTTTGTTTCCAAAGGCTATTTTTTTTATGTTTATTTCACTTCTCATTGAGATTCGTGGATAGTAACATGGTGCTCTGCCTGCTGAATCTTTCGGAGAGTTGGCCTTGCTGTCATTGACTTTTGGCAGGAAGTTTCTTGCCTCGCTTGGAGCCAATTTAGGGCTTGGGCCCTTTTTTTTGTCTATCCTATTCTTCTCTTCTTCCTCCATGTCTCTGGGAGAAGGCTTGACATGACTGAAATAATGTTGACAGGGCAGTTAAACCCAAAACTCATTACTGTATTTACCGTATTTACCCATTGAGACACCTTAACTCTTTAACATACTTGTCCTAAAATTTGAAAAAGTATATTTTACTACCTGTTGATACATTTAAAAATAGTGCTCTTTGAGTGGCAAACAGTCTAGACCCTGGTCAGATACAGCCTTCTGCAGCATCTGATCTGGGTCTACACTCTCTGCTCAGGCCTGTCTGTCCCAATACCTAGGTTATTACAGTAATATTCTATAGTATGGAATGATTCTGTGAGTGGATTGCAAATGTACTGACCAGATAGTGCATATGCAGGGGAACTATGCCTTTCGTACCTGTCCATATATTCACTAAAGCTCTCTTTTCTGCTGATTCATTTTTATCGGGTTTCTGCATGAAATGACACAATGTCGTAACATTCTTGCTGAAGCATTTAAGGCATTTACCCTGAATATTGGGTCACTTTGACTTGTTTTAAACAGTATTTATTTCTCTTTATGATAGCATATATGTTTGGACAAGCAAACAATTACACAATTACAAGATAGAGGATCTGGACAAAAGCATTAACCCTTGTCCTGTTGAACCCGGATATACCCTGTCTTTGCAAACAGTGTAGATCCAGATCAGTTGGCTTCTGAAGAAGCCAACTGATCTGGATCTGCACTGTTTGCCATTCAGTATGTGAAAACAAATCAACAATCTGGATCTAGCAATCTGATTGGCTGACAATAAGTAGTAGGCGTGGCATCTTAATTTATTCAGCATGAGAAGGGTTAAGCCTATAGAGGCAGTTACCTTACCTTGACTTCTTCCCATACTAATCCTAAAGATTGAACAAGTCCATGTTACTATCTGTTTATGTATCTTAAAATCTGCTGAATGAGTGGCAAACAGTGTAGGCCCAGATCAGATGCCACATTCTGTGGCTTCCTATCTGGGTCTACATTGTTTACTTAGGCCTGTCTGCCCTAATATTTAGATAGATATTAGATAAGGTACAGTGAGAAAAATGACATGGTGAAAAGGATACCTAATTTCTTAACCCTTGTCCTGCTGAGCCTGTATATATACTGCCTTTGCAAAAAGTGTAGCTCCAGATCAGTTGGCTTCAAAGAAGCCAACTGATCTGGATCAGCACTGTTTGACATTCAGTATGTGAAATGATATCATCCATCTGAATGAAGTAATCTGATTGGCTCAAAAATTTGAAAAAGGCGTGGCATCTTAATTTATTCAGCATGATAAGGGTAAATTGAAGAATAAAGGCCCAGATCAGTCTGTTCATCCTTGCCGTAGAGTCTGCTGGAAAAAAAAACAGAACCCCTGCCCCGCTAAGCAGGCTGATTTGGTCTTTTCTGTTTGCCTCAAGAACTTAGTCATATAGTTCTGTATATATTGACCCTCAGTTTATTCCAGCTGTGTCACAACAGACTTTATTAAAAATGTAACACCACGTGTGCAATTTGTGCTTTTGGCTAATGTTGGATTTAGAGGCTGGACTTCCCTCTTTCTGTATATACTATATTTGCTCTAAATATTTGGGCAAACAGGCCTGAGCAAACAGTGTAGACCCAGATCAGATGTTGCATTCTGTATCATCTGATCAAGGTCAACTACACTGTTTGCCACTCATCCAGCAGTTATTAAACACAATTTACCGTATTCTACCTAATTACCTCACATACTCCTATAAGCGCACAGTCAAGTAATTCCGCAGTCTTCAAAATACAGCCAGTGAACTTTTTGTCTACTTGTTGTTAAAGGCATATGTTGTGGGAACCCATTTGAATTGACAAGTTGATGCAATTCAAATGAGTACCCACAACATATGTTCTGATAGAGAAAATCAGAAAAAAAAACACAAAAACATCGCATAAGCATCATTTAATAAGTTCCTTTTGCTGATCAGTTTTAAGTGTATCCTTAGTACATATTTTGCAAGTTTTCCAAGTATTTTCCAAGAAAAACCTAAGTGCACAGTGTGGTAATTAGGTCAAATATGGTACATCTAAAATGGACTTGTTAAAATTTATGACAAATATGGTAAGGAATTAAGGTGTCCGAATATACATGTAAATGGTCCCTAAATAGGTAGTGGAATTGTAAGTACAGAAAAAAGTACAGATGTTCACATAGGTACACTCTGTTAGCAATCCAGATGAAGTACACACATAATTTTCAACGAAGATAAAAAGATGAATTTTTTTTCTGCACAAAAATATAATATGATTGTTTTTATTAGAATAGCCTCTGTGAGATATTTCTAATGAGCAGCTACAACATACATTTTTATTGAGAAATAAGAAAAAATATTAGAATACATTACTGTAATAACCCTAAGTATTGGATCAGACAGACCGGAGCAGATAGTATAGACCCAGATCAGATGCCACAGAATGCAGCATCAGATCAGAGTCTACACTGTTTATCACCCAACCAGCAGTTTTCAGATACATCAGCAGGTCTAAATTTTAGAATAAGTATGGTAAGTTGTCCCAGTATTAAGGGCAAATATGATAGGTTGAAAACAGGATCTTTTCTGCTATAATGCACTCTTGTCTTCCTGATGTCAACATGCCATGTGTAAACATTTATGGCTCTGAGCAGTTTACTGTCTTCTCAGTAGATATATTCTGTAGTATGCATTGATTCTGTTTGTAGACAATGAGAGTCCAGATCAGACTGCACAATTGTGCAGTCTGATCTGGGCTCTCATTGCCTACATATGGCATAAAGGCCCTTTTCATGCTGTGTGCTGTGTATGAGTTCTCATATGAACTACATAAAGCAAAACAAAGTTATTTTAATCATCCAATAAAACTTAATCATGTCCAGAAAAGCCATCTTTGTAAATGAACTGTCTCATAGGAAGCTCATCTTTACATGCAAAAAGTAAAATGTCCTATCCACACTGCTCATGCCTCAATTACAAAAGTAGCCACTGTTTGAACTTTGTAAAATTCTAATATTGTGCCCAGGCCAGACTGCATATCTACCGTTAAATGGTTACATGTACAGAAAGTTTGGTCTTTCCACTGACACTGTATAAATTGGTTTTTGCAAAATACTAGACTTTATTATATCATGTGTTTGTGCAGGTGAGTTCTGGGGAAATTATCAGATTTTATCACGTCAGAGGAGACAATTCAAGAACTATTAGCTAAATTAAATTGAGACATGTGACCATACACATGACTTCCACTAATCAATAAGGAATTTTAACAGGAATAAACAACTGGGCCCAGTTCTTTAAAGCATAGTTAAGCTTAATAAACTTGTTAACAGTGAAGCTTAACTTTAAGCACACTCTTGAGTAGCTTCAGCAGATGACAAGCTGATGATGTTTTCTCATATTTTTCCAAGAAAATAAAGTTTGACATTTCATGCAAACTGTCCCCTATTAATAGACAGACCAAATTTTCTTCAAAATGTTGTCTGCTGAAGTGTTATATAAACGTCTAGTAAAACAGGATAATTCAGAAGCTTAGTATTGTTATTTATGCACTGAAACGGGCTCCATAGCGCTGTTGGAAGCACATCTGACTGCAGATCCAGGGTTCACAAGTTCACACTCCAGCTTGGCCACATAACTTTCATGGAATTTGATCGTAAAAACTTTTCTACGGCCATTCTCCCCCTTCTGTTGATTCAAGATGGACCGTTGTCAGCTACTGACGAAAATATGTGCATAAGTACTGGTTAACCCTTAAAACGCCAAGAAAACCTGCATCTGAAAATGTTGTCTGTTTTTGTCTTCTGCTGAAATTTTCATGCAAACTTTTCAAACCTATTTCTGCATACAGGCAAACAGTGTGGACCTAAAGGAGCAGTCTGATCTGGGTCCACAATGTTTGCAAAAACGACTTTTAAAATTACAAGCAGATGACAAAGCAGGCGACAATTGTTGTGATCGGCAGTTTAAGGTTTAACTGCTTAGAAGACTAAGCTTGTCCAGTAACAGTGTGGTTAGGTTAACCTTTGTCCTGCTGAATAAATTAAGATGTAACGCCCATTTCTAATTTTTAGCCAATCAGATTTCTTAATCCAGATTGTTGATATAAATTCACACACTTAATGGCAAACAGTGCATATCCAGATTAGTTGGCTTCTTCAGAAGGCAGGACATGTCTGGGTTCAGCAGGACTAGGGTTAACTGACCAGCTTGACATGACACTAATGGGTTGAATGGACTGTAAAACCTCAATTCAGCTCAACTCACTTAAACGTATCTTGTCGGTACTCATAGCTATTCCACTGAGTATCCACAAGGTATGATGAAAAAGTGACTAAAATTATCCTAAATTATCATCTCAGTTAAAACTTCCTCTGAGTTGCAGACTTAGAGACAATTGCAAAGTTATTACACCCCCTGCAAACTGTGTTTGTGGAGGAACAGTAAACTGTTTTAACTATCTGTCTGTTACATTTTGGTCATAGCAGGGGATATCTAATAAGCACTTGTTTTTCTCTACGTCTGGTTAGTTAACAACTTTATAGTGATAACAGTGCTTTGCTCATCTGTTAACACTTTGCATGCTCGATAAAAATTTCAGCAGACGATGGGGGGTGGTCAAGTGGTGCGAAGGTGTCATGTATTTTGTGTTACCAGGGTGTCCAACTGATATTGGCTTACAGTTGGGCAAGGCCTGCTATCCTTGTAGTAGGTAAGGGTAGAGGGGGAATGTTTTTATTTCTTCTGTTTTTCTCTTTTGTTCCTGTTCCTCTTTCTTCCCTGTTCCTCTCTTTCATCTCTTCTACTCTCTCTTCTATCTCTTTTCTCCCTTTCTCTGGGAGGTGACACAAAATTACCCACAAGGGTTGATGTGTTGTTAAACCCCAACAAAATCAAATTTCAGCAGACAACATTTTGAAATATTTTTTCTTATTTTTCCTAGAAAATAAGATCTGACAATTCATGAAAATTGGCTCCTTAGGGGCATGCTTGGTCACTGGCTTGTTTACCCTTGAAAATTGGATTATGACATTACATGCAAGGAGACAATTTGTATGAACTGTCAGATCCTATTTTCTAGGAAAATTAAAAAAAAATATCATCAGTTTGTTATCTGCTGAATCTGCCCATAGCATGTAAAGACATACAAGAACTGATGACGGCTTTCAGATAAGAAAGTAGATAGATGTTCTGAAGAATTACCCATGAACTTTCTCACCCACCCTGACCCAATACACATCTGCTCACCCTTTATTCCCTATTTTTACTTAATAAAGTGGTGAATTGGGGCATCTGCCCAATTTCTGGATAAATGAAACATTTATTTGTATGATTTTGTAAAATCTCAGAAATAAGAAACGTTTTTGTTTATCAAATGAGAAATTCCAAAGTTGAAAGCTTAAACTGTAATGTGGTGACCATAAATAAAAGCAGAAAACATTTACAAAATATTTTTCTTATATTTCTCAGTAACTAAGACTTGACATTTCATTCATATTGTCCCCAAAGGTAAAGACAGGTCTTACTGTCATAGTTTTCTTGACAAATGTTAAAAGATTGAAACAATTCAGATAATTGGAGCAATACCTGTGAAAGCTGGAAACTTTTGTACAAGTTGGAAGAGGTTGCCAGCTACTGAGCTTTGTCACTGAACTTATTTCCCTAAATCAAAAACCAAAACGTTATCTTGAAAAAATAAGGTGGAAATATATATATATATATATATAAAATCAAGTTTAACCCTTGTCCTGCTGAATAAATTAAGATGCCACACCCATTTCTAATTGTCAGCCAATCAGATTACTTGATCCAGATTGTTGTTATAAATTTACATACTTGATGGCAAACAGTGCAATTCCAGATCAGTTGGCTTCTTCAGAAGCCAATGAAGAAGACGACTGATCTGGATCTACACTGTTTGTAAAGGCAGGTTTCCGTGTTCAGGAGGGCAAGGGCTAAATCAGTTCTGGTAGCCTTTGGAAAAATATTAAACTAATGCTTAGCATGCTTGGTAAAATTTTCAGCATGCTTGGTAAAATTTTCAGCAGATGAGGCATAAAAAAAAAACAAAAAAAAAAAAAAACAGCTGTTTCCACTAACATGCTGAAAAAAAATTTGGTTGGTAGGTAGGAGAAACATTTTTTTATTTTTCTGTTTTTTCTACAGAAAAGAACAGGGTTGGGCCTGTAATTTTATGAAAATACAGGTATTTTGATGAGGGTCAGTGCTTTACTTTTCCATTTTGCATTTTTACTGATAAAAAATAGCAGAGTCGGGTGTTTGAAACAGGGTCGGTCGAGTTAGTGGAAAACAGCTTTTTTTTTTTTACACCTGACATATTGAAATGACATTTCATGCAAGTTGTCTCCAGTGGAGACAATTTGCATGAAATGTTAAATGCTGTTTTTTTGAAAAATAAGAAAATCTAAATACTTTGTCATCTGCTGAATAAGCCTGTGCAGTATTAGTGTAATGGAATCAGGAATTGCATGATAAAAATGATTATAGGTCACTGGCTTGTTTAGCCTTTACCACTCTCTGGGCTAATTCAGCAGATAACAAATTGATGATATTTTTCTTATTTTTCCCAGAAAACATGGTTTGGCATTTCATGCAAATTGTCTCCTTTGCATGAAAAGTCAAACCTGTTTTCTGGGAAAAATAAGAAAAAAAATATTTCAATATGTCTACTTCTGAACTTTTTCCCCAGAGTGCTAAGCATTAGGAAAATGATTAATGAATGATTTATTTTTCAATGAGGAGGTCTACATAAATTCAGCAAATGACAAGGATATTTCTCTTACTTATCCCAGAACATAGGATTTGACATTTCAGAAAGTAGGATTTGACATTTCAAGCAAATTTGTGGGGCCCCATAGCGCAGGTGGTAGTGGGTCTATTGCAGAGTCAGGGGTTGCAAGTTTGATCCAGTGAGCTCGGCCTCATAAATTCCTCAGAGATTGATCATGAAATCATTTCAACAGTCCTTTTCTCCTTTTCCCTAATTCAAGAAGGTCAATGAAATATCAGTTACTGGTGAAAGTTGGTTAAGTGCTTAGAGGATTAAGCCTGCCCAGGAAAAGTGTGAGTAAGTTCAACATGACCTTAATAGTGTTGATTGGGCTGTAAAACTGCAACTCAAACTCAGATTCAAGTAAATTGTCTCTTTGCAATTTGCATGAAATGTCAAACATTATTTTCTGGGAAAATAAGAAAATTAGGAGACAATTTGCATGAAATGTCACATCTATTTTTCTGGGAAAAATAGGAAAAATATTGCAAAGTGTTTTTTTTCTTTTCCTAGCATGCTAAGCATTAATTTACCTCAGAGGTTAGTACTTTTATCCAATCAGATACCGATAAAAAATGTGGTGGGTGTAGCTGAACTCCCATTCAGATAATTTCTCAACTTGAAAGACAATCTGTCGGCATAGTTTGTGCAAATAATAGTTCGTCTGTCATTACTGACAATGGCCAGTCTTAATCACATGTGAGAAATGCTACTGTTTGTGTGTTCTAAGATGATTGATTAGACCAGTTTTAGCTCTAAACTGTCTGTTGCAGATGGAACAACAGAGGTCAGAGCAAGACAGCTCTGTTGGTGATACCTTAGCTCTGGCTTTGCGCTGTGCATGTTTCTGCTCAGCTTCACTGATTCTTTTTGCCTCATATTCACTAGCACCTCTTCTGATGAGGCCTCGCCACTTTTCTCAGTCCTGTGCAATTTGTTCCCATGACTGTTGGTATGTTAAAATCCTTGAGGGAGGCTTTGAGGATGTCTTTGTATCGCTTCTTCTGACCGCCATGGGAGCGTTTGCCCATTTCTAGTTCTCCTTAGAGGATTTTCTTTGGCAAACGTTCCTCAGGCATCCTGGTAACATGGCCTGTCCATCTTAACTGTGCCAGTTTCAGAAGAGAATGTACACTATGTATCCCTGCCCTTTTCAGGACTTCTATGTCTGGAATCCTGTCTTGCCACTTAATCTTTAAAAGTTTTCTAAGGCAGCTTGTATGGAAGTGGTTCAGTCTTTTGGCATGCCATTGGTAAACATGCATGCAATTGTGTTGGCAGCACCACAGCTTTGTAGACTTACAGCTTTGTGTCAAGCCCGATTCCACTTCGATCCAAAACACTACCATGTTGTTGGCCAAATGCTGCACTAGCTTTGGCAGTCCTGGCACTGACTTCATCATTAATGTGCACGACTCTTGACAATATATGTGCTTCCAAGGTAGGTGAACTTGTCTACCACTTGCAATCTTTGACCTTTCACTGTAATGGTGGGCTCCTTGTAAGGCTTGCCAGGTGCTGATTGATAAACCACCTTGGTCTTTTTTATGCGATTGTGAGGTCATAACTGTCACAGGAGTCAGATACTTGATCAACACCTTTTTGCATCTTCTCTTCTGTTGGAGCACCCTTTGCCATGTCTTCAGCAAAGAGGAACTCATCTAACACCTCTGTCTGCACTTTGGATTTGGCTTGTAACCTTCTTAGGTTGAAAAGCTTCCAGTTAAAGTGATACCTAATATTTATACCATTGTCACCATCCTGGAAAGCAGCTGTAAGCATGGCAGAGAACATCATGCTGAACAGAGTTGGGGCTAGTACACATCCTTGCTTGACACCATTTGTCACAGAGAATGGATCAGAGATTACACCATCATTTTGGACCCGTGCAAGCATACCATCGTGGAACTGCCTCACCATTGCTATGAACTTGGTCAGATAGCCAAACTTTGCCATAATTTTCCAAAGACCCTCACAACTGTCTGTATCAAATGCTTTGGTAAGCTCAACAAAGGTCATGTAGAGGTCCATTTTCTGTTCCTGGCATTTCTCTTGAAACTGCCTTGCTGTGAAGATCATGTCAATTGTTCCTCTGTCCTTTCTGAATCCACACTGGCTTTCTTGTAGAAGCACTGACTGTTCAAGGCGTTCATTCAGTCGGTTAAGTAGAGCTCTTGCAAGGACCTTCCCAGCAATTGACAATAAAGAGATGCCTCGATGATTATCACACAACTGAGGATTCCCTTTCCATTTGAATAGGTGGATAACTGACGCATCCTTGAGGGATGGCTTCTTTTCTCCACATAATGTGAAATAACTGTCATCTTCTTTTGCAACTGGAGCTCTTCCTGCTTTGTACATCTCAGCACGTATTGATTCTGATCCTGGAGCCTTGCCAGATGACAGAAGTTTTATTGCTTTCACTGTTTCAGCGAGGGTTGGGAACTCATCAAGCAGCAGATTACATTCCACCTGTGAGTCTGTTGATAGCTTGGTCATTGATAGATGATGGCCAATTAAGAACACTATCAAAGTGCTCATTTTGGCTTCTTTTCTCCACATAATGTGAAATTATTGTCATCTTCTTTGCAACTGGAGCTCTTCCTGCTTTGTACATCTCAGCAGGTATTGCATCTGATCCTGGAGCCTTGCCAGATGACAGAAGTTTTATTGCTTTCACTGTTTCAGCGAGGGTTGGGAACTCATCAAGCAGCAGATTACATTCCACCTGTGAGTCTGTTGATAGCTTGGTCATTGATAGATGATGGCCAATTAAGAACACTATCAAAGTGCTCAGCCTATGTGCAAATACTGGGAAGAAAAAGGCTAAAAAATGTGCTAGTGAGAACTGTGATGGTCTCTGTTTTGAGCTGTTAAAATGTGGAAGAAAGTTGTTATGCAGAAACGATTTGCTGCTATTTGAATACACATGCAAGGCAGGTATAGGCCGCCCAAACTGACCTGTTGCTTTGACCATTACATTTCATTTGCTTAAGGAATATGCCCACTGTACAATTTAGGCATGACAGTCAGAAAATCCTGTGTTTCACATGAGACAGCTATTTGCTCAGCTTTATAAGTAACACCTCTTTAGGTAGTATACATATGCAGTTGACCGGTGTTGTCTTGACATCGCTTATCCCAAATAACTGCTTATCTCAAAGTGAAAATCTGGTCCTTGTTTTAACAAGGAAATCTAACACCAGGCAACACAATATTCAGGAAAAGGGGAGAAATTGCTCCAAATTTTGTTGTTTCACAATATTTTCAATATATCAGTAACTTCAGGAGTCAAATTACATATTAATTGTTTGATTTATTGTTTTCCTCACTTCAGCAAGTCTGATATGTCGATGTATAGCTCTCTAGAAGTATTTTAGAAAAGTCCCTTGGAATTCGAGATAATGAGAGTCAATTGAACTTATAAATATTATAATCAACAGGTCAGTTTGGTCAGCCTCTACAAATTTGCATTTGACCGAATTGTTGTTTCACAACTAGACTTCTAGAACAGTTGTCAGGAAAGCAGAAACTTTGTTACAGTTGAGCTACACCAGTGGCAATCAGTTAACCCATTGTAAACTGAATAGACTCACCCTACATTATATACTGGAAGTATCCAATTTCAAATTTAAGTATGGTCTGCTATGAGATTTAGATATTCCTAGAGAAAAATGGCTTAACTATTTGCAAACAGTGGAGACCTTGAGCAGATGCCACATTCTGTGGTGTTGGATCTGGATCTGCACTGTTTCCTAAGTACTCTTTTAGGGGTCTCCAGACTACAATGGGTTAAAAGATAGCACATGAGTAGCAACTTTCATGTGAGTGGTCCCAGTCAGCATTCTACGTAAATCTATATCGGGCCATCATCGGCCCGTCAGGGTAGCTGACGGGCCGATGACGGCCCAATGTAGATTTATGTAGAATGCTAGCTGGGGTATTGCTCCCCGTGACTGGTGTTTGCCAGTCACTTTATTGGACAAAGGTCATGCAGCACCAGAGCCGATAAAATCTGATGCAAATCAACAGATAGCCACAAAGCAATGTTATTTGGGCCACCTCTAGCAGTGCCTTCAAACATGCGCAAAATTCACAGATTCAAATCATACTGCACATATCCAAAGTATCACCTGGACCTTTGCTCTACATTCATACATTCTGTAATATCCAATGATTCTGATAGTAGACAAGCAAGGGCCTGATCGGACTGCGTGGATGCATATGTCTGAAGACACATGTTTGCATGGTGTGGCCTATTTGAATAAACTTCTAAGGAATTTTGCTATTTATGAATAAATGATGATAAAGATAACAGCAGGATCCAGGTCTTAGGTTTCAGTCACAATGCTTATGATTTGGAAAATAACATACTATTCATAAGAAAAAACGTCACAATACTGTCCTTATATGAAATCAAAACATTGTAAACAGAGAATATTAATGCTTAGCACTCTGGTTTAAATTTTCAGCAGATGACATTTTGAGATTTTTTTCTTGTTTTTCCCAAGGAACAGGTTTTGACATTTCATGCAAATTGTCTCCATTGGAGACAATATTCCTGAAATGTCAAATCCTGTTTTCTGGGAAAAATAAGAAAAATATCAGTTTGTCGTCTGTTGAATTTGTCATGAGAGCGGTAAAGTTTAACCCTTGTCCTGCTGAACCAGGATATAACCCGCCTTTGCAAACAGTGTAGATCCAGATCAGTTGGCTTCTGAAGAAGCCAACTGATCTGGATCTGCACTGTTTGCCATTGAATATGTAAATTTATAGCAACACTCTTGATCAAGTAATATGATTGGCTGAAAATTAGAAGTGGGAGTGGCATCTTAATTTATTCAGCAGGACAAGGGTTAATATTGAAAGTTGACGGACAGAAATAGGTCATTTCTGAAGAAAATACATAACTGTCGCTCAAATCAAATCGTAAACAGATCCAGTTTCCAGAAAGTGTTCTACATTATTTTACTACGACAGGCAGTAAAACGTGAGAAAATTTTCCAACCTAATAGCATTATATGTTAAAATCAATATGTCATCAGAATTTACAAATGTTAGTGCTCTGCTTGCTGGGTAAAAATTTCAGCAAAGGACATATTGAATTTTTTTTCTTATTTTTACTAGAAAATAGGATGAACTTTTCATGCAGTTTGCATGAAATGTCTGAGCCTGTTTCTTGGGAAAAAATAAGAAAAATTTCAATATGTTGTCTGCTGAATGAGCCCAGAGAGTGGTAAAAGTTAATTTTCTCAAAGGAAATAAGGCAGAGTGTTAGACCTTAGTACACTCATTGCGAAAATAGCATTTTTCTTATTTTTGCGGGGTAATAGGGTTTGACACTTCATGCTATTCTTCCACCGAGAAGATTCACAGGAAGTCTCAATACTTAGTTTTGGAAAGATAAGAAAGATTTGGTATTTACACTGTTCAGACACAGACAGGCCTAAACAAAAAGTGTAGACCCTGATTGGATGCTATAGATTGTAGACCCAGAATGCAGTGTCTGATCAGGGTCTACACTGTTTGCCTCCCATCCAGCATTTTTTCAGACATGCCTTCCATACTTAAAAGAAATTTTTCTTCATTTGTGATGTATGATAATCAGATAAGGTGTCTAAATACTAAAAGTAATTATGGTAAGAAAATATTTTAATGTGTCTGCTGATTTGGTGGCATTTCATTGATATATATAGGGTAATATGACAGACTTTATAATGCATAACTTGATGTATTATATATATAGGTTACTGGATAATGTATTTAGTAAATTACCCTAAGTATTCAAATAGACAGATCTGAGCAAACAGCATAATAAGACTCGGATCAGAAGCAACTCCCTGCAGCAACTGGTCTGTGAATTCACTGTTTACCATTTGCCCAGCAAGTTTAGACATATTAACAGGTGCTAAAATGCACTATTAAAAGCCATTGTAGTCTGGAGACCCCGTAAAAGGGTAAATGGCAAACTGTGAAGACCCAGATCAGATGCCGCAGAATGCAATGTCTGATCAGGGTATTCACTGTTTGCAAATGGTTTAGCCATTTTTCTCTAGGAATATCTAAATCTCATAACAGGACGTACCTAAAATTGAACTTGGACTCTTCCAAATATATGGTGTGGGGCAGTCTATTCAATTTACAATGGATTGAAATTTAAAGCCAAGTATGGTAAGGAATTCAGGTGTCTGACTATTTAGGTAATTATGGTAAACAAGCATCTTGATGAGAGTTCTGTATGAGCTGGGAAGCAGGAAAAATCTGGAATATGGTAATAACCCTAAGTACACCACAACTCTTTATAACACTATTGTTAGGGTCAGTAGCATAAACCATGTTAGTTAAACAACCCTATTATATCCAAACAAAAATGTATAGATTATATTGAAAAATGACCATTTATGGTCATTTTTTCAATGTAATCTATACATTTTTGGGATCCATCTTTGAACTGTGTTATATCAAAACCTTTTTATAACGAACCGTGTAATAAAGAGGTTGAAGTATATTGGGACACCTGATCTGCTTACCATACTTGTCCTAAAATTTGAAATAGTTTATTCTGAGCTACCTCTTGATGTGTCTTAAATATTGCTGTATATATGGCAAACAGTGTAGACCCTGATCAGATATGGCATTCTGCAGCATCTCATCATGGTCTACACTGTTTGCAAAGGCCTATCTGTCCCGATACCTACTGTGATTACAGTACTGGGGAAACAATAGTTCAGACACCTGAATTTCTTGCCATAATTGTCCTAAAATTTGAACAAATTCATTTTACGACCTATTTATGTGTCTAAAAACTGCCAGATGAGGGGCACAAAGTGTAGACCCTGATCAAATGTTGCATTCTGTGGCATCTTGTCTGGATCAGCACTGTTTGCTCAGTCCTGACTGTCTGAATATTTATATGTGTGAATCCACAAACTGTGTTCAGCCAAAGAAGTATCAGGCCCTGAAGTTGTAAAACTTTGTTCATGCTCAACTCAGCTGAGCAAGAAACTTTTCCTGCTATTAAATCTCAAATTACTAACAATTGCAAATTCTTTCTTGCTAAACATAGCTGATCATGAAAATTTCTTTGCTAATAAATATGAAAATGCCAACTATTGTTGGCATTTTCATATTTATTAGCAGAGAGAATTTCATACTTAGCTGAGTTGAGCATGGGAAAAGTTTTATAACCTAGGGGCCTGAATTTTCTGTTTAATCCTTGTTATGCTGAATAAACTAAGATGTCATGCCCACTTCTAATTGTCAGCCAATCAGTTAACTTAATCTAGGCTGTTAATATGAATCCACATACAAAGTGAAGAAGCCAACTGATCTGGATCTACACTTTTTGCAAAGGCAAGGCATATCTGGGTCCAGCAGGACCAGGTTAAACCAGAACATTTTATTCACCTGTAAACACATTGATCACAAATAAGATGTACATGTAACTGTTAATCTGAAGAATTTGTTTGTTTGATCTGGAACAGCTGTTGTGTTGATTCACATTATATCCCCAGTGTTGTATGAAAAAAATGAATGTCTAGCTGTACCAGCTTGTAATTTTTGTGTACTGTCCGGTTGGTCAAATAGTTACCGCTCCCGACTTCAGATCATGAGGTCCTGGGTTTGAATCACATTAGAGGGCGAATTCAGCTCATGACTGTACTGCACTACATTGAACCTAGACTTTCATTATCACCCTCCTATTGTCTCAATATGACATAAACCACCAGATCATTGTCATCTTCAAACCACCAGGGCCCAGTTGTTCAAAGCGTCGTTAGCTTAACAAGCTCGTTAAGGGTCATTTTGTTAACTGTTTTAGCAGATTCAATACACAATATTCTGATATTTTTTTGCTGAAAAAATGTGAGTAGCTTTTGCACTGCAAAAGCTACTCACATTTTTTCAGCAAAAAATTTCAGCATATTTGCGTATCACTTGATGTAAATTTTAATGAATCCTTAACTAATGATGTTGTTAGCTTTGAACAGATCATTGTCATCTTTGTTCTTTAGGGTTGATACTGCTGCTGGTAATCTTACCTCTTAGGGTATCAGTAACTCTGTACTGTTCTGCAGGAGATGACAAATTGATGATTTTTCTTAAGGAATATTTTCCAAAGGAGACAATTTGCATGAAATCTCAAAATCTGCTTTCTGGGAAAAATATTTCTGCAGATCATCTGCTGAAATTTTCATCCAACATGTTAAATGTTTAAGTGCCTGTAAAAAATGCTCAAGCTAAATGTGGCAGCTGGTCAGATTCTTCATAAAGAGCTGTGCCTGGTTTAATAGATTAATGGTTGAAAAAATTCTTTTGGGTGAACAATGAAATTGCAAGCTAGGCAACATTGGCATTTATGCAGCAGTATGAGGCTGAGACAGGCAGAGATTTAAGATTAAGTCTGCATAGTGATAGATTGGGACCGTACGTCAAATATATGTACGATGTATAAGATACGTGTACATGATTTAAATTTTGATATAAAAAAACAATATGTTTAAAAAAAGAGAGAGCTAGAGAGAAACTGAGAGCAAGAGAGAGAAAAAGAGAGAGACAAATGCATATTGTCCCTCAGAATACTTCGTCTATACAGTATACAATCCCACAAAGTGTTTACCTCAGCAAGAAAAAAAAACAAAAAACAACAACAGTATTTTTAAAACAGGAGCCGTTTGCCTAATGCGAACACAGGTTGGAATTTTGTGGCAAGAGATTTTGCTTTGGACATCCCTGAACATTGTTTTCACTATGTTTCTTCACAAGAAAATCAGTCAGGAAACCTTTCAAGAACCATTCTGATATTCATGGAACTTCCATGAGAGGATATCGCAACGCTAATTCTTAGCATACTGGGTAAAATTACAGCAGACAGCATATCGAAATATTTTTCTTATTTTCCCAGGAAATATGTTTTAACATTACATGCAAATTGTCTCCTAAGGAGACAATGTGCTTGAAATATCAGAGCCTATTTTCTGGGAAAATAGAAAAAAATTAACAATTTGTCATTTGCTGACTATGCCCTGAGAGTGGTAAGGGTTACAAGAAGTGCCTGTCAACAATTACATCTTAACTCTTGTACTGCTGAACCCGTACATGTCCTACCATTGCAAAATGTAGATCCAGATCAGTTTGGCTTCTGCAGAAGCCAACTGATCTGGATCTGCACTGTTTGCCTTAAGTATGTGAATTTATATCAACAATCAAGATCAAATAATTTGATTGGCTGAAAATTAGAAGTGGGCCTGGCATCTTAATTTATTCAGCATGACAAGGGATAAGAAATTGATTCTAAAAAGAATGACCCTTGAGAGCAATGAACACACTCACTAATCTGAAAACAGTGAAAGTGTCAAGTTTTCTGGGCCAGACTATCTAATTTTGTCTCATCCAGTGACCCTCAAATAATTCTTCATAAATTCCGGAATGGCCTCAGTGATCACAAAAGACCAGAAAATATAAACACACTATAGAGGAGTATGGGAAAACATTTTTGGACCACCAGACAGCACTAATACCAGCTATTAGTCTAGTTATATACCATCTACATGTATATGCAAACAACAATTGGTGCTGCAGAATATTAAAGGTGACTTGATAAACTCATTAGATTTTCAGCCATTGTTTACAAGGGAGACAACTTTTATGACTTCCTGTCTGCTTTTCTTCACACCAAGACCCTTCTGAATCAGGATCTGTTCTAAACTGAAAGCATTTTGCTCCTTTTCATTTAGAGTAGTCCTCTTTTCAGAAGGGAAGTAAAGAGATCTGAAAGAGTTGTCCTATCAGGAAGTGTATCCATTCCCCTTTAAAAGTACACTGGAACCTCCTTATAAGAAGGTCCACTATAAGACGGTTCCGATATAAGACGGTTTAAAGGTGGATCCCAAAAATGTTGTATCCAAAACAAAAATGTGTAAATTATATAAAAAAAAATGACCATTTATGGTCATTTTTCTATATAATCTAGACATTGTTTGGCTACAACACAGTCCAAAATATAGAAAAATGACCAGGTATTGTCATTTTTCTATAAAATCAGGTAATTTTTCTATATAATCTAGACATTTTTATTTGGATGCAATATGGTTATTTACCTAACACGGTTTTCACTTTGGATCCCAGCAATCGTGTTATAAAGAGGTTGTGGTGTATTTACAGAGGACTTGTTAAGGAAGAATATTTGGTGATAAATTTGAAATACAGTTGACTCTCATTATCTCAAATTCCAAGGGACTCTCTGAAATACTTGAAGATATTCATACCTCGACATATCAGATTTGCAGACAACCATATTTCGAAATGAATATGTAATTTAACTCCTGAAGTTAGAGATGATATTGAAAATATTGTGGAAAAGTGATTTGGAGCAATTTCCCCTCTTTTCCACAATATTTTGTTACTGTTGTTAGATTTTCATGTTTAAACAGGGATCAGATTTTCACGTCGAGATAAGTGGTTATCAGAGAAAAACAAAGTTGAGATAACAAAAGTCGACTGTATAATGATTTTTCTTATTTCTCCATAAAATGAATTTCCACAACATATATTTTTATGGAGAGAATTATCCTGGTATTATCATCAAATTTTCCTGCGGTATTAGTGAATACCTTAAGAGGCAGTGCAGATGCACAAGTTGGACCTACACTGTTCACGTAAATTTTGTTATAAAACAGTTTACTTATTTGGGGTACATTCATTTCAGGTACATCAGAAGCTTGACCTTCCCAAACCGGACTGTGTATCATCAGGGCAAATTGTCCTGGGCCAACAAACAAGATGTCATCATTGTGTCTAGAGCACTCACTGATTATTCAGACTATGGGTAAGTGTCATTGTCCTCTTGTTATTGTTCCAGATGAATGCAGTCCATATTACATTAATCTGCATGAAAAACATGTAGCAGGTACTCATAAGAATTGCCTCAGAAATGGGTAAGAGTTTATGAATTCTTTTATTCTGAATGCTTAGCATGCTGGGTAAATATTCTAGCAGACAACATTTGAAATATTTTTCTTCTTTACCTCAGAAAACAGGGTTTGATATTTCATGCAAATTGTCTCTTGAGGGAACGAGACAATTTGCATGAAGTATCAGACCCTGAGGAGACAATTTACATAAAATATCAAACCCTGAGGAGACAATTTGCATGACATATCAAACCCTATTTTCTGAGAAAACAAAAACAATACAAAAAGATCTTATAAAGGCACAATATTTTTACACATATATTTTGCACAGTTTATTTCACAAACAAATCTCAATGTTGTGGCTATTTAGCTGAAGAAGGCTTTAATTAGCTGAAACATTGAGATTGTCTACATGAATGGCACAGAAAGTATTAAAGGTTATGACAAAGTCATGACTGAGGTATACCAAAAAGACAAAGCAATAACTCCAGATAAAGCACATTTTTCCAACCAGAGTATGTTTATACATCCTTATTTCTCGGAAAACATATATGAGGCTTTTCTAATGAGTCCCACAATACATTTTTTTTCATGGAGAAAGAAGAAAAATATTTGTCTGGATAAGCTATGAATAGAGTACTCAGGGAAGTTATTCTGTTCTGGGTAATCTGATATGAGCCCAGCCCAGCAGGCACATGACATGAATACAATGTCGCCCCAACATCGATGCATCGTCATGACGTTGCATCGACGTTGAGCCGACATTGCATAAACGTCATGTGCCCGCTAGGAGAGTTTTAGATAAAAGGTGTATCCAGAATTGTCCAGGTGGCCGAGTGGTTTGCGCTTCCGAATTCAGTTAATGAGGTCCCAGGTTTTAATCCCATTTGAGGCAGAATTCAGCTCATGACTATATGTCACTTCATTGCACTGAGTCTTTCATTGTCATCCGTCCATTGTCTCGATATGGCTTAAATTATGTTGAAAGGGACATGAAACACCAAACCACCATCATCATCAAAAGGTATATCCAGATAAATATTTTACAAACTTCCTCAGAAAACTTGTCTTGGAACTCACCTATTCTCCATGAAAACATATGTTGTGGATACTCATTAAATGACCTCAGTGAGTCACTCTTCATGAGTACACAACATTTTTGGAAAAAATAAGAATATTTGTCTGGATACTTGTCTTATTGTCCGTATGTACCAGTACCATAAATACCCTAACTTTTTGGACACCTCTACTTCTTACTACTCTGAAAAATAATAAAACAAAATTTAGAATGTTGTCAGCTACAATTTTGCTTAGTGCTTTAACCCTTTGTAGTCTAGAGACCCCTAAAACGGTAATTGGCAAACAGTGCAAACCCAGATCAGACACTGTGGAACATGGTGTCTGATTAGGGTCTCCACTGTTTGCAAATAGTTCAACCATTTTTCTCTAGAAATATCTAAATCACATAGCCTGACATACCTAAAATCTACATTAGAATCTTACAATGTATAGTGTGGGGGAGTTCATTCAATCTACAATGGGTTAAGGGTTAGGGTAATTATGGTAAGTCACTGATTTGACTCTTTCATTTACCATGCTGTTTGTTTTGCAGAAGGCTTCAAGGAGTAGTAGGGATGACAATCACACCAAGATTCTTCACTTCTCTCCTAGTAAATGGGGTAGGCTATATACCTTATTATCCTCAATAGTCAGGCAACCCTATCCTAAAATTAACCCTCAAAGCGCCAGTCACAACTATTGTCGTCTGCTTTGTCATCTGCTTGTGATTTTAAAGTCATTTTTGCAAACAGTGTGGATCCAAATCAGACTGCTCCTTTAGGAGCAGTCTGATCAGGGTTCACACGTTTGCCTGTATGCAAAAAAAGGTTTGAAAAGCCTGCAAGAATATTCAGCAGATGACATAAACAGACGACATTTTCAGATGCAGTTTTTCTTGGCGCTTTAAGGGTTAACACTGATCCTGCCAAACCCAAATACACCCTACCTTTGCAAACAGTGTAGATCCAGATCAGTTGGCTTCTTCAGAAACCAACTGATCTGGATCTGCACTGTTTGGCATTCAGTATGTGAATTTATATCAACAACCTAGATGAAGTAATCTGATTGGCTGACAGTTAGATGTGGGTGTGGCATCTTAATTTATTCAGCATGACAAGGGTAAAACAAGTCCATTGGACAACAGTGATATGTTGCAATAAAGTGGCAGACTGTAGATGCTGATCAGACTGCTCTGGGCCTTTTGACACAGTCTATATTTGCCCCAAAGACAGTGTTTTTTCATGGTGTGCCCTATATAATAAATCCTTCTATTAAAACATATCCATTTCAACCTAAATTTTCTGAAGTGAGCTCTTTCATCTATAAATTTGGACGCATCCACTGTTCCAGATAGGGGTTGTATTGAAAAATCAAAAATAGGACCCAGTTGCTCAAAACTTAATGTTGTAAGCTAACATGCCGTCAAATTTTTTTATCTTGAAATATGTAAAATACATTGATATTTTTTGCTGAAAAAATGTGAGTAGCTTTTGCATTGCAAAAGCTACTCACATTTTTGCAGCAAAAATGTCAATATATTTGAAAATATCTTAGCTACAACAGTTAACGAGTTTGTTATTGACAAGCTTGTTAAGCTAATGATGTTTTGAACAACTGGGCCCAGAATGACAAACAGTGTAAATCCAGATGAGCCATCTCATCTGAATCTACATGTTTGCAAAAACATCTCAATTGGCCTACAGGGCTGAAATTTAAGTTAAATAAGAAATGTTGGTGCTGATGGAACCAGACCAAGGATTATTTAATCATAGTGAAAAGTGGCCTTAAATTATTTCATTTATTCATGCATTTTTTTCCTTGACAGGCAAAAGATTGTTATGAGTCAGACAAGACATGTCATATAGTAGATGATAAAGGGTAAGTTGCCCTTTTTACAATTAAATGGAAAGATACAATTCATCATAAATTTTGTAATTCAAAACAAATTAGAGAACCAAACAATTCAGAGATAAGTCCATGAAACTCTGACTCCAGAGAAAATGATACAAGATTAAATTTTTCAATCTTCTTAGAAACATGTAAGACAGACTGGAGCTTATGATGTCATAAACTCATAACTAAAATAAAGGTAAATACTTTCAGAAAAATAACAAAATTGTGCAGTGACAAATAATGACCAATTGAAAATGAAAACCGTAATAACCCTAAGTATTGAGGACAGATAGGCCTTTGCTAACAGTGTAGACCCAGATCAGACATGGCAGAATGTGGCATCTGATCAGGGTTTACACTTTTTGCTATACATACAGCAATATTTCAGACACATCAAGAGGTATTAGATTAGACCATTTCGAATTTTAGGACAAGTTTGGTAGGTACAGGGCAGATAAGGTGTCCCAATACAAAATACATCAAATACAAAATATTTTTTTCTTTTGTTTAGAAGTGGTAATTTTTTTATTGAGAACCACATACTTTTTGCTTAGGAAACTGAAATGAAATGTCTTGAAAAATGGTGAATTAGACTAAAGTTGATCAATTTGTGACTTACAGGTGATGTTTTTTTTTAATTTTTTAGCTGACAGTTGGTTTTGTGTAAGACTGAAAGAGCAGCCTGATTCCTATTAACACACAAGGCACCAGTCACAACTTCAGCAGACAATATTTTTAAATGTTTTTTTTTTTGTTTTGTTTTGTTTTTTCAAAGAAAATAAGTCTTGACATTCATGCAAATCTTCAGCCGGCCTCGGTGGCTCAGTTGGATGCGCCGTCCCACTGGTCGCGGGTTCAACCCCCGCCGAGGTCGGCAACATTCTTTTCGTGGAGATTGATCATGAAATATTTTCTGTGGTCATTCTCTCCCTTCCGCTGATTCAAGAAGGGCAGTTGTCAGTTTCTGGCGAAAGAATGCGCACAATTCTGGTTAACCGCTTAGAGGACTAAGCCTGCCCAGTAAACGTGTGGTTAGGTAAACTGACCACGCTCGACATGACCCCATTGGGTTGACTGGGCCGTAAAACCTCAACACAAACAAACAAACAAATCATGCAAATCTTCTGCATATTTTCTCTGAAAAATGAAAATAAATTAGAATGTCATCTGCTACAAATTTTGCTTAACACTTTAAGGATTAATAGTAGTTTAAGGTTTTGCTAAGTCAAGATGATATTTGTGATCTAGTCTGCTTTTGTTCCTAGTATAAAACATATGATTCTATCCATGTTCCATTTTAATATGTCATTCTTCTTTGTATCATAAATAATTATTTTCAACTGTACAACAATTAAGCTACAACATCATAAAGCATATCTTCTGACATATGCACTCAGTGAAGATTCAGATCAGTCTGATCAGAATCTTCACTGGGCATATTTTGTATAGCCAAGGATGCAAACTCGCTTCATGCAGCCAATTGAGACTGATCAGACTGCATGGATGTGCAGACTGATTTGAGCCTTTGTTGAGCGCACATGACAGAAGGTATGTTTCCACTCAATGCTTCTCAGTTGATTCTCTTTTCAAATCTGCTCTGGAAATAACACTTTAAAAAAAAAAGTCTTATATTAGCCAGGATTTAGCTCTGTTTCTCAAACACTGTATTTCTTAAAGAGATGAAACTTGTATCAGAGGTGCATCTGAATATAGGAATTTAAAAGCATCCATCATTGTTATAAACCTTGCAATTTGTGTTTGAGTGCGAGCATGTGTGGAGGTATACTAATTTTATATTGTCTGTCCATCCATCTGACTGTTTGTGACATTGCTACCTTACCCCAGTATCTAATTAGCCATGCTTATTGAGTCTTTTTTTCATTTTCTTGGACCTATTTTTCTTGGTTCAGTGATTTTAATCCTTTTTTTATACCACACCACATGATAGTGGTGTTACATTTTTCTTTCTTTTGTACATGTGTCCATTTCTTCCTTGTACGTATGTCCATCCATTTTTTCTTTTCTACATAATAATTTCACTTGTATTTCATTTGGCATTATTGCATAAAAAGCAGTGCTGCACGAAAAGTCGTTTATTAACAAGGCAATTCATGCGCTGTTAATACGTGGCTACGCAACTTTCAATATGATTGTACCGGGGCCACAGATTTGCTGCCGTAACGAGATGTATACTGCCCGGCCTTAGAATGAGCATAGTTCATGGAAATTGTGTTCGCAAGACATCAGTGAAAAGGCAAAACAAAATAGTGCAAGAAATAATGCGAAATGTAGCAAATGTTTTCAGTTTTTATGCAATAATAGTGATCGAACATGGTTTTTCAATGCATTAACATTCGCCAGGTCCCTAGGGTATTGTTGAAAACTGCGGCCCCCAGCCTCGGTTTTCAACACCTTCCTCGGGACCTGGTGAGTGTTAATGCATGAAAACCATGTTTGATCCCTATATTCCACCATCCAGATACAAACGTAGTTCATGCCGGGCTTCATGGCCTATTGGGTAGTGTATCTGATTGCAGATCCAAGAGTCTCAAGTTCCAACCTCAACTCCGCCACATAACATTTGTGGTGATTGATCATGAAATTATTTCTAGGATCATTCTGTTGATTCATTCTGCTGAGTTAAGAAAAGCAGTTGTCAGTTAGAGGGGAAAGTATGTGCACAAAATACTGGTTAACCACTTAGAGGCCTAAATCTGCCAAGGAAGTGTGAATAGGTTAACTGATTGGCTTAACTGACATGACATTAACAGTGTTGACTGGGCTGTAAAACTCCAACTCAAACTCAGAGTTCACCATGACCTATAGTACTTTTGTGAAAATTCAATTTCTGGTCAGATTTTTAGGGGTCATACCCATATCTGGACTTCATTAGTGTATACATGCATACATCACCTGCCACACAAGTAGTTCATGTGACCTGTGTCTTGAGGTTGGATTCAGCCTCCATAAGTATGTCCCCCTAAATTACATGGCTCTCATAACCCCACATCACCCACCACAAAACTACGTCGTTCAGATTTTTTTTTTTGCTGAAATGTGGTTTGACTATCTGAAAAACTGAAGACTGAATGGCAAACAGTGATGCTTTGCAAACTGGTGCTGCTGTGCAAACCCTGATCAGATACTACATCGCACAGCATCTTATCTAGAGTCTACTACACTCTTCACTCAGGCATAACTATACAAATGTTGAGGTTAAATATTGTATATCTTGAAGAGATGTAGGGTTTAGAAGAAAGAAATTCAAAAAAGGAGAAAGAGAAACCAGCAGGTATTGAAATGAAGACTAATATCAATCCATGTGTCATGCTGACTGAGATGATTCTCTTGTAGAAATAATGCAGGTGAATGAATACACATGAAAGATTTCACTGCCTTTTTGCTAAGTGAGACAGAACGTTGCTTCACTATAGGGATCAGATATGGTTTTTCATGCATTAACATTCGCCAGGTCCCGTGGGAGGTGTTGAAAACTGAGGCCGGAGGCCATGGTTTTCAACACCTCCCAAGGGATCTGGTGAATGTTAATGCATTGAAAAACCATGGTCGATCAGTATTATTGCATAAAAAGTGAAAACATTTGATACCATTTGCGTTATTTCTTGCCATATTTTGTTTTGCCTTTTCACCAATGTCTCACGAATGCAATTTCCACGGACTATGCTCGTTCTAGGGCAGGGCAGTACATATCTTGTAACAGCAGCAAATCTGTGGCCTCAGTACAATCATATTGAAAGCTGCATTGCTGTGCATTAACAGCAGGTGAATTGCCTTGTTAATACATGGCTTTTCACCGGTTAATGCACGGCTGTTAATAACGTGTGACACTGCTTTTTATGTAATAATAATGTCTAAAGCACTAAAAAAATGAAGGCTACTCTTAAAACTTTCCCCACTGAGTTGCTGTAGTGGCCTCTTCTGTCTTTGAATTTTGACAAGTTCATTGTTGCAGTTAGAGATATCACTCAAAAATCTGGAACAAAATGGCAAACAGTATAGATCCAGTTAAGATGGCTCATTATGCGCCATCTCATCTGGATCTACACTGTTTACATAGATATTTGTTTAGGTCTTCCAGGCAGAAAGAGTTAAAGAAAAGAATTTGCACCCACAGGGCACAAATTCTTTTCTTCAAATGTAGCCACCAATGAGACAAGCAAGTACATTTGTAGTTCTATGTCAGAGTTATTTCCTTTGGGGTGTATTTATTTCCCTTAAAAATGTTTGCATGTTCTATCTTCAAAAAAATAGTGTGTTCAGAAGTATTGTTTCTTTTCAGAATTATAATTGATTCTTTCCTGGAAAACAAACCAGATAGACATTTAACCACTGTCTACCCTTGGTTGGCTGATAAACTCCGTAAAGAAGGGAAAATGAAGGTATGTCCATTTATATAGACATGTTGTCAAGGTAAATCACTATTTAAATGAATTTAATATTGCTATGACATCCATTATAATACTAAACCTGAAAAAATATTTGATTTGAGTCACAACACGTAAAAAAGGGTCATTATGCTATATATGAACATGGATGGATCAGATCAGCTATGTATCCCGACAGCCTGGCACCGCAATTATAATACTTTTTAGTTGGCTTTTTCATCTTTATTAGCAGAGAAAGTTTCATATTCACCTGTGTTTAGTAAGAAAGAATTTTCAACTGTAGTATTTTAAGACTTATAAGCAGGACAAATTTCATGCTCAATTGAGTTGAGCATGAAAAAGTTTTAACCCTTCTCTTGCTGAATATGACATGCCCTGTCTTAGCAAACAGTGTAGATCCAGATGAGTTGGCTTCTTCAGATCTGGATCTGCACTGTTGTCATTAAATATGTGAATTTCTATAAAAAAAACCCCAAAAAAACCCAGATCAAGTAATCTGATTGCCTGTAAATTAGAAGTGGGCATGGCATCTTAATTTATTCAGCATGACAAGGGTTAAAACCGTGGGGCCTGATCCAGGCCTACTTCATTTTATCAGTATATCTTACAGTAAACAAAATTTTGTAAGCTGATAATAATGGCCCTGATCAGACTGTACATCTGTACCAAATTTGAACAAGTCCATTTTACTGATTGTTGATGTGCCTAAAAATGCTAGATAGATGCAAACAGTGTAGATCTTGCTCTGATTCAGTGCCAAGATGTGTGATTTATGAGTTCACTTTCAAGTAGTCTGATATACTGTGTTTTGTGACTGTTATTGCAAAATGATATTGAATATGTTAATGTCAAGTTAATTTCATAGGTCTAAATGAGAGGCATATCCAGACAATTGGTTTTCTTATTTCTCGACCAAAATACAGGAGCATCTCAGCAAACACTTTTAATGAGTATTTACAACATACCTTTTAATTATGAGATAAATCAGAATAGTATTGAAAAAATAAATATAGAGAAAAATCCACAATCACAGGTCTCCTAAGGTACCAGGTAAGGGTTGAATGACATGAAATACCATATTTACCCTAAGTATTTGGACACCTCAACTCCTTACCATACTTGTTCTAAAATTTGAACAAGAACAATTTACTATCCAATGTTGTGTCTAAAAATTGCTGGATGAGTGGCAAACAGTGTAGACCCTGAGATGCAGCATTCTGCAGTATCTTTAGGTATAGTTTATTTGTTCAGGCCTGTCTGACCAAATACATATGGTAAATACAGTCATGTGACAAAACTGCATTTCATTGGAAACAGGACAAGATAAGAAACAGAACTCCAACAGATATACATCCTTCAAATGGTCAGAAGCAAAGCTATTGTGGAGCTTAAACCTAGTTTTATGCATCACCCTCCCCCCTCCTACTGCACCCTAGTCTACCTCTTAGAGGACTAAACCTGCCCAGTAAAAGCATGGTTAAGTAAACTGACCATGCTCGACATGACCCCAAGGGGTTGACTGGGCCATAAAACCTCAATAGAAACAAACAATCACCCTAGTCCACATCTCCTAAGGCAGCTCCAAACATTATCACAAAACACAAAATCATCAACAATACTGAGAGAAATGAAAACTGAAAGCGAAGCGCACGATGATAAAAAAAAGTGTTATGATCACAATGCTAGTATGTGTGGTAGGGTGGTGGTACAGGCTTGTTGTACTTGTGGTAGGTGGGGAATAGGGGCATGTTAGTTTTTCTTCTGTTTCTACACTGTTACTGCACTTTTTCCTTCATCCTTTTCTGTCCTCCTTTCCTCTATTCTGGTAGCTCTTTAATCCCTTTTCTCTTGGAGGTGACACAAAATTACCCACAAGGATTGAGGTGTCATTAATGATTAACACTCTGGGTAAAATTTTCACCTTAGACAACAGAAAACAGGACATTTCATGCAAATTGTCTCTGATGGAGACAATTTGCATGAAATGTCAAATCCTGTTTTCTGGGAAAAATAAGAAAATATCACCAATTTGTGGTCTACTCAATTAGCCCAGAAAGTGGTAAAGGTTACCCCTTGTCCTGCTGAATAAATTAAGATGTCATGCCCACTTCTAATTTTCAGCCAATCAGATTACCTGATCCAGATTGTTGCTATTAATTCACATACTTAATTGCAAACAGTGCAGATCCAGATCAGTTGGCTTGTTCAGAAGCCGACTGATCTGGATCTACACTGTTTGCAAAGGCAGAATATATCCAGGTTCAGCAGGACAAGGGTTAAAGAAGAATTCAGTCAATCACAATGCTAGCTTTGGTACATGAAATGATGACACATGAAGACACAATAATAAGCAAAGCAGACAGTTTTACAGAGGGTGAGCTACAAGACAATGGTTCTGCATCAGAATTTCCACTTTAGAACAACAGAGGTATAGAATACTAGGGAGGAGGCTTATCCCTTTCACCCCAAGTTTCTGACATGGACTCTTCCATCACTGAATTTGGACACATCAGTTGTTGCAAACAGGGGTATCAGTCAAAAATCAATACCAGAATGGTAAACAGTGTAGATCCTGATGTGACTGCTCATAATGATCAGTCTCACTGGATATGGACTATTTGCAAAGGTATCTTTATGGGTCTGTAGGAATGAAAGGATTTAATCTGGATTTAGGAGCACTGAGCCTTTGTCCTAACTCAGCCACACGTAACTGTTCAGTCCAGCTAGTGGTGGTCTCAGTGGAATAACACAGAGAGCATAAAATGAACTTCTCAACATTCTGATGAAACAAAGATGGGAGCTTTTCTACAAACTGAATGTCAGAGCAAAAGAAAAACACTAGTAGAACACTTTTTGGCTGAAAAAAAAGTGTCTTATCTGGAGATATAGCTTGTAATAATGGCAGTACATGTATACAGTTCAGGGGATTTTCTGAGGATTCTATAAAGTAACCTTTACCGTAACTTTCTGCCCTGTAGACCAAAACATATACCTTTGCAAACAAAGTAGATCCTGATGAGATGGCTTATAATGAGCCATCTCATCAGGATCTATTCTGTTTGCAGTTCCGGTTTTGACTTGAATGACACCCCCATTTGCAACAATGAATATGCCCAAATTCAAAGAAGGAAAAGTCCATTTCAGAACCTCAGGGGTAAAAGGGTTAAAAACAGGATGATACATGTACTAAAATGACAAAATAACTATGTCCTATGGTGAATCATAGAAAAGATAAAACTGTGTCATCTTTATGATTCAAAATTAACATAAATTAAACTATGACTGTTTTTCTTTTTTTATACAAAAACCTTTTTCAGGTTGATTGGTGTACTGGCTTTTCTGATGGTTACCACAAGATGACCTTCACCTTGGATAGAGTTGATAGTTCAGATACTACTAATGTTGAGCAGTGTCTCCAGTATAAACTACAGTACATCCCAGAAACTAATATACATCTTTTGGTGTTGAATAATCGACAAACTGCTAGCTGTGATGATGTTGCACTGCAGGTAAACTGTAACAATGTTTTCAAGTAATAATTTGAGCATGTTTGGTAAATGGATACACCTGGAGATTTAGCCACCATTTTTTTTCACAAGGGAGCAACTTTGTAACTTTCTCTTTTCTTTCCTGCATTCAAGTTTTGTGACTTCCTGTTATCAATTCCCTTCTGAAAAAAGGTCTGCTCTATAAGGAAAGAATTTGCTCCCTCTGGGAGCAAATTCTTTCCTTTTTGAGCAGATCTGTTTTAGGGAGAGAGGCAAACCACTTTTGATGGCGTTATCTCCCCTGCAAGTGTATCCATTGACCTTACTTTAAGATGAATGGATACACCTCAAAGAAAATGCAAAATGGGGCCTAGATAGTGCAAAGGTATGTCTTTTACGTGTCACCACTGCAGCTTCGAATCAATGCCTAGTGCTGGCATGTGGCTGGGCAATGGTCAACTAACCAAGGTTGATGGTTTAACTGGGTACTGCAATTTCCGCCACCACTTATGGTCACCAAACCCCAATATCTGCAGTTTTGAGAATGTGTTTTTAAGTTCACTGAGTTTTACACAGATTTGAAGTAAAATAAATAAACTTTTAAATTTTTTTAAAGAAACAATTACTCTAAGCCGAATGCTTTTAACTGCTTTTAATAAAGAGTCTATGGCAACAGAATGCAGATCCAGGAGTAGCAACACATGTTTCATGGACAGTGATCATGAAATCATTTCTGTGGTCATTCTCCCCCTTCTGCTGTCATTTATCCGTGAAAGTATGTGCACAAGTACTGATTAACCACAATGAGGACTAAGCCTGTCCAGGAAAAGTGTGAGTAAATTAACTGAATGGCTTGGCATGATCTTAATGGGCTGCAAAACTCCAACTCAGACAAACAAATAAAAGTTGAAATTAACTTCCCTAGAATATGAATTCCTTCTCAAAGGGGGCTACTATTAGAAGAAAGAATTTGCTCTCTGGGGAAGCAAATTCTTTCCTTTAAGAATAGCCCCTTTGAGAAGGTAGACAAATTCATTTTTGTCAGAATAATCTCCCTTTCAGCATAATTTTCTTTTTGTATGCTAACTTTTTTCCAAATATTTAATAGTTATCATACTGTTTTTGTACTAAGCTATGTCTTTTGGGTCAGAGAATGAATAGCTTGGAGGCTGAGGCCCAAAGTTATAAATACCAAAAGTGAAAAACATATCCTTGCTTTTAAGTGACAATTTGTTTATGTTTAGATAAGGCAGTACAAAAAGTCATGCAAACTGAGAATTTTTATCCCCATGCCTTTTGAAGAAAAAAATGAGATATTTTTATCAGTTCTATCTGTCTGTCTGTTATTCTCTCTGTACACTGTTAGATGGGTTTTTAACTAAAATAGTTGCATACCTTCCCATATGCTACAGTCATGCAATACATTGTTGCTCTTTTATCCTGACCCTGGGTTCTAGTGCAAGAGCCAAATAGTCCAATCTGGTATTTTGTTTTGTTTTTTGTTACACTTAACTACCATACCATTGGACAGATTTCAATCAGTTTTGCTGTATATCTTCCCAGTATGCCACAGTCATGCAACACTATATCAACTTGTTTATGCTGAATTCTGGGGCCCAGGGTGACAGGATGAGGGGCTTTGAGGTCAAAGTGCAATGGTGCAACATTGACATCCAACTGTTTTTAGATACATTAACCCTTGTCCTGCTGAGCCTGGATATACCCTGTTTTGGAAACAGTGTAGATCCAGATCAGTTGGCTTCTGAAGAAGCCAACTGATCTGGATCTGCACTGTTTGCCATCAAGTATGCAAATTTATAACAAAAATCTGGATCAAGTAAACTGATTGGCTGAAAATTAGAAGTGGGTGTGGCATCTTAATTTTTTCAGCAGGACAAGGGTTAACAGGTAGTATAGTAGACTTGTTCAAGTTTTCACCATAACTCTGGCAATTCAACAGATGACATATTGATGTATTTTTCTTATTTTTTCCCAGAAAATAGGCTTTAACATCATGCAAATTGTCTCCTAGGAGACTATTTGCATGAAATGTCAAAGTCTATTTTCTGGGAAAAATCAGAAAAAATGTTTCAAAATGTCATCTGCTGAAATTTTTACACAGCATGCTAAGCAGAAGGAGAGAAGTTATCCAGTATTTAGGATAAATATGGTACTGCTTTCCTTCATTTGATTTCAGGCTTGTTCCTGCCCACCTGCTTCCTATAACCCATATTACCAGTTCCGTCTGCCACGATGTCAGTATTGCTATGGTAACCTAGGGAACCAGTGTCAGTGCCAGTGTTTCTGTGACTCAGACTTTGATCAGTGTCAGGACACATATAATTTTACGGGCACCAGCTTCCCAAAACAAGCTTGCTTTTGTAAGTACATGTATCTGGGGCAGAATGTGGTGTCCGCTTGGCTCGGTAGTGCAGTTGATAGCGCGTCTGACTGCAGATTCAGGGGTTCAAGTTCAAATCACAGCTCAGCCACATAATTTTGTGGAGATTGATTGATCATTAATGCATTTCTTTGGTCATTCTTCCCTTTCCACTGATTCAAGAAGGGCAGTTGCCAGTAATTAATGAAAATAAGTGCGCAAGTGCTGATTAGAGGACTAAGCCTGCCCTGGAAAAGAGTGTGTAGGTTAACTAACTGGCTTGACATGACCTCAGTAGCGTTGACTGGGCATTTAAACTCCAAACCAACCATCCAAACAGGATCTAAACCAAGGGGCTTGGTATGCAGGAATGCAAATTTATCCCCCTTGTAATAAAATGGCAGAAAATGTATGTACAATCTCCTGAATGGCCATATTGGCCTTCCATTTGTGGATTTGCCATCTCTTCAGATGGCTATTTTTATGAATCAGATTCATACTGTCTGTCTGTGTGATGGGGGTGGTCGGGTGGTGCGAAGGTGTCATGTATCTTGTGTCACTGGGGCTTCCAACTGATATTGGCTTACAGTTGGGCAAGGCCTGCTATCCTTGTAGTAGGTAAAGGTAGAGAGGGAATGTTTTTATTTCTTCTGTTTCTTCCCTTTCATTCCTGTTCTTCTTTCTTCCCTGTTTCTCTCTTTTATCTCTTCTACTGTCTCTTCTATCTCTTTTCTCCCTTTCTCTGGGAGATGACACAAAATGATCCACAAGGGTTGACATGTCGTTAAACCCAAACACAATCAAAAAGGTCTGTGTTACTGTCTGTCTTTCTTTGTGTTTCTCTGCTTGTCTGTCTGTCTCTATCGCTTTCTTTCACATTGTGACCTATCTTTTAGATACAGACAGGGGCATGCTCTTATCATAGGCAGGATATAATGTTCTTTCTTTGAATATAGCAATGGCTTAGGAGTCAAGGTCATTGCGGTAGACAGTGGATCTCTGTACAATCCGTATATTTTTGTTTTGGTACAACACAATTGCTTAGCTAAACACCTCCCACCTTATAACACTGTTCATTATAGCAGAGTTTTGGTTAGATGGACCCCATAATGGTTATCATTACCTGAACATGCCTATTTAAATATACTGAAAATTTTACCACCAAAAAATGAATATTTTCAGATAAAAAAAATCTGTTATTTTCATATTTATGCTCAAAACATAGATGTTCTAATGAGTAAGCACAATCTATGTTTTTGAGGAGAAATAAGAAAAATAATGTATACCCAGGGCTGTAAACCCCAGTTTTACTATATTAAAGTGGGGTTTAAGGGGGTCAGTATTATATAGGCATGTTTTCGTGATTATTAATGGTTTGATTGTAAGAAAGTCTACTACAAATAAAGATTTTTGGTATAAGCTATCATCCGTTGGAGATAATTTGCATAGATGTTAAAGCCTATTTTCTGATGAAAATAGGAAAAATATTTAAAAATGTCATCTGCTGAATATTTTACCGCGCATACTAAGCGTTAAACATTAGTATGAAATATTTAAAAAAAAAATCTGCCATTTTTTCCTGAAGAAAAAGGGGCTTGATATTTCATTTCAAAGATAGACTTGAATGAAATGTCAAGCCTTATACTTCTTTTTATAGTATGTATGTTGTGGGTACTCATTAGAAGTGCTTCAGTAAGGCACTTCAGGCTTTCAAGCCGGCCCTACTTTTTAGCTCACCTGAGCCGAAAGCTCAAGGTGAGCTATTGTGATCACTCACCATCTGTCGTCGTCCGTCCGTCCGTCCACAATCTTTAAACAGCATCTCCTCCTGAACCACTGATTGGATTTTGACTAAACTTCACAGGAATGATCTTTGGTTGGTTCTCTTTCAAAATTGTTCAAATGATTCCGGTCCATTGCATATCTAAGACACAGGAGCTAAAAATAGATTTTTTAACTGAAAACTTAAAAAATCTTCTTGTCAGAAACCACTGGACCAATTTCAATATAATTTTGCAGAAATGTTCCTTCAGTGATCCTCTACCAAAATTATTCAAGCCATTTGGATTCGTCAAAAAACATGGCGGCCAGGGGGGTGGGGCTTATTTTCCTTATATATCTATATAGAAAACTTTAAAAATCTTCTTGTCAGAAACCACTGGACCAATTTCTATATAATTTTGCAGAAATGTTCCTTTGGAGATCCTCTACCAAGATTGTTCAAACCATGTGGATTCCTCAAAAAACATGGCCGCCAGGGGGCAGGGCTTATTTTCCCTATATATCTATATAGAAAACTTTAAAAATCTTCTTGTCAGAAACCACTGAACCGATTTCAATATAATTTTGCATAAATGTTCCTTTGGTGATCCTCTACCAAGATTGTTCAAGCCATTTGGATTTGTCAAATAATATGGCCGCCAGGGGGTGGGGCTTATTTTCCCTATATATCTATATAGAAAACTTTAAAAATCTTCTTGTCAGAAACCACTGGACCGATTTCAATATAATTTTGCATAAATGTTCCTTTGGTGATCCTCTACCAAGATTGTTCAAGCCATTTGGATTTGTCAAATAACATGGCCGCCAGGGTGCGGGGCTTATTTTCCCTATATATCTATATAGAAAACTTTAAAAATCTTCTTGTCAGAAACCACTGGACCGATTTCAATATAATTTTGCAGAAATGTTCCTTTGGTAATCCTCTACCAAGATTGTTCAAGCCATTTGGATTCATCAAAAAACATGGCTGCCAGGAGGTGGGGCTTACTTTCCATATATAATCTATATAGAAAACTTTAAAAAATCTTCTTTTCAGAAACCACTGGACGGATTTCAATATAATTTTGCAGAAATGTTCCTTTGATGATCTTCTACCAAGATTGTTCAAGCCATTTGGATTCTCCAAAAAACATGGCCGCCAGGAGGTGGGGCTTATTTTCCCTATATATCTAAATAGAAAATTTTAAAAATCTTCTTGTCAGAAACCACTGGACCGATTTCAATATAATTTTGCATAAATGTTCCTTTGGTGATCCTCTACCAAGATTGTTCAAGCCATTTGGATTTGTCAAATAATATGGCCGCCAGGGGGTGGGGCTTATTTTCCCTATATATCTATATAGAAAACTTTAAAAATCTTCTTGGCAGAAACCACTGGACCGATTTTAATATAATTTTGCATAAATGTTCCTTTGGTGATCCTCTACCAAGATTGTTCAAGCCATTTGGATTTGTCAAATAACATGGCCGCCAGGGGGTGGGGCTTATTTTCCCTATATATCTATATAGAAAACTTTAAAAATCTTCTTGTCAGAAACCACTGGACCGATTTCAATATAATTTTGCAGAAATGTTCCTTTGGTAATCCTCTACCAAGATTGTTCAAGCCATTTGGATTCATCAAAAAACATGGCTGCCAGGAGGTGGGGCTTACTTTCCATATATATCTATATAGAAAACTTTAAAAAATCTTCTTTTCAGAAACCACTGGACGGATTTCAATATAATTTTGCAGAAATGTTCCTTTGATGATCTTCTACCAAGATTGTTCAAGCCATTTGGATTCATCAAAAAACATGGCCGCCAGGAGGTGGGGCTTATTTATCCTATATATCTATATAGAAAATTTTAAAAATCTTCTTGTCAGAAACGACTGGACCGATTTCAATATAATTTTGCATAAATGTTCCTTTGGTGATCCTCTACCAAGATTGTTCAAGCCATTTGGATTCGTCAAAAAACATGGCCTCGAGGAGGCGGGGCTTATTTTCTGTATATATCTATATAGAAAACTTTAAAACTCTTCTTGTCAGAAACCACTGGACCGATTTCTATATGACTTGGCAAAAATGTTCCCTTGCTGATCCTCTACCAAGATTGTTCAAGCCGTCATGATTTGTCAAAAAACATGGCTGCTAGGGGGGCGGGGCTTATTTTCCCTATATATCTGTTTAGAAAACTTTAATAATCCTTTTGTCAAAAACCACTGGACCGATTTCCATACAACATTGCAGGAATGTTTCTTTGGTAACCGTCTACCAAGATTGTTCAAGTCGTCATGATTCATCAAAAAACGTGGCTGCCAGGGGGCGGGGCTTATTTTCCCTTTGTATCTAAATAGAAAACTTTAAAAATCTTTTCCGTATATATCTGTATAGAAAATTTTAAAATTCTTCTTGTCAGAAACCACCTGACCGATTTCAATATTACTTGGCAGGAATGTTGCTTTGGTGGCCCTCTACCAAGTTTGATCAAGCTGTCATGACTCGTCTAAAAATATGGCCGTTAGGGGGTGGTGCTTGTTTTCCCTATATAGCTATATAAAACACTTCAAAAATCTTTTTGTCAGAAACCACTGGACCAATTTCAATATAACTTGGCAGAATTGTTCCTTCTTTCAAGATTCAGTTCCAGCAATCATGATGCATGAAAAAAACATGGCCGCTCAGGAGTAGGGCTATAAAATTATACAAAAATCTTAGAGCAGTGAACTTGGCTGAAACTTCAACAGTAAGTTTGCAAAGCTATTTGCTCAGGTGAGCGATATAGGACCATCATGGTCCTCTTGTCTTACTTTTCCCTACTTTTTTTGTGCTCCTTCTTTTTCCTACTCTTTTCTGATAGTGCCCTACTATCCCTGCATTTTAGTCCAAAAATGTTTGAAGTGACCATAAATTGTAATTTTTTTCCTTGCTCACTTCACTTGTAAAAAGCAGATCAACTTAAACTAAGCAGCCACAATGCAAAAGTTTATAAAATATTCTGACTTAGTTGTAACTCCTTTTTTGGAACATTTATTTTGGTATTTCCTTTCCAGGGTAATGTAGTGTTATTGTTCAGAGAATATTTCTTTTGCTTATTATATCTTTATCTAAGTCTGAAAACACTCCGAGTGTCTTTATTGTCCCTATTTTTTATGACTGAAATTCCTACTTTTGCCCTACTTTTTCAAAATTTTGTGCCATACTTTATCCCTACTTTTTCAATGGAGGGCACTTGAAAGCCTGGCACTTGTAATGAGTACCCACAACATGTTTTATTTCTGAAATAAGAAAAAAATCACTGAATCTGGATACTTTTCTTTGCTAGAGCTATAAAGTCCTTTTCCCAGGACAAATAAATAGAGATTTCTTACTTGTCCTCAGGGAAGTTGGACAAGTTGGGCATGGTACTGCCATAGCTCTGTACTTCACACAGATCACTAGGTCTACCTTTAAAGCACCGATCACAACTGCAGCTGATGACATTTTGAAATATACTTTTATTATTACTATAAATATTTGGAGAAAATAAGTCTTGACATTTTATGTGAATTGTCTGCTTGGCTTGGCAGACAAATAAGACAGACAACTCACATGAAGCTAGGCACACAACTCATATGAAATCTGAAGCCTTATTCTCTGAAAAAATAATTCCTAGAAAATAAGATGTCATTTTATGTGAATCCTCTGCCTAGCAGAGGATTCACATGAAATGTCAAGCCTTATTTTCTATGAACAAAATGATAGTAAAGAATAGATTGTTATCTGCAACCAATTTTCTTGGCACTTTAAGAGTGAAAAGAAACACACATTTTCCCATCACAAAGATCATCAGTTAACCCTCGTCATGCTGAATAAATTAAGATGCCACATCCACTTCTAATTTTCAGCCAGTCAAATGGCTTGATCTGGATTGTTTTATAAATTCACATACTTAATGGCAAACAGTGTAGATCCAGATCAGTTGGCTTCTTCAGAAGCCAACTGATCTGGATCTACACTGTTTGCAAAAGCAGGGTATATCCGGGTTCAACAGGACAAGGGTTAAGTGATAAAGCGATGCCTTATTTAGTCTAATCTTGTACATGCATTTCACTTGATAAAAGAGGAGTGAAATATGTTAATGAGAGTAATAACATGATGATTTGTAAGAGCAAAAAACTAATTTCAACTTTCAACTAAGTGTGACAATGCTTAAAATGCAAAATAAGCCTTATGTTAATGTAAATAATGACATAGTGAACCACTAACCAATATAATTATGCATATAGTCAGTAATGGATATTGTGATAATTATGTCACAGTGTGTACCACTCAATTTGGATGAAACTGCATGCTTTCTTAATTAACCCTTGTCCTGCTGAACCCGGATATGTCCTGCCTTTGCAAACAGTGTAAATCCAGATCAGTTGGCTTCAGAAGCCAACTGATCCGGATCTGCACTGTTTGCTATTCAGTATTTGAATTTGAATCAACAGTCTGGATCAAGTAATCTGATTGGCTGAAAATTAGAAGTGGGTGTGGCATCTTAATTCATTCAACAGGACAAGGGTTAATGCACCAGAACCGGTTTTGAACACACTATTTCTGGGTTCCAAATAAAAAAAAAATTAGCTAAGTAGCTGTGTATAGATTATATAGACAAGAATTCTACAGAAGCTGACATCTCACCTGCATTGGGCAAAATCACATGAGCATAACATATAGGGAAGCAAGTAAAACTTTGTGACCAAAGGGCACAAAACAAGAACATTTATGATGGATGCACAGATGGTAATGAATGTTATCATTTTTAACCCTTCTCTTGCTGAACACGGCATGCCCTGCCTTAGCAAACAGTGTAGCTCCAGATCAGTTGGCTTCTGAAGGAGCCAACTGATCTGGATCTGCACTGTTTGTCATTAAATATGTGAATTTCTATCAAAAACTCAGATCAAGTAATCTGATTGGCTAGAAATTAGAAGTGGGTATGGCATCTTAATTTATTCAGTATGACAAGGAATAACCTCTGCACATGGGAGGCCTGTTGGATACTCTACCTATCGATAGAACTAGAAACAGACTTATTATGCTTCTATCCTATAAAGTCTTTGAGGTTTGTTGGCTATAACAATTATTGGGCTAGGTTTGACACCCACAGCTATCACTGCTTCAGAGAAACCCACTTTAATGCTAGACTTGACATAAAATCATGGCAAAGTCACTCGAGTATGAAATCTAGGTCAAAGGCTCTAAGTCATAGTGCATGCTTGAAGAGTATCCCTAGGACAATTACTGTGCAAGGTTTGACATTTGCAGCTATCACCGCTGCAGAGAAACACACTTTGATGCTAATCTTGACTTTTAATCTCATACTTGACCAAATTAACATGATACTTGACCAACTTAACGCAATACTTAACCATTTTAACTTGATACTCTACAAACTTAAATCAATACTTGACAATTTCAACTCTATACTCGACCAATTTAACTTGATACTTGATATTGGACCACTTTAACTTGATATTGAAAATTTCAACTTGATACTTGACCATTGCCAACTCACTCGACCAATACAACTCTATACTCAACCAATTTAACTCAGTTTTAACTTGATACTCAACAGTTTTAACTTGATACTTGACCAACAACTCAATGCTTGACCATTTTAACTCAATACTCAACTGTCATAACTCAATATATGACAATTTTAACTTGATACTCAACATATACAACTCATTACCTGACACTCGACAAAAAAAAACCCCTTCGGTTGGCACAGGAGCCTGCTTAATCAGACAGGGACATGTCTGAAAAGACAGAAAAATAAAAAGTAGTAAAATTTGACTGAATTTGGAGAACCATTTCACTGATAGGCCTTGACTGCAGACAAAGGAAGGATTGTGTTAAAGTACATTTCTGCCCCTGTCGGGACAAACTTGTTCCTAGAGGTCCTGAGATGCACTCAGATCGGCTTACTCCTTGAAATTGTAAATAGACACTAATAGCAGGATAAGGGTTAAGATAAATAGATAAATCATTGAAGACTTGGGGACATTAACCCTGTTTTACATTTTGTACTTGCTTGAATGTACATAGATAATTTATTCTGATCAATTATTTAATATTAATTTGGCTATTATTCTGAAGTTTCAAGATTTATCACTTGCCATATAATAATAAATGTTATAAATGATCATGCAATGATAATAGATTTAGAAGAACTTTTTGACCAGTCACTTAATTATTGTAATAGAAATTCATGACATTTATTAATCTTTCATCAACCAGATTCAACTGCAGCAATACATTTTTTTTAATTTTTCAGAGAAAAGGCTAGATATTTCAGTTGAATTATCTGACTAGCAGAAAATTCACATGAAATGTCAAACCTTATTTTCTCTTAAAAGTGATAAAAAAATTAGATGCAGCCTGCAATAATTTTGCTTGGTTTATTAAATGTAAATAAACTTGCATTGATCAGAGATAAATAATTCAAATACAAGTTGCTTTCCTTACAAGCAATATGGCAGATGTTGTATAGGGACCAGGAGCCTAATTACTCCTATGTAGCATTACAGCATTTGCCTAAATTTTTACCCTCACAATGTTCATTGACTTAAACATTTGGTCTCAAATTTAAGGTTAGCCTTAGACTGACAAAATACAAGGGGTCTATCAGTATGTTTTAGCAGTTTTCTGTTCTTGAACACATGGTGGAAAATAAACAAAAGAAAAAAAGAAGTTTACCAGGTCTGATTTTTCAACAACACTACACTAAAATTCCATTTGGTCTACAATGAAATGAAATATATTTTTGTGTACAACTGACATAAATTCAACACTAACACACCTCGCCCATATAGTCAGTGGTAATCAAGAAAACATATTTTATTGTGCATCAATTCACTGGGCAGAAGAGCATGATGTGGAGAACCGCCCTTTTATGACGTCTTGTCAAATCTGGCTCTGCTTGCCATATCTGCTTCAGTGATAGTATAATTGGAATTGTCTATCTTTCCCTGTCTTGATGTGTATCAGTTCCATCAGTTCCTGATGTTCACTTATTTGCTTTGGTACTGTCAATCTGGTTTAAAGGTACTTCAAATTTGATATCCACCAAGTGCTAAATAGTAGCAAACACATATGCTAGCTCTATATAATCTTGACCATAAGCAAAACCTATGGAGCCCACTTTTGGTCCTCATGCCCATTTATAAAAGGCCAACCAAGATTTCAAGGGCAATGTGGAGCTAAACAGGAATTTATTCAAATTTTTGGGACTATCCTGGCCCTTTTTCCCCACTTTAGAGGGCTAACCATAATTTTAGGTGGATAAATGGCTCCCTCTTGGGACAACACTGCAGCTCTGTATTATCTGACAGGTGCCCCTGATAGAAAACATCATTGAGGCACTTCTAATGAGTACCCACAACATATATTTTTTAGAAGAAATAAGAAAAATAGCCATACATTTTGGTAAAAAAAAAGTGCCTTATCTGGAGCTCTGAATGGTACAATCTGCTCTTACTTTTGGTGCTTAGCAGTTAGAAAGTAACGCTGGGACTGTTGGGACTTGTGTCAGTATAATGTGACTGGAAGGAATATCATGTCATGTATCTAGGGTGTGATATTTCAGTTAGGAATAAGTAAGCATGGTGTTTCCTGTTAAAGCTTGGCACTCTGGGTAAAATTATAAGCAGATGACATATTGAACTATTTTTTTCTTATTTTTCCTAGAAAAGAGAATTTGACCTTTCATGCAAATTAAATTGTCTCCAATAGAGACAATTTGCATGAAATGTCAAATCCTCTTTTCTGGGAAAAATAAGAAAAATATCATCAACTTGTCATCTGCTGAATTAGATAAGAGAGTGGTAAAGGTTAATGTAGACACAATCACAGTATGTGGGTGGTAGGGTGGTGATAAGGGCCTGTTGTACTTACAGCAGGTGTGGAAAGGGGGCGTGTTACTATTTCTTCTGTTTCTGCACTGTCTATTCATTTTTCCCTCATCCTCCTTTCCTTTCCTGTAAAAGCTCTTCTGTCCCTTTTCCTCTTGGTGACCACACATAATGACCCACATGACCAATGGTGGCCATAAAAAGTCATAAAAAGTCTTCCCATATTTCATCATAGTGCAGTTTTTATTTTTGTTTTCCTTCGGATCATTGTGCCAACTCTGCACGTATGTTGGAAAAACTAGTTCCACCTAAGCTTGTGCCAAAGGGTGTATACAGTCCTGCAACTACATATGAAGAGTTTGGGGTAAACTGAGACACTGATTTTCGTTTGTATCATTTGTGACCATCAGGATAACATGCCTATATAATTTTGATCTCCTTAAACCCCATTTTTATATAGTAAAACTGGGGTTTACAGGGGTATACATTATTTTTCTTATTTCTGCTCAAAAACATAGATTGTGGGTCTATATTTTTGAGCAGAAATATGAAAAATATCAGAGGTTTTTGTCTCTATTCAGTTTTTGGAGGGTGACATTTTCTTTATATTTGAATAGGCATCCTTTCGATGTTCACAATGTATTAAAACTGGGTGATCAATAGCATGCATCTCCTACAGCTACATGGCTTTAACGTAATAATGCATTAGAAAAAAAGGGGTGACAAATAGCGCAATAGTTCTGTCGTAGAATGGCCAGGAATTTTTATTTAAATAAGATGCCAAGTTTAGAAAATATTTTCAATCAAATGACAAACAAATGTATATTTTTAAAGTAATTTTTTTATTTATTATAGCCAAGACTATAATTATGCATGGACACACTTGTCATATCATAATTACGTAATTAAAAGCTAAAAGTAGCAAAATGTCACATTTCCAAAAATATTAAAAAGTGTTACATCATTAAAAAGTACTTATTAGCAGATGGGCAAACAACTAAGGAGAAAGTATCCTTGAATTTAATAGTGAGAAGACTGAACTTTATATTTTCAAGAAAAACACTATCTTGAATCATCATTAATATACAATTATGTAACATTACATCTTGATTAGAATTCCACTTTGGTACGCTCTGGCTGTACCATTCACATTAATTTTCATTTTGAATACGCTGTTGCTTTGACAATCCTCAAAATTGTAGCGTACTAATACGTATTAAATAGAATCCTGAACCTTTGAAAACATTATGGTCATTCGAATCCATACCATTGAAATTAACAAAAAACAGCCACAATGTTCTTTTGCATTATAGTTTTCCTATTTACAAAGTCCCAAAATAAAATTAAAAAAATATGCCGATGTGTTTACATGTGGAATAAGTTCATGTTTTTTAATTAAACGTATAGGAAAAAATGCAAAATTATTACGCAAATTACACTATGGCTATAGAAACGGCAATTCTACCTACTGTTTATATACACTGTGGTCGTTAGATTCCAGAAAATACGTGCTATTTGTCACCCTATTTTTTCAACCGGATTTTTACGCAATGGGTGTTTTGTTCTGGAACATGCCGGACGTCGAAAGGTTATCTGAGATTCATTTCTGACCAAATTGCAATCTAGACCACAAACATATGGTATTCTTACTTACTAACTTGTTAAATTACAATCTGTTTATGTTGTTGAGACTTTAAACTTGCATTTTTGATACTTTCGGTAAAACCATCACCATTTTGTGTAGTCAAACAAAATTCAAAAAAATCCATCCCGAAAAATAAAAAATAAAAAGCTGCACACATGCATCTATTTTTTGAAAAAAGTGCCTGAGAATCTAATAACTTTTTTTTTTTGGCCTAAGAAAAATAATTTTCTGGATGCCTGAAGTTATAAGTAAATAGTAAAAAGTGAAAGCCATGACCTGTCATCATTTCTCTCTATGGCTTGGCTCATTTCATTTCACCAGCAAAACCTTGTAGGTGTTGATTTCTTAGAAAATATTGATATAAACAGCCTGTTTATATTTAGTTCACTAGTCATAAAATACAACCTCATAACATGTCATCATGATATGCTATTAATGTTTGGCATGCTGGGTAAAAAACTTAGCGGGTGTCATTTTAAAATATTTTTTCTGGTTTTTCCAAGAAAGTGTGGTTTGAAATTTCATGCAAATTGTCTCCTAAGGAGACAATTGCTTGAAATGTCAATCCCTACTTTCTGGGTAAAATAAGAAAAATATTATTAACTTGTCTGCTGAATTTATTCCGAGAGTGCTGAAGATTAATATTGTTTTTGTACTAAAATAGCAACAATAAAATGGCATGACAGAAGTGAACTTGATATGTTGATGCTGATTTCTCAGATGACAAAATTGATGGGTGTTATTTTCCTCAGTCAAGGCAAAAACTTGAAACAGTATTTTTGCAACAGTTTGAAATTTATGCTTTAGCCCATTGAAGACTGGAGACCGTAAACGGGTAACTGGCAAACAGTGCAGACCCAGATCAGACACCACAGAATGCTTGGTTAGCTCTCTTTCTACTTTGGAACATGATGTATCAGGTTGTGTTCTCAGTTCATGACTGTAGAGCACTACCTTGCACAGAGCATTCCATTATCTCAGTATGACTTAAATAATGTTCAAAGGGTTTCTGGCGAAAGAATGTGCACAATACTGGTTAACCGCTTAGAGGACTAAGCCTGCCCAGTAAACGTGTGGTTAGGTAAACTGACCGCGCTCGACATGACCCCATTGGGTTGACTGGGCCGTAAAACCTCAACACAAACAAACAATGTTGAAAGGGACATGAAGAACCAAACCAACATCATTGTCATTTCTATATTTCTATTTACTGTATCTTAATTCTAGGAATTGGTCATTTGGGTTATTTATTTCTTGCCTAAACCTTTACCACTCTCTTGGGGATTTAACAGATGACAAATTACAGATATTTTTCTTATTTTGTCAAGATAATAAGCTTTGACATTTCATTTGCATGAAATATCAAATCCTATTTTCTCTCTCAAGAAAGAAAAAAAAAAAACGGAAATAAGAAAAATACTTCAAAATGTCATCTGACATTTATACACAGCATGCTGCATGCTAAGCATTAATTTATTTAAGAAATAGATCAGCTCTAGCAGTGATTTGTTGAGTAATAAATCACTGTTTGGAGGTCAATTATAAAACAGATCAAACAGTGAGAGCACAGTGCGCGATTGATTTATCTACTTACATCTGATCGACAAACTGTGATTTATTACTCAACAAATCACAGACAAGAGCTGTCTATTTTGATTCTAACACATAGAAAATGACGAAAACGTAATTGTATACTTCAGATTCTTCCAACTTTCCGCCATCACATAAACAAATCCCGCCAATAGTTTTTACTGTAACGCTGTTGCTTACATGCATTTCTTATGTTGTTGATGAGAGAAAAACGACATTACACTGTCACTGTTACTGCACCAGATAGCGTCACACGCTTCTGCCCAGTGATTTGTTGCAGAATAAATCACTGAATTTAACCATTGGCTGTATTGGTGAGGAGTGTTAGAATAAAATTTTTGTCATAGATTCAGATAGGAGATTTTTGTCCAAAACAATATTAACCCTCATCCTGCAATGAAAGTTTTCTGATCTTGTACTCTCCATCAATTTACTTCACACTCGCATATGAGCCAGTGTATGATAAAACCTATGATAAAACCTGTGTGACGAGCAAAGACTCGGATCAGTCTGCACATCCACCCAGTATGGCAAGGGTTCTTGTTTATCCTTCTTTGAATAACCTGGAAACTGTAGAAGGCACATGCAATCAGTGATCAGAGCATGCAGATGCGCAGGCTAATCTGAGTCTTTGCTGGTCGCATAGGTCTCACTATAGGTTTTGTCGCTGGCTCATATGTGATGGATCAATGGACTGGCTATCAACAGACTGGCTAACTATTAGTGTAATAGTCGTGGGCCCAGTTGTTCAAAGTAGCATTAGCTTAACGAGTTTGTTAGTGGTCAAATGCGTTAGCTTAACGAGTTTGTTAGTGGTCAAAATGTTATTTGTTCTAGTAAGTTCAATATCCAATTCACAGTTATTTTAGCTAAAAAATGTGAGTAGCTTTTGCAAATATATGCCATATTTAATGATCAAAGTTTTAACGATACGTTAACTAACAACATCATTTGTTTTGAACAACTGGGCCCTGATCACTTGACTATCATGTGATAACGAAACACATTGCAAACTGATGTTTGCTTCACATCACATACTTGAAAAAAAAAGATGGAGACTCCAAGAGACTAGCACCACATGTGGCCATTGCAGGAAAGATTTGACAACTTGTTATGATAAAATACATTCCCTACCCTATGGGACAATGTAGAACTAAAGGATGGGCCTTGTTTCTTCAGGTCCTGAGGTGCTCTCAAATAGGCCTACCCCCTGAAATTGTATATATACACAACCCACAAGCTAAGGGTGACGTATCATTCATGCCACATAAAATATATTGTGGGTAAAATGAATCACCTCATTAAGGACAATTTTAATGAATACCACAATATATGTTTTCATAGAGAAATAAAAATATGTATCTGGATATCCTTGTCCCCATTTTGTGGTATCATTGCTATTATTTTTGTCATTATTTTTGTGATGGTTACAGATAGCCAGATAGAGCCAAGCCAACCAGAGATTTTGCCCAAACCTCCTGGCCCAGGAATCAAGCATTGTCCTTTACCTTGTGTTGTTATGTGAGTATATGAGTATGGGTATATTATAATTACCCTAAATATTCAGACATATTAACCCATTGTAGACTGAATGAATTCCCCCACACTATATATTGGAAGATTCTAATTTCAATTTTTAGGTATGTCAGGCTATGTGATTTAGATATTCCCAGAGAAAAATGGTTAAACTTTTTGCAGTCAGTAGAGACCCTGATCAGATGCTGTGCTCTGTGGCATCTGATCTGGGTCAGCACTGTTTGCCAATTACCCTTTTAGGGGTCTCCAGACTACAATTGGTTAAAACTTAAAACACCAAGCAAATTTGCAGCAGATCACACTCTCAGTTTGTTTGTTGTTGTTGTTGGGTTTTTCTTTTTGTTTCAGAGCAAATAAGACTTGACATTTCATGTAAATCATCTGCCTGACTTGATATTTCATGTGAATCATCTGCCTAGCAGATGATTCACATGAAATGTCAGGTCTTATTTGCTCTAAAAATGCACACAAGCAAATTAGAATGTCATCTGCAGTTGTCATTGGTGTTTTAAGGATAAACTCTTTTCAGTGCTCGCCATACTTAACCTAAGTGTTAGGACACCTTAACTTATTGTCATAATTATCCTAAAATTTGAAGTCCATTTTCTTTTCCTTTTGAAGTGTTCAAAAATTGCTGGATGATTGGCAAATAGTGTAGACCCTGATCAGATACCACATTCTGTAGCATCTGTTCTGGGTCTACACTATTTGCTTAGGCCTGTCTGTACAAATATTAGTATAAACATGATAAGCTTTTACATTCTGTAGGCAGTCAGCAGATGGCAGATTGATTTTTTGTTATTTTTCCTGGAAAATATGATTTGATATGTCATGCAAATTGTTTTGATATGTGAACAGCTATGACCTTAGCCAGCTGTGCAGACTGCTCAGGGACTGTTGTAATGACTGAGGGTATCCAGACAAATATTTCTCTTACTTTTCCACAAAAACATATGTTGTGGATACTCATTAGAAGCACCTTGGTTACCACTGTCCTTTCAACGTCATTTGGAAAGACGTTTTTGCTTGGTGTTTTATTCTAAATGATTTTATTTTTTTTTGATTGACCATATCTTATCAGGAAGCACTTGTCTTTTCTGTTCCTGAGCTTTGTTTTCAAATATTTACAGCCAAAAAATGGTCTGACTAATGCATTTTCTATAGTTAATTGGATTTTTGGAAAAGTTTTATTAGAAATTATTATTTGCTTTTCTTCACTGACTTGAAGTCATTGCTGTTCCGTAACAATATTGTGAAAATTTTAGAAATTTTGAACTAGTGGAAAACCCATATCCAAACTACCTACCCCATTGATTTATGTATATTAATTTGCAGCCATTTTTACTGGTGGGAAAATTGAATTTTTTTAAAACCATGGAACATAATAAACTATTTATGCATTGGTAGTTATTACTAAAGGCTTTGCATTGAATCATGACAAAAATTTGCTAATTTAATTCTTCTGAGTAAAGCACCATGCAAAAAACGATTTTCTGAAAGATGTTGAAAGCAGAATAGGCACTAATAATTACCACAACAAGTTTTCATGGAGAAATAAAAGAAAATATCAGCGTTTTTTGGTTGAAAAAGCACCATGTCTAGGGCTGTTATATCCAGTGATATTGTAAATGGACAGTAAAGGCTCTGGTCAATCTGAGAAAACATCTGATGCAATATGCAATTATCTGTGCCTCATATCATCACAGGTGAGACCATTTTAAATGGCATACTAAACACTGTTTTACAGAATATTTATGAAAATTCAAAAATCTAAACTCCTTATCCTTTCAGCTGCAACAGGAACAAGATTATTCCTTAAAGCGCCAATTACAACTGCAGCAGAAAACAATTTTACTTTTTTTTTTTTTTTCAGAGAATAAAGTCTTGACATTTCATGTGAATCATCTGCCAAGCAGATTATTCACATGAAATGTCAGAACTTATTTTCTCTGAAAAATAAATGATAATAAATAAAAAATGCTACAAAAATAGTAAAAAAAATCTGCTACAAATTTTGCTTGGCGCTTTAAGGGTTAAAAAAGTACCAGTTTTGGAAAAATGGTAATTCAGGTTGTGAATTTTGTTATCACCTACAACAGGAAGTTAGGAACATTGTTTTTCATATGGTATAAATTCAGAATTGATAATTCAGGTTGCATTATTTTTTTGTTATTTTTCTACAAAACAGGTCTTGTGGGTAATCATAAATCACCTCTGAGAGTCTTTTTGCACCAAAACAAGTCTTGAGGATACACACCGGAATAGCCTCACCACATTACGAAAACACGCCTTTTAAAATATATTTAAATTTTTTAAAATTTTCAGATAAAAAACTCTGATACTTTTCATATTTCTGCTCAAAACATAGATTGTGGGTACTCGTTAGAACCACCTCGGCGAGGCAGTTCTAATGAGTACCCACAATTTATGTTTTTAGCAGATTGTCGAGGCAGTTCTAACAATTACCCACAATTTATGGTTTTGAGCAGAAATAAGAAAAAATAATGTATACCCCTGTAAACCCCAGTTTTACTAAATAAAAATGGGGTTTAAGGATCAATATTATATAGGCATGTTTTCGAAATGAGATAATGTTTTGATGCAAAAATTAAGAATAAAAAAATAACAACTGTAACTTCCAGTTACCATAATAAACCAAAGTTTTGGGACAGACAGGCCTGAGCAAATGATACAGACTCAAATCAGATGCTGCAGAATGCAGGATCAGGTTTGCACTGTTTGCTACTCCATCCAGCAGTTTTTAAACACATGGAAAAAGATACCTGTTCAAATTTCATGGCAAATATGGTAAGGAGTTAGCGGGACTGGATATATTTGGTATAATTTTGCTACTTTTCACAAGGGTGATAACTTTTGTGACTTCCTGTTTGCATTCCTGCAAACCAGGCCCTTCTGAAAAGAGGTCTACTCTAAAAGGAATTGCTCCCAAGGTAGGCAACTTCTTTCCTTTGAAGGAAACCCCTCTTCAGAAAGGGACAAAAAAAAAAGTTTTAACAGAGTTGCTTCTCTTCAGCGTGTATCTGTTCTCCTTAAGGTGTCCTAATATTTAGAGTTAATATTGGATTCCTGGTATCTGTACTAAAGAACGTTTGTATTTGAATGAATGTAAAATTGCATGACTTAGTAGTTTAATTTCTTCTTATAAGGTATTAAAGGTAATTTGTTAAAGCATTAACACTTTGTATGCTAGGTAAAATTTTCAGCAGACAACATTTTGAAATATTTTCATTATTTTTCCCAGAAAATAGGCTTTAACATTTTATGCAAATTGTCTCACAGGAGACAAGTTGAATGAAATATCAAAGCCTCTTTTCTGGGAAAAATAAGAAAAAATGTCAACAATTTTTTGTCTGCTGAATTTGCCCAGAGAGTGGTAAACATTAAACTGCCTCCTTTGTGACCGTTGAGCCCATTCAAAGATTTTGGAAAAAAATTATATCAGGGTCACAGATGAGGCTTACTATAAATGTCCTAAAATTTCAAACACTTTATTCCATACTTTTTTGGCATAAATTTTGCTTTTTATGCAGTTCTTTCTTAAAATACTAAGTGGAATGGCAAACAGTGTAGACCCAGATCAGACTGCTCCTTCGATCTGGGTCTGCACTGTTTGCATATGTCAGTTTGTCAGACAGTTTGGTGTATGAAATTTTAGGACATTTACCGTAATTGGCTGACACTAGCTAGTCTGGCCCAGACTACTTCACGCTTCAGCTGTTTTCAGTTTTGTGACTCAGGGTCATTCCGTTTAGAATCTTTTTATTACAGAAGTTATTGTGACTTTTTCAGAGAAGACATGGATGTGTGTGGTAATTTGGGACATTGTAAAGTGAGCCAGGAGAGTTACCCAACCTGTATATGGAAGGAGGATGATGAATACAACAGTTCCATGATTTCCTACTTCTTCCCTACCAAAGGCCCGCCCACTCCACCGCCACTGATAACAACTGTACAAGGTAATTGTCAAGGTCTCAGATGAGGAGATTACTTTGATAGATAAGGCAGTTGTCCTCAGGAGATGGTTCTGGTTACGGAGAATGGATACACATTTTGGGGGAGACAAAATTGGTTTTGACTTCCTTCTAAAAGAAGGTCTACTCTGAAAGGAAAGAATTTGCTGTCATGGGGGAGCAAATACTTTCCTTTTAGGGTAGATCCCTTATCAGAGGGATCTTGTTGTGCAGGAAATTAAACAGAAAGGTACCTAAAATGATGAGGGCTCTAAATAATTTCTCTACAGAAACATGTAGGTATTCACTAGAAGTGCCTTAACAAGGCATTTCTAATGATAACCTTCAATATATCTTTTCATGGAGATGTAAAAATATAAAGGCTCTATTTTTCTTTGCACACCTGCATAATGTGCTTTATGTAAATGAGTGCTAAAGCTATGATATAGTAAATGGTATGCCATGCAAACCCGCCCCTCCCCCCCCCCCCCAAACCTTCCCACCCCCACCCCCACCTGCATATGATGTATATAGGGGTGTATATTTTTTGTCTTTTCTGTCACAATGTTTGTCTGTGTGTGTGTGTGTCTGTAGGTAAACTTTTTTCTGTCAAAAAACTCCGAAACTACTCTACCTAGAATTTTGAAATTTGGTACAACTATTGAGTATGACTAGTTGTATTGTGTAAGAGAGAATCAGGATTCTCATGCTTGCCACTTACCTTTATTTGTACAGTTTTCTTTCTCTCCAATAAATATATCGCCACAGATTTCTCGGCTCCTAGAAGGACCAGGGTATTAAAACTTTATATACACTTACAGAGGTTTGAAGTATATTGTGTACAAAGAAACCATGATGCTGGAACTTTAGAACTTCTTTTTTCCATTTTAGCTAACCTGAGCCAAAGGCTTAGGATGAGCTGTTGTGATCACTTCCTGTCTGCCATCTGTCTGTCTGTCCATTTATACCTTTGAGTGATGTCTCCTCTGAAACCCCTTGGCCAATTTTCTTCAAATTTCACATGGAGTCTTCTGTTAAAGGAGGATGGAAAATTTATACAAGTGGTCATGGTCTGTTAAGATGGCTGCCATGCCCATTTATGATAAAAACACATAAAAATCTTCTTCTCCAGAACCAAGAAAGCTTTGGGGCTGACTCTTGGCATGTAGCATTGAGATTTCTAGGTCTACCAAGTTTGTTCAAATGATGATTGTAGGCTGACCTTTGACATTTTTACAGCAAGGTCAAATTTACATCCCCATACATTTGTATAAGGAAAATGTTAAAAAATTATTTTCTCGAAATATATTAAAGACTTATGGCTGAAACTTACAATGAATGATTAAAGTAGTTAAACCTTTTAGTTGCAATCAAAATTTTGTCTCCAGGGTTTATCTGCCCTGGTCCCTGGGCTATATACATGTATAAAATTGTGTAGTCTTCAAAATGTCTCCTCTCAACCACTTGACCAATTTTCACCAGATTTCACATGGGGCCTTCTGTGGAGGGGATATTGACAATTTGTATTAAAGATTCCACATTATTAAACAAGATGGCCACCATGCCCATTTGTGGTAAGAAACACTTAAAACTCTACGTCTCCAGAACCAAGAAAACTTTGGGACTGAATCTTGGTTTATAGCATTGGGAATTCAAGGTCTTCCTAGTTTGTTCAAATGATGATCGTAGGTTGACCTTTTTATGGCAAGGTCAAATTTATATTCCCATATATTTGCATGGGGAAAATGCTGAAAAATCATTTTCTGAAAATGAATTGGAGACTAATGGCTAAAGTAGTAACGCTTTTTAGTTGCACTTTTTAGTTGCAATTCTGTCCCCTGAGAGTTATCTGCCATTTCTTCTAGGCTATATACATTGTGTATAAAATTGTGTAATCTTCGAACTTCTTCACTGAAAAAAACTTGACCAATTTTCACCAGATTTCACACGGGGCCTTCTGTTAAAAGGATATTAAGAATTTGTCAAAATTATTTTACATTATTGAACAAGATGGCCACCATGCCCATATATGGTAAAAAACACTGAAAAATCTTCTTCTCCAGAACCAAGAAAACTTTGGGGCTGAATCTTGATATATAGCATCAGGGACTTAAATCTTGATATATAGCATCAGGGACTCAAGGTCTACCAAGTTTGTTCAAATAATGATCGTAGGTTGACCTTTGACCTTTTTACGGCAAGGTCAAATTTGCATCCCAATACATTTGTATCGGGAAAATGTTGAAAAATCATTTTCTCAAAATGTATTGAAGACTAATGATTGAAATTTACAATGTATAATTAAAGTAGTAAAACTTTTTAGTTGCAATCAAACTTTTGTTCCCTGTGGGTTATCTGCCCCTGTCCTTGGGCTATATACATTATAATATCATGTAGTCTTCCAACGTCTTCTTTTCTGAAATCACCTGACCAATTTTCACCAGATTTCACATGGGGCCTTCTGTTAAAGGGATATTGATAATTTATCTAAATGGTTTAACACCATTGATCAAGATGGCCACCATGCCCATATATGGTAAAAACATTTAAAAAAGCTTCTTCTCCAGAACCAAGAAAGCTCTGAGGCTCAATCTTGGTATATAACATTGGGGACTCAAGACCTACCAAGTTTGTATAAATGATGATCCTCGAATGACTTTTGATTTTTTTTTTTACAGCAAGGTCAAATTTGTAAATTGGGTTTTATATTATTATAAATACTGTCTGTTACCTGAACACTGTATATTAATTGGATCTTTAATAGTTTAAAGAATAATTAAGTCTTATCTGGATGTTGAAAAATGTTTGAAATATACCAATACTAGTTGGACATTTCTGAGACATCCGAGAAATGGATATTGACATCATTCATATATATATTTGGACACTTTAACTCTTTTCCATAGTTGTCCTAAAGTATTTTACCACTTGTTGATGTTTCTAAAATTGATGGATGAGTGGCAAATATTGTAGACCCTAATCAGGGCCCAGGTGTTCAAAACTAACAATGTCATTAGTTAACTTTAATCATTAAATATGGCATATACACTAATATTCTTTTCAGCAAAAATACCTGTGAATTAGATATTATACTTACTAGAACAGTTAGCATTTTGACCACTAACGAGCTTGTTAAGCTAACGGTGCTTTGAACAACTGGGCCTAGATGGTTTTTTTTCTGGCAGTTTTGCCTGCAGTATTATCATGCAGCCTTGGGTCTTTTACCTTGTCTGCTTAATAAAGAAATATTTGAAGCCCTTTTATTTTCACCAAGGACCCTTAGCACATATGCAGACAATGAGTTCTCAGATCATTCTATACTAGTTGGATTTTCTGGCTGATCTGGGTCCTTGATATTTACATGTGCAATGTTATGCAACTTAATTTGTTTTTGTAGCTGTTTCAGCAAACAACATTTTGAACTTTTCTCAGAAAAAAGGATTTTACATTTCATGCAAATTGTATCCTAAGGCAACAATTGGCATGAAATGTCATGTCATATTTTCTGGGCAAAATAAGGAAAAATATTTGTCATCTGCTGAATATGCCCAGAGAGTAATAAAGGTTAAAATATAAAGTTTTACATTTTTAGTACCACCTGGCACAGGACCACCCCCTTTATTAACAACTTCTAAAGCATCACCTGGTATCCACACTAAATCAACAAAAAGACCACCCGGGTTTGTGTCAGCAAAGTCAGGGAGTACCACTTCAAAAACAACTCTGAAAGCCCCACCTGGTATTCACACCAAATCAACAAAAGGGCCACCTGCATTGATGTCAGCAAAGTCAGAGAGTGTCACTTCAAAAACAACTCCTAAAGCACCACCTGGTATCCACACCAAATCAACACAAGCTCCACCTGGATTTGTGTCAACAGGTTCCAATCTTCCAGCATCACCACCATTGGGACCAGCATCTGCAATACATCCAGTGTCTGGAACATCAACAGAACCCACTGTGGTAACCACTCAAGGTCACAAACGTTTGGAAAGCAAGTAAGGATTTACATCATACAAATTCACTTCCAGATGAGAATTATGCTCTTTTTGGCTAAGTATTGTGGATGAGAATTTAACCCTTGTCATGCTGAATAAATTAAGATGCCATGCCCACTTTTTATTTTCAGCAAATTGGATTACTTGATCTACGTTGTTGATACAAGTTCACATACTTAATGATATACAGTGCAGATCCAATCAGTTGGCTTCTTCAGAAGCCAGCTGATCTGGGTCTACACTGCAAAGGCATGATATAGCCAGGACCTGCAAGACTAGGGTTAAAAATTCACCTCGTGTTTTTCAACTGACAGGTTATGGTTTACACAGGTCTAGTTAACCTTCTCTTGCTGAACATGACATGCCCTGTCTTAGCAAACAGTGTAGATCCAGATCAGATGGCTTCTGATCTGGATCTGCGCTGTTTGTCATTAAATATGTGAATTTCTTTCAAAAACCTGGATCAAGTAATCTGATTGGCTGGAAATTAGAAGTGGGCATGTTATCTGAATTTGTTCAGTATAACAAATGTTAAGATGGGGTGTCAGGTGAACTTTTTTCTTATTTCTTCACAAAAACATATGTTGTAGGTTATCATTAGAAGGGCCTTGGTGATGCTCTTCTAATGAGTACCCATAAAATATGTTTTCATGGAGATTTAACAGTCTTGCAGTCATCAATCCTTGCATAAACTTCCAATCTAACAGGGACTAACAGTGCAATATTATTTTATGACCCTTACCTATATACATGTATTACAGTCTAATGAAATTTTCATCTTTTCTAGAACCTTAGTATTTAGCTCATTATGATATGCAGTCATCAAGCCTGCATAAACTTCCTCCCTAATAAGAACTCAAACACTGCTGTGTGATTTTGTGACCATGACCTACATATTGTGGTTCGCTGACTTTGTCACTCTTTACATGAAATTTAGTGTTTGACTAAATCTGTAATAGTGACTTTGGCCAGCAGATGCAACACTGCCTTTGGCAGAATTCTTGTGAAAAACTTGTCATTTGAAGTAAAAACAGTCCCAATACTAAGGTATTTGATTTAGAAAGCATATATATATACTGGGCCAGTCAGTTTGTTTGTGTTGAGGTTTTACGGCCCAGTCAACCCAATGGGGTCATGTCGAGCGCGGTCAGTTTACCTAACCACACGTTTACTGGGCAGGCTTAGTCCTCTAAGCGGTTAACCAGTATTGTGCACATTCTTTTGCCTGAAACCGACAACTGCCCTTCTTGAATCAGCAGAAGGGAGAGAATGACAGTAGAAAATATTTCATGATCAATCTCCACGAAAGAATGTTGCCGACCTCGGCGGGGGTTGAACCCACTACCTCCTGGTCTCCAGTCGGACGGCGCATCCAAATGAGCCACCGAGGCCTGCTCTGGGCCAGTCAGGCTTGAGCAAATAGTGTATGGTTCTTCCAGACACCATGCTCTATGGCATCTGATCAGGGTCTACCCTGTTTGCCACTCATGCAGAAATTATCAGATTAAATGAACTGATAGGAAAAAGCTGCTAGATGCTTGGAAAACAGTGTAGTCCCTTCCCTGTTCAGATGTTGCATTCTGAGGTCTGGGTCTAAACTGTTTTCTCAGGCCTGTCTGTCCTAATAGGATTAATAACCGAGCTTCATAGAGCAGTGAGCAGCACATTTGATTGCAGATCCAGGGGTTGCAAGTTCAAGTCTCGGCTCGGCCACATACCCAGCGGGCACATGACGTAAATATAACGTCGCCTCAACGTCGATGCAACGTCATGACTGACGTTGCATCGACGTTAAGGCGACATTATATTTACGTCATGTGCCTGCCGGGTAACTTTTGTGGAAGCTGATCATAAAATGTTTTTATGGTCATTCTCCCTCTTCTACTGATTCAAGAAGGGCAATTATTATTTAGTGACAAAAGTATGTGAACAAAGTACTGGTTAACTGCTTAGAGCAGTAAGCCTGCCCAAGAAAAACTGTGAGTACATTTGACTGTCTCAACATGACCTTAAGAGTGTTGATTGGGGCTGTAAAACGCCACAATCAAACTTTTTGTGACTAATATAGTAAATCTCTTATCTAGAGCTATGGACAGACCTTTCTTTGCACCAATAACTCATTTAAGTGCACATACATTTATTTCCTTTCTAACAATCATGTCAATTGTTTTCAACATTAATCATGCCCTATTACGGTATTTGAATTAAAGTGTAGTGAACTTAAAATTGCTCATTAATATGCGAACTGTGTCATTTTTGTCTGCCATCCCTTAAAGTGCGAGTCAAGTGCAGAAGAGAACATTCTGTTTTTAGCTCACCTGAGCACAGGTGAGCTATTGTGATCAACCTGTGTCCATCGTCTGTCCTGCATCTGTGTGTCCTGCATCTGTGCCTCTTCCGTCGTCAACAATTTCTTTAAACAACATCTCCTCTTAAACTACTAACCTAATTTCCTCCAAACTTAAAAGAATTGTTTCACTCGTGACCCTTTACCAGAATTGCTCAAATGGTTCCACTCCATTGAACAACATGGCTGCCAGAGCTAAAAATGATGTTTTCTGCACAGAGAAAAGATGTGCCTGCGTTGATGTTTTTTTTTTCATGCTTATCTAATATTTTTTCTCATTTATTTCTGCTTTGGGTTCTGCAGCATCTGATCTGCATCTACACTGTTTATTCAGGCTGATCTGTCTGAAGACTTGGGGTAAATATAGTAAGAATAATATTTCAAAACAGATCTTGTTAATATTTCAACTTTACACTAATTTAATGTACAAATTTTATTAGGTCATTCATAATAAATGGCCATAGCTGCACAAATGTAAAACATTTTAGTATTTTGATGCTACTGTTTTGTTCAGTACTATATTAAACCTTTAAAGTGCCAATCACAACTGCAGCAGACAACACTTTTATTATTTTTTTTTCTTAGAAAATAAGTTGAAATTTCATGTGAATTGTCTGCCAAGCAGACAATTCACATGAAATGTCATCATATTTTTTGATAAAAAAAATAAACCAAAATTGAAAATGTCTGCTACAAAAGTTTGCTAGAAGTGCTTTAAGAGTTAAAACAGTGTGGGCAATACCTTGGGGAATAAAGGATTAAAGCTCACGGTATTTTATACTCTGTAAGTATTTGAGATTAATCACAGTGTTGTCATTAAGCTATATACTTTCAGATCTGATAGTGAGGGTGGAAGTTTGGGCCCTGGAGGAATTGCAGCCATTGTCATTGCAGTGATAGCAGTAGCACTGATCACAGTGTTTATTGTCATTAAACTCTATGGGAAGAAGTTTCGGAGACCCGGTGCCGATGGTAAGTCACTGAGTGAGGTAAAACATGTGTTGCTGACAGACAGTATAATCAAGAGGGTAGCCAGAAACAAAAAAAAAAAAAAAAATGCACACCAAGGAAAAATATGGAAAAATTCTCCCTAGCATGACTTCCCAAACAGGGTGAATGATAGGGGAGCTACTTTTAAAGGAAAGAATTTGCTCCCAAAGTGAGCAAATTCTTTCCTTTATGATGAGCCCCTATGATAAAGGAGGAGAATATATTTTTCGCTAGGTGAGCTTTCTCTATTGCAAATATTTTTCCTTGTGCACCTGCATAATGTGTCCAATGTAAATTCCTAAAGCTATGTTACAGTCAGCGTTATGCCATGCAAACTCCCCTCTTCAGTGCTGAATGCTCCCAGGGCAAAAAATAATAATTTCAGTGAAACCCTGTTTTTCTTTTTGCCCTGGTTTACTTGATGTACTGCATAAATATCTTCTGACAATGTTAAAAATTTGACCCCTACCTTAAGCCCCACCCAACCCCATGGTCACTGTTTAGGTCTGCTGTGACTACCTCAGAGCAAAACTTAATGAAAACTTTTACTTCTCAAACCATTTGATTTGCTATGACACATGATACTCCCAGCCACCCCAGCCAGTCCTCCCAACCCATAGTTGAACTACATTCTGCTCCCTTAGCTGCCTCATCCAACCAGACTCATAGCTGAACCACCCCTTGGTGAAACCTTCTGTGGATATTTTTCTTTCTGTTTTATATCCAATTGAATCCGATATGCTATATGATCATGTTTGGAAAAAGTAAAATTTGATCACCTGCAATGCACCCAGCCACTGCAGGGCAATTTATTGTTTGCAAATACTTGCCCTGCTCTACATCATTCAAAGTCAAATATCATCTTCCTTGGTGTCTCTGTATTCAGTGTTCCAGAACTGCTTGGTGATTTGTTGATTGTGGTCAAGTTAGTAAGAAGAACATACCATAATACCCTAAGTTTTGGGAGTCAAGCATGAGCAAACAGTGTAGACCCAGAGCAAACTCCACAGAATGCTGCTCTTCCAGCAGTTTTTATACACATTCACATGGTAGAAAATGGACTTACCATAATAATCCTAAGTATTGGGATGGATAGACCTTTGCAAACAGTGTAGACCCAGATCAGATGCCACATTCTGCAGCATCTGATCAGGGTCTTCACTATTTGCCACTCATCCAGCAACATTTAAACACATTAACAGGTAGTAAAATGGACTTTCTCACTGATTGGGACAAGTATAGTAAAGAATTTAGGTGTCCCAATACTTAGGGTAAACACTGAAGAATCCATTTTATTCCGACTTTTTTGCTATTTTTTTTGTTTTTTCATAGCTCCACATTAGTTGATAACAGAGGTGGTTTTATTAGGTGATAACTGAGGTGGTTTTATTAGATGATAACTGAGGTGGTTTTACTGGGTGATAACTGAGGTGGTTTCATTAGATGATAACTGAGGTGGTTTTATTGGGTGATAACTGAGGTGGTTTCATTAGGTGATAACTGAGATGGTTTTATTAGGTGATAACTGGTTTTATTAGGTGATAACTGGGATGGTTTCATAAGGTGATATCTGAGGGGGTTCCATTAGGTGATAACTGGGGTGGTTTCATTAGGTGATAACTGATATGGTTTTATTAGGTGATAACTGAAGTGGTTTTATTAGGTGATAACTGGGGTGGTTTCATTAGGTGATATCTGAGGTGGTTTCATTAGATGATGACTGGGGTGGTTTCATTAGGTGATAATTGAGATCATTTTATTAGGTGATAACTGAAGTGGTTTTATTAGGTGATAACTTGGGTGGTTTCATTAGGTTATAACTGAGATGGTTTCATTAGGTGATAACTGAGGTGGTTTTATTAGGTGATATCTGAGATTTTTTTATTAGGTGACAACTGAAGTGGTTTTATTAGGTGATAACTTGGGTGGTTTCATTAGGTGATAACTGAGGTGGTTTTGTTGGGTGATATCTGAGATGGTTTTATTAGGTGATGACTGAAGTGGTTTTATTAGATGATAACTGAGGTGGTTTCATTAGGTGATATCTGAGGTGGTTTCATTAGGTGATAATTGAGGTGGTTTTGTTGGGTGATATCTGAGATGGTTTTATTAGGTGATAACTGAAGTGGTTTTATTAGATGATAACTTGGGTGGTTTCGTGATAATTGAGGTGGTTTCATTAGGTGATAACTGAGGTGGCTTTATTGGGTAATATCTGAGATGGTTTTATTAGGTGATAACTAAGTGGTTTTATTAGGAGATAACTGGGGTGGTTTCATTAGTTGATAACTGAGGCGGTTTTATTGGGTGATAACTGTGGTGGTTTTATTAGGTGATAACTGAGGTGGTTTATTAGGTGGTAACTGAGGTGGTTTTATTAGGTGGTAACAACTGAGGATAGGATATTTTTTTACCATATTTACCCTAGGTCAGATTTCTTAGCTACTTACCAAACATGTCCTTAAAGGGCAAATACAAAGGGATTTAAAATATGCCTGGTTTTCAGGGTGTTGATAGAATGCTTTAAGAGAATTATTTTGTTGAAAACCTTATCAAAAAATTCCAATCCAATCAAAAGTTATGGTGATTAATTTACGATACCTACCTTTTTTCCTGTTAGAGTAACCTCCCTTGGATTGTGTATTGATTAAGGCCCACAATGCAATATTCTGTGATGTCATAGTGGAACTTAAATTTTAAATTGAAATTTTTAACAGGAATATTCTGCATTTCCTTATATGCTACATACTTTTTCTCCTTAACCATTATTGATATTGATCTCTGTCCACAAATAAGCCCATGAATAGAGAATATAACTGAAAATTTAATCAGTTATTTAAATTTAAAGCTGAATTTTAAAATGTTTAAAACTTGACTAATATTAAATTTTTCGTAAGTTTTTTTTTAATAATAGTGAATTTGGGTGTATATCATATAAATGAATACCAAAAAAGTCAATTTTGGCTAATTATTAAGCATTGTATCTGGATTTTAAATTATTTAAATGAAATTTTTAAATTTGAAATGTAACGCTTTAAACGGAATATAAGAGTTAAATTCCAATGTATATTAGTTTAAAGGAGTTGTATAAATTACACAATGTGAAAACTGAATTGATGCACATTAAAAAGCAAAAAATATTGGCAATTTAAAAAAGTTTAAAATTTTACTGTTCCCTTACGATGTCATAAAAGGGCTCATGAATATTAATGAGGCAGCCTGAATTCAGTCCTCTTGGATGTTAAATATCAAATTTCAAATCACAATATTTCAGAAACCATTTAAGATAATTTGATGCAGTTTTCGGCAGTCACCTCCTTACTGAAGTGCCCTTAGATATTTAGTAGAATTAAAACCTTCGTATTTGCCCTTTAATTTTTTTTGATGGAAATGTAACTCATAATTCCTTGGAGCAAATAGTTCCTCTTAGACAGCAAATATTTTGCTTAGAGAGCGTGATCATACAATGTGTTGAGTAAAGATGATGAAATTATGGTATTTACCCTAATTATTGGAACACCTTAACTCCTTTCCATACTTGTCCTTAAATTTGAATTATTCTATTTCACATTCAACAGCATCTGATCTGCGTCTACACTGTTTGCACAGGCCTGTCTGTCCCAATATTTAGGGTTATAATGGTAACCAGGAAGTGCCACAATCTCAGTGCATTATGAAATAGATTCAAAAAGAAGCCATCATACAGTCTGACATTTAACTTACTGTCATGCAATTAAAGAGAGAAACAGATGTCAGCCATAATTGAGTTAGCCATGTATAGCGTTTGTCCTCAATATTTACATAGTAACCTATCTTTTTGTAACATTTGATTATGTTTTTTAATTGTTTTTTTTTTTTTTTTTAACAACAAAACAAAAAAAAAAAAAAAAAAAGCAGTATTAGGAATAATCTTTCTGAATTTATAGACTAGGTTGCCATAAATTTGGGTTCTGATAGACCTTCCTGCAGAAGTGCTTTTAAGAAAGTATTCCTTAATTTGGAAATTAATTCAGAATGACAGCAATAAAACCATAAAACCCCAGGTCAATAAAATGATGAATTATGCTGTAAGTAAGATGACTGAAGGTGGTTTGTAAGCAATTTTTTCCTAGTAAATTGTCAAGAAAGTAATAAGTCTCTTAAACTTTACCGCTCTCAGAGCAAATTCAGCAGACAAACAATTTATGATATTTTTATTGTTTTTCTCAGAAAATAGGCTATGACATTTCATGCAAATTGTCTCCTACAATTTGCATGACATATCAGAGCCTGTTTTCTGGAAAAAATATATGAAAAATATTTCCAAATGTCGTCGGCTGAAATTATTACCCAACATGCTAAGTGTTAATATATTCAGTTGTACCTGTAATCAGTAAATCTAATTTACTTTTTTTTATGTGACATGCAAAAGGAAAGACTTTGCCCCAAAAGGGAGCAAATTCTTTCCTTTTAGAGTACACCCCATTTCAGAAGGGACTTGGCATGAAGGAAGGCAATATTGACAAAAGTTATCAGAAAGAAAACAATAATGACAAAAGTTATCTCCCTTGTTAAAAAATGGTAGAGAATCTACCAAGTGTATCCAGTCTCCTTAACTCATTGTAGTCTAGAAACCCTTAAAAGGGCAACTGGCAAAAAGTGCAGACCCAGATCAGATGCCGCAGAATGCAGCGTCTGATCAGGGTCTCCACAGTTTGCAAATAGTTTAGCCATTTTTTTTTTCAGGAATATCTAAATATGATAGCGGGATGCACCTAAAATTGAAATTGGACTCTTCCAGTATATAGTGTGGAAGAGTCTATTCAGTCTACAATGGGTTAAGAATAGGTACCATATTTGCCCCAACTAGTTAGACAGACATACCCGAGCAAACAGTGTAGATCTAGCTCTGATGTTGTAGAAGGTTGCATCTGATCAGGCTCTACATTGTCACAGTGCTTGATAAGATGTTTTTTCAATCCAAAAGTATTGATATTTTTCTTATTTCTCCACAAAAACATATGTTGTGGGTACTCATTAGAAGTGCCTTGCTGAGGCACTTCTAATGAATACCCACAACATATGTTTTTTTGGAGAAATAAGAAAAATATTTACCTGACACCCACTCTTATCTTGACCTATGTACACTGGTTGGCACTTGTCCAGCTGTTTCTTTATACATTGACAGGTAGTAAAAATAACTCCACTCCAGGTAGTAATATTGACTTCTTCAAAATCTGGGGTAATTGGGAATGTGCAAAAATATGGGATGTGCAAATATGGGATCGGCAGGCTTAGTCCTCTAGTTAACCAGAATTGTGCACATTCTTTCGCCAGAAAATGACAACTGCCCTTCTTCAATCAGCAGAAGGGAGAGAATGACCGTAGAAAATATTTCATGATCAATCTCCATGAAAGAATGTTCCTGACCTCGGCGGGGGGTCGAACCGCGACCTCCTGGTCTCCAGTCGGACATGCATCCAACTGAGCTATGGAGGCAGGCTCTTGCTGTTACAGACCTCATATGTTAATTGTCAGAATAAAAATTCAGGAGGTTCTGGAAAAATCATCTAGGTCCTTATTAGCTCACCTGAGCGAAAGCTCAAGGTGAACTATTGTGATCACCCTCTGTCCATTGTCTGTCGTCGTCCGCCGTCCATCGTCCGTCATCAACAATTAGTTTATTAACACTCTGGAGGTCACAGTTTTGACCCATCCTTAATGAAACTTGCTCAAAATGTTTGCCTCTATGAAATCTAGTTCAGGTTTGACACTGAATTACTTGGTATCAAAAACTAGGTCACCAGGTCAAATCAAAGGAAATCAAAGGAATTTATAGCGGGTAGGGGTAAGTTTTTTCCCATAAAAATGAAATTGACACAATGACCCACACTTTTCTTTTAATTTTTTGTTGTATATTACCCCCCTCCAAAGAATAAACCTTATTTTGTGAGATTTCCAGTGTAGCAATTTTCTGTAAGGTCCATAATATGGAAAAAATGGATTTATTTTAAGGATTTTTAGGAAGTGTTGAAAATTGGCATTGCAGATTCCTGTCTCATCTTGACAAATGAGCAGCAGATGTGTATCAGTATCATTTCCTGTATGGTTCTGCTCAAAATTATAAAATTAAAAGTAAGGTGAATGCTATTTTTGTCATACAATCAACTAACAGAATTATTTGCACATATTTTCGAGAAAACTGTTGAGGGTGGCGTCACTCCAGGTCAGATTGTAAAAGACTTAGCACAATGACATTTCATTTTTATTTTAAAAATTGTGAGTCAGTATATGAAACTGAATATATGCAAAGTCTTAAGCAATTTGCAGTGCAGGAAGTATTTCCCGCATATGTCCTTGACTTAATTATTTAACCTTTAAAGCACAGGTGACAACTGTAGCAAATGACAGTTTAAAGTATTTTTTTTTATTTTAAGAGAAAATAGGGTTTTGCATTTTGTGTCAGTCTTCTGCTAAGAGACAATTTACATAAAATGTCAAGCCTCATTTTCTCAGAAAAATGAAATAAAATAGTCAGATGCTTCACATGAAATGTCAAGCCTTATATTCTTGGAAAAATAATAAAAAATATTTTAAAATGTTGTCTGTTAGTTGTGATTGACACCTTAAGGGTTAATTATAACATATTAAAAATGGTGTGCAATGCTCAAAAAGGGCACATGCAATTTATGGACAGTGCATGCCCTGATCAGCCTGCACATTTGCACAGGCTGATCAGAGCTTTCATTGTCCATTTACAGAATGAATGGATACTGTAGTATATGTCGACAAACAGAGGATGCCCAGATCAGAATGCACGGATGCACAAGCTCATCTGGACCTTTGCTGTTGGCATTTGGCATAAGGGTCTTTTTCCCACATTGTACATCAAATTTTATCAGGTGCTCATTATTTTGTATTTCTCATTTTTTCAGAGTCATCGAAGTACCTCCATGGCAGCTCTATGTTTGACAGTACTCTGTTTAACAACTCACGAGAACAAGTTACTATAGGATCAGCACCACTCTCCACAATACCATATCAAGAAATGTGACCTTGTAACTTTATCTATTTTCCCATTTTTGTTTTGGAGATAAAGATATTGCTATGCATGTATTTTTCATAAAAACAAATGCATGTACCTCCGTAGAGGAAAAAAGGTTGTTTTTATTTGTTTGTGATAGGCACTTAAATCACATAATAACAACGTAGGCTCAGATCAGCCTACAAATGAGTTTGTTACTTTAGTGTGCATCAAAGATCCTTTAACTCTTTCCCTGCTAGTGGTGACTTTTGCTGTCTGCTGATGACCTTTGCAAACAGTTTGGACCCAGATCAGGCCCGACAAAATATCAGGCCTGCTCTGGATCCAAACTGTTTGACTCTCTGATGGTATTCCTGAAAGATTTTTTTTGATAAAGTTAACTTTTAAAAAATCCTCAGATGACAAAAAAGCATGCAAAATTACTCAGCATGCAAAGAGTTAACTGTAGTCATCCACAAAACACATTTTTGTGACTCAAATATATTTAATATTTTCTTAAAGGTGAATAGTTAAACTTTTAGGGGAGGCAACTTCATCAAGATTGTTTTACTTCCCTTCTGAAAAGGGGTTTGCTCTAAAAGGTAAGACTCTTGGGCTTCTGAAAAGGGGTCTTCTCTAAAAGGAAAGAGTAGACTCCCTTTACAACAGGAAGTCACAAAAGTTGTCAACCTTGTTAAAAAAAATAGTAGGAAATCTACCAAGAGAATTCAGTCCCCTTAAAGACAGTGGCAGCTGGAAAGACTGATCTGGGCCTTATGCTGCTTGCATATTGTACCACCTTATGGTTAGTACTCTGTATAGTTAATAGTTGTTCTAAGGAGTAGCCACAACATCCGAGCCACACCATGTAAAAATTAGGGACAACTGACTGTGAAGGTCTAGATTAGCCTACAATCTGCAGTCTGATCAGGGCTTTCATTGTCTGCTTATAGAATTATTGGGTACTTTAGATTATAACAAAATATAACAAAATCCTTGATCAGACATTGATAAATATTCTAAAAATTTGAAATTTAGGGTAAAATCTTCATTTCAGACAAGAAAAGCATGAAGAATTTGTTGAGGAAACTAATCAATCTTGCAAAGGGAGGCAATTAAATTGCCTCCCTTTTCAAAATTCATTTCCCTTTACATCATTTGACAGAATAGATAATAAATTTAGGTCTCATTATTATTCTTTCTGCAAGGATTTTTAAATACCATACTTACTGTATATGGTTTTGCTGGCCATTTTGGATCTTTACTATATAGATACTTTTTTCTTATTTAGCAGCTAATACTTTTATGAATGTCCCTTTGATCAGGTGCCTTCGAACTTTCCAGTTCATAATGAACCTTAGTGTTTTAGGATAGCCCAGTCTTGCCAAAGTTTAGTGGCCTATTTGTGTAAACTAATTATAATATAACCTCTTTATAGCAGTTAGGATTTCAAATTATATTGGTTTCAGCATGAGAAAATGAACCTTAGGACAAGGAAGTCCATCAAACACTTGGCTCAGCCTGCATATCAGTGCAATGAAGTCAGACTTTGCTGTGTACTGGAAGAAAGCTTTTGTCCCTAACTGTTCACAAAGTACCAAGTGAAGACCAGTCAGACTGGTCGGTTGTGCAGGTTGAGCGGAGTCTTTGCTGGATGTACTTTAACCATTGTCATACTGAACCTGGATATGTCCTGCCTTTGCAAAAAGTGTAGATCCAGATCAGTTGGCTTTTTCAGAAGCCAACTGATCTGGATCTGCACCTTTGCCATTAAGTATATGAATTCATATTAACAATCTGGATCAAGTAATTTGATTGGCTGAAAACTAGAAATGGCCACGACATCTTAATTTATTCAACATATTTTGCACTTAATTTAAATATTTTTTTAATCATGATTTTAAATTAAGTGTTTGTTTGGTGACAGTAGGGCACAAATTTCTTTTCACTGGAAAATAGGGCTTGACAGTTCCTTCATTGTCTTATTTGAACTTGCTTAAATAAAGAAAATCAGAAAAAAGCTCAAAAGAATATCACTTATTTGCCAGTTGATAATTTGTTAATTGAACCACAACGTGAGAAAATGTACTTTTTGACATGTATGCCTAATAAAGACTTAAATCAGCCTGTGCATCTGTGCTGTCTGATCAGAGCATTTGTTATCTGCATGAAGAAACTTTGCATCCTTGGCTATCCAAAATGTGCCCAGTGAAGATTCTGATCAGACTGTGTGAATGTGTCAGCTGATCTGAATCTTCACTGGGCACATATGTCCAAAGGTAAGTTTTCTGACATTGCAACTGAGTTGTATTTTCTATTTCTTGCACACCAGATAAGGAAATCCTGGATTTAACCCTGAAATAGACATTCTTATCCTACCCAGGGTAAGATAAAAATCAAGAATTCTTACGTGTTTGATATGCACTGGTTGTAAGGTTTACATCACTGAATGTAATGACATCATTAAGTGCCACAGTAATGTCATCACAATATGGGGGACATCAGCAATCGAATATAGGATGTTTGATTATTTTAAGTATCATTATTTTCATGTTCACTGCAAGTAATTATATATAAATTAGAATTTTCTGGAAAATCATGTTTACAATAACAGGTTGTTTATATTCTTTTTTGAATTTCCAGATGGAATATTCTAGATAAGATTAAGCATTTTTTGGCATGTCACAGAACATTTAAAATTTTCTTTACAAATACAGGAAAATAAGTGATGCCTCTAGTACTGTAAATTCTTTTTTTTTTAGAATGTGCTTTGATATTATATAGGGAGAGAAGATTTTCATATGAGCATCTTTGTACACTTTCATTCTTTACTGGATTACTTTAATGTTTCATTAACTCTGGAATTAAACTCTGAATTCAGGGACTTTAAATTGTGGGATCAGAAACTGCAATTCAAAGGATTTGTTTCAGAAATTCTTCTGGAATATTTTTGAGGGATTTTGTGACATTATTTTGAAAGGTACTGTTTAATTTTTTTTTTTTGTCTTGCACATTTTCATATTTTTTTGTTATCAACAAATACTGTAAATAATTTTAAAGCTTGTTGCTGGTTTCACTTTCATTTCTTTCTCATTATGCCTGGTTCGTAACAAAATGCAAATGGCTGCATAAGGACTTCATGGGCTTGGGAGTGGGATTGTTACTCATCAGGCTCAGCTCAGTCTTGTGTTTGATCATCAACCGAATCAAGGGAAGAGAGCATGGCAGCTTCAGTCGAGCTGGGTTGTGCTCGAACAAGATACTTTAACATGTTGCCATCCCGACTGTACGGCTTCAGGGTGGATAAATTTCTTTTCTCCGAGTAAGCGGACATGTTTTTGCTGACTCGAGCTAGTGATAAAAAAAAAAACACTTACTTAAACCAGAGACCAACAATGAGTTTTTACGATAAAGCTTTTCAATGATACAGATTAATGAATGGTTACCTGCGGTCGTATGTGTAATGAATTTTGGCCCCACAATAATTCAGAAACCGGTCAAACAGAACAGTCCGAAAGTCTCGAAATGAACCGCATGTGCAAAATAGGAACATAATGGCAGGAAATGAGAAAAATTCAGCATACAATTTTTAGCTCACTCTGGGAATTTTAATGCGATTTCTTGCAAAAAATGCAAGAATATCACGAAATCACACCAGAAAATGATCCCTGTTCAAGTTACAGCCAGTGTACTTTTTGTCTACTTTTGTATAAAGGCATATGTTGTGGGTACCCATTTGAACTGCATCAACTTGTCGATGCAATTCAAATGAGTACCCACAACATATGCTTTTACAGTCAACCCTCTATTTAACAACACTCGATACAACGACAAAATTCGTTATAATGACAGTTTGAATGTCACGAAACCTTCACTCAAGAGGTGACAGTTAATGAGAAATTATGCAAGAATATTGCATTTAAAATTTCAAGCAACATGTTTTGAATATTTGTTAGAATTGCCTCACTGAGGCAATTCTAACAAACATCCAAAACATATGTTCTGTGGGAAAATAAGAATAAAATAAGGCCTTTCTTACATATCATTCTGTCCTTGAAGGATTCTTTACAACAGCAAATTCATTTTAATGGCAACATCTTTGGGAAGAAATGCTGTCGTTGTACTGAGGGTTCACTGTATAAAGAAAATCAGAAAAAAAATCAAGTAAGTCTTTTGCTGATCTTTTTTTAAAATGTACCCTTAGTAAGTAGATACATATTTTACCACAAGTTTTCCCAGTAATTTTGAAAAACCTGAGTTCACAGTACGGTAATTAGGTCGAATACGGTATCTTCATCAGTTCACTTTTTTTTTATTTTACATTAGTGTCGCATTGCAAGAAAACGTACCTTCTGACATGGGCGCCCAACACTCAAATCAACCTGCACATCTGTGCAGCCTGATCTGAGTCTTGCTTGTCCATATGAAGAAACATTGCACACTTGGCTATCCAGAATGTGCCCAGTGATGATTCTGATCAGACTGCTTAAATGTGCAGGCTGATCTGAATCTTCACTGGGTGCACATGTCCGAATGTATGTTTTCTGACATTGAGGCTCGTTATACCTTTGCTTTTGAAAAGGGGTATACTGGATTTGCCTTGCCTGTGATTCTGTGACCTCCTTTATTCCCTGATTTTGTGATCACTTTACCAAAACTGTGCATTCTCTCCTTTCCACTGATTCAAGAAGGGCAGTTGGCAGTTTCTGGTAAAAGACCTGTGCACAAATACTGGTTAACTGCTTTGAGGACTAAGCCTGCCCAGGAAAGCTGTGCTTAGGTAAACTGACCAGCTCTCAACATGATCTTAAAAGTATTGACTGTGCCGTTAAACTAAAAATCCACCAATCAAAGCTGTGCAGTGGGGATATGGTCAGTTCCTCTATCTGTTCTACTTGCTGTCAATATAGAATAATTTGACAGTTTACCATATCTCCAGGTAAGAGGGTATATCAGGTAAATATTTCTCATGAAAACATTTGTTGTGGGTTGAGGCACTGCTAATGAGTACCCAATAAGAAAAATATAAAAAATTTTTGTTGAAAAAAAGCCTGATCTGGAGCTACCCCATACTTGTAAATTTTAAACTTGTCCACTTTACTAGCAGTTAATTTATAGTGTTGCCTGCAAAGCATGGCAGACACATAGGGATCACGTTGTCCGTCGGCATCGGCATCGTCATCAGAGTCACACTTTTTGTTCCTGGTCAATAACTTTTGAAGGAATGCATTGATGTCATTCCAAATCTGCAGAAGTTTATATCACTGTAAAATACAGATCAAGTTCGATATTGGTAATCATCTGCCAAATTTTGGCTAAATTATGATGGCCCTTTTTCAACTTAGTTTTTGTTGTTGCTTTAAGATATTGGTTTCCGTTCAGTAAGTTTTGAAGGGATACATCGATTTCATCAGAAGTTTGCAGAAGGGTATATCATTGTAAAATACAGGTCAAGTTTCATATTGGTGGTCATCCGAAAAAAATTTGGCCGAGATGGCCCTTTTTGATTTAGTTTTTGTTGTGATGATATTGGTTTCCGCTGAATAACTTTTGCAGGGATGCACTGATTTCATTGAAAATTTGCAGGAGGATATATCATTGTAAAATACAAGTCAAGTTTGATATTGGTAATCATCCACAAAATTTTGGCCAAGTTATGGCTCTTCTTCAATTTAGTTTTTTGTTGTTGTGTTGATACTGATTTCCGCTCTATAACTTTTGCAGGGATGCATTGATTACACTGGAAGTCTGCATAAGTATCTATCATTATAAAATACAGTCAAGTTTGATATTTGTAATCATTCACAAAATTTTGGCTGAGTTGTGGCCCTTTTTTGACTTTGTTTTTGTTGTTGTCTTGACATTGGTTTCTGCACTATAACTTTTGCAGGGATGCATTGATTTCATTGGAAATTTGCAGAAGGATATATCATTGAAAAATACAGATCAAGTTTGATATTGGTAATTATCCACAAAAGTTTGGCCATATCATGGCCCTTTTTTGATTTAGTTTTTGTTGCTGGGGTAAAATACAAGGTTAAGATATTGTTTCCCCTCAATAACTTTTGAAGAGATGCATTCATTTCATTCAAAGTTTGTGGAATGGTATATAATTATAGCATAGAGGTCAAGTTTGATTTAGGTTATCATCCGAAAACTTTCGGTTGAATTATAGCCGTTTATTTATTAATAAAATTTAAATAAAGTAGTGAAGGATCGCCTTTAGGAATAGGAGTAATTATTAGGACAAATACAGCGTTTTTTTTTTCTTTTTTCATATCAAATTGTTGCTGCTTTAAGCAGGCGACACATCTGATTCTTGGAATTCGTCTAAATTTGAACTGGTCCACTTTTATCTAATCAAAGCACTGATAGCACTGGTGGGTCGATTGTCATTGAGTGTAGGCTGGGAAAATCGTCCAGAACAGGGACTTTAGACTGTTTCATTTAACCCTAAACTTCCTGTAATTTAAGCAAACAGTGCAGACCCTGATCAGAGGCTGTGTTGCCTCTAGAAGCCAAAATGCCTTTTCAAGAATTTCAAAGGGAAATAACCCTGAAGAATGAACCCCTATGCTCTTACTAGCTCACCTGAGCACTAAGTGCTCATGATGAGCTATTGTGGTTAATGTCTGTCAGCCGCCATGCTTCATTTGTCTTGTAGTCCTGTGGCGTCAAAAATTTGCTTTAAAATCCTACTACTCCTACACCCCTGGGCCAATTGTCTTGATACTTGGTAGATCAAAAATAGCTAAAACGGTTCCGATCTGAAATTCAAAAATCTATTTTGCACTTCATCTCATGAGCCCGAAAGGCCAACTGACTCAAAACATGGTAGGAAGTATCAGGGCAGCTTGCAGATCAAAACCATTGCAGCCATCTTGAAAATCTATTTAGTGCTTCTTCTCCTGAACCAAAAGGCCAGTTGACTCGAAATTTAGTAGGAAGTACTTGGGCACATTGTAGATCAAAAATAGCTATAATCATTTTGCCCTTCAGCTCCTGAACTGAAAGGACAATTGACTTGAAACTTGGTAGGAAGTATCATGGTGACTTGCAGATCAAAAAAAAAGCTAAAATCGTTCTGATCGGAAATTTAAGATGGCCGCTATTTTGCCCTTCATCTCCTGAAAAGAAAGGCCCATTGACTCGAAACTTGGTAAGAAGTTTCAGGGTAACTTGCACATCAGAAATAGCTAAAATTATTCCAATCCAAAATCCAAGAAGGCTGCCATCTTGAAAATCTGTTTTGTGCTTCTTTTCCTGAACCAAAAGGCCAATTGACTCAAAAAGAATTGAGGCAGCTTGTAGATTGAAAATAGCTAAATAATTTCCAATCAGAAATCCAAAATGGCCACCATGTCAGCCATCAAGAAAATCCTTTTTGCACTTCATCTCCTAAACTAAAAGGCCAACTGATTCAGAACTTGGTAGGAGGCATCAGGGCAATTTGTAGATAAAAAATAGCTAAAATCATTCCGATCGGCTGCCACAGCTGCCAGCTTGAAAATCTGTATTGAACCAAGAGGCCAAATGACTTGAAATTTGGTAAGAAATACCAGGGTGTCTTGCAGATCAAAAATAGCTAAAATTGTTCCGATTGGAAATCCAAGATGGTCACCATGCCCACCACCTTGAAAATCTCTTTTGAACTTCTTCTCCTGAACCAAAATGCCAATTGACTAGAAACTTGGTAGGAAGTATATTGAACTTCTCTTGAACTGAAAGGTCAGTTGACTTGAAACATGTCTGGTAATCAGGTGAGCGATACAGGGCCATCTTAGCCCTCTTGTTTTTGTCTAACAGCAAAACCTCATCAATATCAACATTTATGCAAAATAATTATGAAATGATTCCTGAAATTATTTAGCAAGATAAGAAGCAGAAATCAAATACCTTTTCAAGAATTACAAAGGGAAATAATTCTGAAGGAATTAACCCCTAGGCCCTTATTTTTGTCTAACAGCAACATCTTATCAGTATCAACATTTATGCAAAATATGAAAAGATTCCTTAAATTATTTATGTAGCATGAGAAGAAGAAGAAACCAAAACATAATGGATGGGCGTATGGACACAGTATACCCATCCACAAACACAGGGATGGAGGGTATAATAACTGATATGGAGATGTGGAGGGGAATTGGGATTTGTGGGGGTGGGGGTGGGGGGGGATAGCGGGGTATAATAATTTATATGGAGATACTGATCTCCATTCTCAATGGGGCTACTCTTGACGGAAGAAAAAAACTAGAGAAGCAAATTTCTTTATGCAATAGTTATCTTCCTTCAAAAAATGCTGGGGAAGTCTCCAGGTGTATCCATTCATTTAAAATCTTATCTTCAATTTTTATTTACCTTTATAAGACAAAGTAAATGGACTTTTTATGCCCAGAACATTAATGTAGGAGCAGCATATTGCTTTTGAATTGTTTGTGTGTCCAGCCATCTGTTCATTCATTATGTTTTTTATCCCCCCATATTTTTAAAAAAGCGATGGGGATATTGTGAACGCTTCCATCCATCCGTCTGTCTGTCCATCACACAATTTCCTCTTAAACAACTGGGCAGAATTCTAACAAACTTGCTAGATCACTTCCCCTCATGATAAGCATGTGTGAAAGCAACATTATTTTTCTGTGCATCTGTCTGTGCATCATCTGCCATTTGTCTATCACGATATCTCCTCCTAAACCACTGGGCCGAATTCAACCAAACTTGCTACATCACTTCATGGTAAGGGTGTGCAAGAGCAACATTATTTTTCCATGCATCTGTTGTCCATTCATCTGTCCATCAGGCTATCTTCTCCTAAGCCACTGGGTGGACTTCAACCAAACTTGCTACATCACTAAAGTCTTTCCCACATGGTAAGAGTGTGCAAGAGCAACATTATTTTTTCCTTGCGCCCAATTGTCTGTCTGTGCGTCCATCTGTCCATCATGCTGTCTCCTCCTAACCACTGGGTGGAATTTAACCAACTTTCCCTCCCCTCATGGTAAGGGTGTGATAGAGCAAGTCCATCTGTCTGTCAGTCATATTAGCACAATTAGCAATGAGCATGGGGATTTGCACTGGCGCATCATTGCCTGCACAATCTAGTTTTTTTTTGCTTTGTCAGCAAGATATCTCGCTGTTTGAGCTAAGGGCTTGAAACTTGGTAGGCCAGATACTTATAATTCTACTTATGGGCCTGTCAGCTCCCTAGTATAGAGTACATAACATGTTGTGTGCTGGTGGCTTGTCATCTGATTGGCTTAGAATTGAGAGCTTATCAGGAATACAATCTAGTTCTCTTACAAAACTGTTATGATAATAGCTTTCACCTCAGCAGTACTTCATTAAATATTTACAATAATAATAATTTACATGCCAGCTGCCCAGTCAAAAGCTGGTTAACACTTAGCATGCTGGGTAAAAATTTCATCAGGCAACATTTTTAAATGCTTAAAAAATGGGTTTTGACATTTCATGCAAACTATCTCCTTAGGAGACAGTTTGCATGAAATGGCAAACCCTATTTTCTTGGGAAAAATAAGTAAAAAAAAATATATCAAATTATTTGCTGAATTTGCCCAGGGTGGTTGAGGTTAAAAGACCACAGTAAAGGTAATAAAAGGCAATTGTCAGTTTCTGGCAAAAGAATGTGCACAAGTACTGGTTAACCGCTTAGAGGACTAAGCCTGCCCAGGAAATGTGTGGTTAGGTAAATTGACAGGCTCAACATGATGTCAGTAGTGTTGACTAGGTTGTAAAACTCAAAAGCAACCAATCTGATTAACTTTGAAAAATAAAAATGGATTATTTTTATGAGAGCCCCTTTTCAACTTTGCCATTTTGCAGGGACAAGATGGCAGTATATTGTTTTGCAAACACACATTTCTAGTTTGTGAAAGAAATATGGCCTATAATTTATTCTGGAAGTAACAAATAACAAGACTGATCATAATTTTCAAACAAATTTAATATCATAAACAAGAAATAGTTCTCTTTTCCATAAGTCTGACTTCAACAAGTGCCCTAACAAAACAATTACATTCAACAAGTGCTTTAACAAAATTCAACATTCAACAAGATTAACATAGTCATTGACACAAAAGGTCAACCAAATTGGCCTGTCACTTAGACGTTTTGCTTATAATATTTCAAAGTACACAACAATATCTTTATACCAAATAACACTATTGTTGAAATCCAAGGTAAAAAATTGTGTTACCTAAACAACTGTATTGTATTTAAAGAAAAATGTAGAGATTATATAGAAAAATGACCATAAATGGTCATTTTTCTATATAATCTATACATTTTTGTTTGGATACAACACTTTTGGGGTCCTCCTTTAAACCGTCTTATATCTGAAACCGTCTTATAATGAACTTTCTTATAAAGAGGTTCCAGTGTACGCCTTTATTGCATAGACCGATTACTTGTACAGGTGAGAGACTTGATCTTTCGGGTGGAATGCAGGATTTTCTTACTGCTAAGACTACAGTGTACAATAGACATATGTATCCTTATGAATATTAAATGTAAAGGTCAAAGTGACGGGTCAGTTTTGTTGATCTATAACTTGATGGCTGTTTACAGGTTATGGCATAGTATGAGATTCTCATGTTGAGCATTGCAAGTTCAGTTTTCCTGGTGTGACATAATGGACAATAAACATTCATCTGTTCATCACGAAAACATACCAATATAATTTTGACCCCACTTAAACCCCACTTTTATATAGTAAAATTGGGGTTTACAGGGGTATACATTATTTTCCTTATTTCTGCTCAAAAACATAGATTGTGGATACTTGTTAGAACTGCCTCTCCCAAGTGGTTCTAAACGTACCCACAATCTATGTTTTGAGCAGAAATATAAAAAAAAAAAAAATCAGAATGCAACTGTATGAGCCGCAAAGTCGGAAAACATACCTTCGGATATGTGCGCCCAGTGAAGATTCAGATCAGCCTGAACATTTGTACAGTCTGATCAGAATCTTCATCAGACACATTTTGGATAGCTATGGACAGTAAAGACTGATCAGACTGCATAGATGTGCAGATTGACCTGACACACATCAGAAGGTATATTTTGTCATGTTGTGGCTTTTATAAAATTAGCTAATCAGGACCTTTCCTATATGCTGAAGCATGTATATTCCTCTCTCTGACATTATAATTAAAATTTGATTTTTGTTTTATTTTTGCACCAAAACATATTAACCCTTGTCCTGCTGAACCTGGATATACCCTGTCTTTGCACTGAAGAAGCCAACTGGTCTGGATTGATTGTGTTGGGGTTTAACGACCCGTCAACCCTTGTGGGTCATTTTGTGTCGTCTCCCAGAGAAAGGGAGAAGAGATAGAAGAGATAGTAGAGGAGATGAAAGAGAGGAACAGGAAAGAAAGAGGAACAGGAATGATAGTGAAGAAACAGAAGAAATAAAAACATTCCCCCTCTACCTTTACCTGCAACAAGGATAGCAGGCCTTGTCCAACTGTAAGCCAATATCAGTTGGACGCCCCGGTGACATAAGATACACGACACCTTTGCACCACCCGACCACCCCCTAACTGGTCTGGATCTGCACTGTTTGTCATTCAGTATGTGAATTTATATCAACAACCTGGATCTAGAAATCTAATTGGCTGAAAACTGGAAGTAGGCATGGCATATTAATTTATTCAGCCTGACAAGGGTTAAAACAAGTTATGAATACTCCTGTTATCTGGATCTAATGAAGTCTCACATTGGTCTATTCCCTTTATTCAACTAGTGGGAGGTCTCATTATTACAACAGGAAAGAATTCACCTCAAGAAGAAAATGCTTAGTTGGTAGCTGTCCTAATCAAAGGGAGACCACTCCAACGGATTAGAATTTGCTTCCCTTGCACATGCAGTTTGCTTCCCCCAGACCCTTTCCAACCTGGACCTGCACCGGTCCCGACCCATTTTGACACAGCTGCAACTTAATTATTGATGGAGAATAGCTACACCTTCAGGGGAAGCAACTCTGTCAAAATTGTTTTTTCCTCCCTCCTGAAAAGGAGTCTGCATGCTCCAAAGAGGAGTAAATTCTTTCCTTTTAGAACAGACCCCTTTTCAGAAGGGCTGGGTGTGCAAGGTCTCTCTTGTAAAATCTGGTTAAATTCTAAAGTGTACAATCCTCTTTACCCTTAGCCTACTGAAGGTAAAATTTGCAGACAACTGAAATATTTTTTCCTGTTTTTCACTGAAAATAAGACTCAACATTTCATTAGATAACTCTACTCAAATGTCAAGACCTGATGTGGAAGAAAAATAAATCGTAATCGACAGCATGCCAATGGTTCACATTGTAACACAATCAGTCAACAAATCTTTAACTTTAAAGCAGCATTCAAAATTGTAGCAGATGATATTTTGAAATCTTTTTTTCTTTTTTTTCTTATTATTTTATTTTTCAGAGAAAATAAGGCTTGACACTTCAAGTGATTCATCTGCATAAGATGATTCATATTAACTGATGATGATGATGATGATTTGGTGTTTCACTCTTTCAACAATTTTAAGTCATATCAAAATGATGGAAAGGTGATAATAAAAAAAAAAGGCTCTGTGCATAGAACTAAGTGCCGTACAGTCATGAGCAGAATCCACATCCAGCAGGATCCGAACCTGGGACCTTGTGGTCCAAAGTCAGGAGAGCTAACTACTCGGCCACCCACACACTTATGATTCACATGAACTGTCAAGCCTTATTTTCTCTGAAAAAAAAAATGAATGTCATTTACAGTTGTGACTGGTGCTTTAAGGGGAATCAATACACTATCAGAGGAGGCAAATCTGTCAACACAAGATTTGTCTCCCTTCTGAAAAGGGGTCTACTTTAAAAGGAAAGACTTTGCTCCCAGAAAAGGGGTCTACTTTAAAAGGAAAGACTTTGCTCCCTCTGGGAGCAAAGTTTTTCCTTTTAAAGTAGAACCCTTTTCAAAGGAGTATAAAAAGCAGGTAAGCAAACAGTCACAAAAGTTGCCTCCCTTGCTGAAAAAAGGCAGAAAATCTACCAAGTGAACCATGTCCACTTAAGGGATAATTATGTACAGTCAGTATCACAGACTTCATATCCACAAGACAACTCACAAATGATTCCTATAAAGAAACAATTCTGATAAATGTGGGACTAATTTATTAATGACTGAGTGTGGCATGATCAAAACTAGACAAAAAGCCTTATTTATGAAGTATGCAAACCCTCCAAATAGAATAAAATATGTATTCAACTTTAGTGTCCAAACTGTTAGCTCTTGAAGCAGACAGATCAACCACTTTCATTTTGGTTATATATGCTAAAAAATGGCATGGATGAGCTAAATCCATCTTAGGAAAAAAAAACTATTGAAATATTCCAAATACTTACAGAATTTTTGAGATTCATTTTATAAATATTCATGAGGAATCAATGGCATCATTCATCCTTAATTTTTAAAATGATTTAATAATTCTAATTTGAATATACTGTATTTACCTTATATATTTGTACAGACAGCCTGAGCAAGGAGTGTAGACCCAGATGAGACACCACAATTGTAGCATCTCATCAGGATCTACACTGTTTGCCATTCATCCAGCAATTTTTAGACACATCATCGGGTAGTAAATTGTACTGGTTCAAATTTTAGAACAACTATGGTAAGGAGCTGAGGTGTCTGAATACTTAGGGTAAATACAGTAATCAGGAAGTGCATGTACAAATATAGAGATTTTCTTTGGATTTATATCTAAACTGTAATGCAAATCTATTTTCACAACTGACTTGTTTTTTTGTTTTTTTGTTTTTTTTTTCAGATTTAATTAAAACAAATTGTATAAGTAAAATTTTAAAATAAATTTAACCCCAGCCCTGCTGAACCCAGATATACCCTGTCTTTAAAAACAGTGTAGATCCAGATCAGTTGGCTTCTGAAGAAAACAACTGATCTGGAGCTGCACTGTTTGCCATTAAGTATGTGAATTTGTATAAAAAAAAAAACCTGTATCAAGTAATCTGATAGGCTGAAAATTAGAACCGGGCATGGTATCTTAATTTATTCAGCAAGACAAGGGTCAAATTCCAAATGCTGAAATATTTTGTTGGCTTTTTGAAGGTACTGAGTTTTCAACCATTTACTTATTTTTCATAAAGCATTATTCCAGAATAGTGACTGATATCAAGCAGTTTTTAAAACAAACATATTTTAGAATTCAATAAAAATTGCTAGCTTAAAATATAAAATGTTAATATTCAGTAAATATTCATTTTATTAATCAAAATCACTACATCACGAAAACAAGCCTATATAATTTTGACCCCCTTAAACCCCACTTTTATATAGTAAAACTGGGGTTTACAGGGGTATACATTATTGTTCTTATTTCTGCTCAAAAACATAGATTGTGGGTACTCCTTAGAACCGCCTCACCAAGGCAGTTTTAACCAGTACCCACAATCTATGTTTTGAGCAGAAATATGAAAAATATCAGAGTTTTTTATCTGAAAATTTTCAGTTTTTGGAGGTGAAATTTTCTGTATATTTGAATAGGCGTGTTTTCATAATGATATGGAATAAAATTACCATATTCCGACTCAAAATAAATTGTTAACTTAAAATATAAAATCTTATTATTCAATGAACAGTTATTATTTTGATCAAAATCACCAGTCTGGAATAAAATTAACCTATTCTGTCCCAGAATAAATTCCTAACTTAAAATATAAAATCTTTATATTAACTGAATATTTATTATTTTGATAAAAAAATCACCAGTCTGGAATAAAATTGCACTATTCTGTCCCAAAAATAAAATTTGTCAAACAATTAAGGTTGAAAATAATGGCTGACCCAGTGTATCAATCCAATTTTGATATTAAGCATTACAACTGCAAGCAGACACAAGTTGATCAAGACATTAAACAACTACTGGCAGCTATCAGACCAACAGAAAGGATGAAAATACCACACTCATTCAGAAATGGCAGTATTTCTTGTATTAACAAAAAAAGAGTGACAATATCCATAAGCACATTCTGGAATTCACTTCCTTTTCTTACAAATAAATTTTCATAATATCTCAAGAAACTGAGGGGATTTATAATGCTGTTACAATTTATAAAACTATTCTAAATCCTGCAAAGCAAGCAAGTATCACTCACCTGAGTATCATAGCACTTAAAGAACCTGACCAAGAAATGATCAAAGCAAACATTCTGACCAAAATTCATGATGATTATATTAACAAGAAGACAAAGTAGCATGCCTAATAGACCTAATAGAAATTTATAGGTCAATGTCAGGGTCAAATATGGATGACTGCGCTCAAGAAGCCATGCTAAAATGTATGCATGTGCTAAGTATTACTGGCTATAGGAGCATAGTGAGAAACTGACCTAAACATAAACACTTAACAAAGTCAATGGACCATGAAATAGGTCGTCAAATATTGGTGACTGCATTCAAGAGGCCACGCTAAGATGTATGCAAGTGCCAAGTACCACTGCTGTAAGACCAATAGTTACTTAGAAACTGACCTAAACGTAAAACTTAAGAAAATCACTGAACCATGAAATCTAGGTCATAATTGATCTAGTTCCAAACTTCACCTAGAAATCATCAAGACAAACATTTTGAGCAAGATTCATGATGATTATTTCAAACACATGATCTCTAGAGTGTTAACAAAGTTTTCCTTTGATTTAGCCTGGGGACCTAGTTTTTGACCCCAAGTGACCCAGTTTCAAAGTCAACCTTAAGAACATCAAGACAAACATTTTTAGCATGATTCATGATGATTGCTTCAAAAATGTGGCCTAAAGAATGTTAGCAAGGTCTTACTTTGATCTGGCCCAGTGACCTAGTTTTTGACCCAAGCAATCCGTTTTCAAACCTGACCTAGAAATTGTCAAGACAAAACATTTTGAGCAAGATTCATGAAGATTGCATCAAAAATGTAACCTTTAGTGTTTACAAGGTTTTCCTTTGATTTGGCCAAGTGACCTAGTTTTTGACCCCAAGTGACCCAGTTTTGAACTTGACCTAGAAATGATCAATACAAACATTTAGAGCAAGATTCATGATGACTACTTCAAAAATGAGACCTCTCAAATGATAAGGTTTTCCTTTGATTTGGCCTGGTGACCTAATTTTTTACCTCAAGTGACCCTGTTTTGAAGTCAACTTAAAGAGCATCAAGACAAACAATTCAAGCATGATACCTTTCAAAATGTGACCTCTATAGTCTTAAGAAATTCTTTGATTTGGCTCAGTGACCTAGTTTTTTACCCCAAGTGACCCAGTATCAAAATTGACCTAGAAATCACCAAGACAAACATTTGAACAAGATTCATGACGATTGCTACAAAAACGTTACCTCTGAAGTGTTAACAAGGTTTCCCTTTGATTTGGCCTGGTGACCTAGTTATTGATCCCAAGTGACCCAGTTTCAAACTTGACCTAGAAATGATCAAGACAACACTGAGCAATATTCATGATGATTACTTTAAAAAATGTGACCTCTGGAGTGTTAAAGGTTTTCCTTTGATTTGGCTTGGTGACCTAGTTTTTGACCCAGTTTCAAACTTGACCTAGAAATTATCAAGACAAACATTTTCAGCAAGATTCATGATGATAACTTGAAAAATGTGACCGCTACAGTGTTAAGATTTTCCATTGATTTGACCTGGTGACCCATTTTTTGACCCCAAGCAACCCAGTGTTGAATTTGACATTTTATAGAGGCAAACATTCTGAGCAAGTTTCGTTAAGATTGGCTCAAAAAAATGATCTTTAGAGTGGTAACAAACTAATTGTTGGTGACGGTCAATGGACAACGAGCGACCGGACAGGGGGTGATCACAATATCTCACCCTGAACTTTTGCTCAGGTGAGCTAAAAAGCCACCTGATACTTAATTTCAAGATGCTAAATTAATGTTAAATATGTTTTTTTGGAATACTCACAAAATGTTAACCCTGATTCCGAGCATCTTATTTACCCTGAATATTTAAACAACCTCACTCCTTACCATACTTGTCCGAAATTATTTGCCGCCTATGAGACAGACTTTAAACAGTGAGGGTCGATGTGGAAAGGTGGCTGTCTTATAAAGGTACAAAATTACATGACATGCACCTTTATAAGACAGTCACCTTTCCACATCAACCACTGAAGTCAGTCGGAGAGGTGGCTCTCTTACACAGGTTTCACTGTATTACCTGGGCTGCAACGTAGAAAACATACCTCCTGACATATGCACCCAATGAGGACAAATCATCATGCACTTCTGCTTTGTCTGATCTGAGACTATCCAAACTATCCAAAATGCACCCAGGGAAGATTCTAATCAGACTGCACAAGTGTGCAGGCTGATCTGAATCTTCCCTGGGTGCACATGTCCGAAGGTACATTTTCTAATGTTATGGCTCAAATGTTGATGGATCTAAAAACTGCTGGCTTAGTGGTAAACTGAGTGCCATAAAAAGGTTATGATGTGCCATAGTCCTAGATAAGGTGTTTATTTTATTTATTTTTTTTTTCCAACCAAAATTCATAGGTCTAGATAAGAGTGGGGTATCAGGTAACTAGTTTTCTTATTTCTCGATGAAAACATAATGTTGTGGGTACTCATTAGAAGCGCCTTGGTGAGGCGCTTCTAATGAGTACCCTCAACATATGTTTTCGGTGAGAAATAAAAAAAAATTGATACTTTTTGGTTGTAAAAAAGCGCCTTATCAAGAGCTATGATTAAATGCATTGTATTTTCTTTATATCCCCAAGAAAACTGATATTGTGGGACTCGTTAGAAGTGCCTCGGCAAGGCCCTCTTATAATGAAGCACAAAACAGTGTAACACTATGGTTTCAAGAACAAATAAAATCTGGATATCCCTCTAAGCTAGAGCTATAGTCTATACTATTTTAGGATGCCATGATTATACAATAAAAACAAATACATATGCTATTATGAGAGTAAGTATGTCCATTCCAACTCACTGAAAACAAAACAAAAATGTATAATATAAAGTGAGCCATGCCATTCAAAAACATGCCTTTGGATATGTGGACAGTGTAGGCCCAGATCAGCCTGCACATCTGTACAGACTGATCAGGATTTTCAAGGTCCACTTATGGAATCATTGAGTACTGTAGAGCACAACGGTGTATAGCAAAGTTCCTGATCAGACTATATATCTCCACTGGCAGATCTGGATCTAACTGTTTGCTTTTACCCTGAAGACACCTTTGCTCATGTTGCCACTCAAATATAATCCACAGAATGAGAAGCCTGCCTGTTTTCTTTTTCACATGTAAGCAGCAAATGTCCAGACCAGCCTGCAAATCTGCATAGATCTAGCCTAGTTAGGATAACTGCAAATCTTGATTTTCAGTATTTATCCGGAGTTGAAACATGAAATCTGTATCATATTTGTTCTAAAATTTTAACAACTCCATTTCCCGCTGATAATTAATCCTGAAATCTAAAAATTCAGTCCAATTTCTTATTTCTCAATAAAACCATATGTAGTGGGTACTCGTTAGAAGTGCCTCTGAGAAATAAGAAAATTATTATGTGAAAACCTCTTACCTGGAGCTATACAACTACCAACTAGTTAATAAGTAGTTTTTAAAGTTATTTCAGGCAAATATTAACCAAAATAACACTTTTTGAGACAAAGGGATGGTCTAGTGAACAAGTGTAAAAGTGAAGTTTCATACTTAAAATGAAAGTTCTCAATCTTGAAATCAGGATTAATCCTAAGTTTCTCATCCCTGCATTTTACGGCCTGTCAATAATGCTACTAGTAGATGAATGGGAAACAATGCAAAAGCTGAACAGATGTCACAGAAGGTAGCATCTGATTGATTCTGGTCTGCATGATTTGCTCAGGGGCAGGGACTTTAAAGAAAACAAAAACAAACAACAGAACATGCACATTCTCCTTTTAAGGGCAGCCCCCTTTGAGAAGGGAGTAAACCCTTACCTTTAAAAGTAGCTCCCTTTGAGAAGGGAGGCAAATATTTTCAAGCAGAATGTTCTCCCTTAATGGTGTATCCATTCTTAAAAGAGACTGGTTTGGTATTCAGGCTGACCTAATCTTTGTCAGTTTTCATTTGGCTTAAAACAGGTCTCCAAACTTGTGGATCTGCCTCTCATTGTAAGATTTGGATTTATAAGCATCAAGCAGGATAAAACCCATCACCTAATCCCTGACCTCAAGAATACACCATAATTACCTTTACTATTCATGACACTTCAATCCCTTACCATATTTGTTTAACAGTTTAACAATTTAATCATCTGGCAATATCAAGAACTGTTCTGGCTCAATGCTGAACAGTGCATACCCACATCCTGTCCAGTCTACCTGGTTTCTTCAGCAGTTTGATCAGGATGTATAGCTCCAGACAAGGCATTTTTTTTTTTTTTTTTTCAACCGAAAAGTAATATTTTTCTTCTCCATGAAAACATATATTGTGAGTACTCATTAGAAGTGCCTCAGTAAAATGGACCTATTAAGTTTAGGATAAGTACAGTCAGGGTTAAGATGTCCAAATATTTAGGAAAATTATGGTAAATATGACAGTGAGTTTGTAGTGCAAACAGTTAAGACCAGCTCCCAATTCTCGCTCTAAATAAGATTAGTATCCAGTTAATTTTGTTTTTCTGATTTTGAACACAAAAATGTGTGCTCTTAAGAAGCACCTCAATGATGCACTTCTGGAGACATAATACCTATATTTTTGGTTGAGGAAAGGACAAAGTAACTTAGAGCTTTTAGAGCTATGCATTGGTCATATAAGCCTTTCTTGTTTACATATTTGGTACCCTCCTGCACATGACTTGTTAAGATCCATAGCTGTAGACTGGATGGACTAGTATTTCTCTATCCTATGTCAGACATTCACTCAGAATTTTGTGTCTTCAAGCACACTTGTGCATTTTAACATTTAGCATGCTGGGTAAAAAAATTTCAGACCATGATATTTTTCATGAAAAAAAAAAAGAGTCAAATGGCACTTAAAAGTTACCATATTTACCGTATGTATTCAGACAGATAGACCTAAGCAAACAGTGTAGACACAGATGAGACTCTGCAGAATGCTGCATCTCATCAGGTCTACACTGTTTGTCACTCATCCAGCAATTTTTAGATAAAACATTGGGTAGTAAATTCTCAGAGAGTAAACTGTACCTGTTCAAATTTTAGAACAAATATGGTAAGGAGATGAGGTGTCCGAATCCAACAACCGCCATAATAAAAATCTATCCAGTTTACAGTTGTAGAAAGTGCTAAAAAGTTACAGATTTAAAGCAATGTGCGAATACATGTATTATATGGAACACAGCATTAGAAAAGGGTAACCAGATAAACTTTGTTCTCTTACTTTTAGTGAAAACAATTTTGATAGTCATTAGAACTACCTCAGTAAGGCAATTCTAATGATTGCCACAACTCATTTTTCATGTGGAGAAACAAGAAGAAAAAGTTTGACTCAAACATTTTATCTGTAGCTGTGTAAGGCAGTGCTAAATGTATTTTACCCTAGTCCTGCTGAGCCTGTATATACCCTGCCTTTGCAAACAGTGTAGATCCAGATCAGGTTGGCTTCTACAGCCAATCTGATCTGGATCTGACTGTTTGCCATCATGTGAATTTATAGAACAATTCAGATCAAGCAATCTGATTGGCTGAAAATTAGAAGTGGGTGTGGCATCTTTATTCAGCAGGACAAGGGTTAAATCACATCATTTAAGAAATATGGAAACAGCCATGACCCTAATCAGCCAACATATCCCAACAGTTTCATGATGGTTGTTGTTCATGTGTTCATAGTTGAAGATAAGGCAGGTTTTCCTACCAATAATTACTGATATTTTTCTTATTTTTCCAGGAAAACATATGTTGTAGGTACTCATTAGAAGTTTGTCAGTGAGGCATTTCTAATGAGAACCTACAACATATGTTTTCCCCAGGGATATTTTTCTCATTTCTCCAGGAAAAACTATGTTGTGGTAACTTAGAACTGCCTCACCTTACTTCTCCAGGAAAATATTTGTTGTGGGTACTTATTAGTAGTGCCTCACATCATATGCTTTCCCAGAGAAATAAGCAAAACAAAAATGGCTACCTGCCTTATCTGGAATTATGTGTATATGTTCTAAGATACCTATATGTTTCTGTAAGTAGTCAGCAAAATCCCTGATCAGCATGTGCAAATGTGTTAGCCTGATCTGGTCCACTTATTTCCAAACCCAATTTTTCACATTTATTTCTTGCATACCAGAGCATGAATACTGACTGACTCCCACAGCTAGTACATAATTTATTTTACTCAATAACAAGAGGCCCACGGGCCACAACTCGCTCACCTGAGTGAAACCGCCACTGCAGATATGCAGATGGCATGCAACATTTTTCCAATACTCTTATGACAAGGCAATGGCTTAAACAGTTTTTGAAATATCTTGCTTACAAGGTTAAAATGCTGAAATTTTCAAAACGTTACAAGTAAAATAAGTCACCCCCAATGCCTCCTACCAACTTTTGAGTCAACTGGCATTTCGGTGCAGTAGAAGAAGCAAAAAATAGATTTTCAAGATGGCTGCCATCTTGGATTTCCGATCGGAATGATTATAGCTATTTTCTGATCTACAAGTCACCCTGATGCTTCCTACAAAGTTTCAAGTCAATTGACTTTTAGTTTTAAGAGAAGAAGCGAAAAATAGATTTTCAAGATGACTGTCATGGAGGCCATCTTGGATTTCCAATTTGCACGATTTGAGCTATTTTTTATGTACAAGTCATCCCGATGCTTCCTAGCAAGTTTGGAGTCAATTGGCCTTTCTGTTCAGGAGAAGAAGCGAAAAATAGCTTTTCAAGATGGCTGCCATGGTGGCCATCTTGGATTTCTAATCAGCACAATTTTGGCTATTTTTGATTTATAAGTCACCCCAATGCTTCCTAACCAGTTTGGAGTCAACTGGCTTTTGGGTTTCAGAGTAGAAGCGAAAAATAGATTTTCAAGATGGCTGCCATGTTGGCCATCTTGGAATTTGGACTGACATGATTTTAGCTATATTTGATCTACAAGTCACCCTGATGCTTCCTAGCAAGTTTGGAGTCAATTGGCCTTTCGGTTCAGGAGAAGAAGCGAAAAAGATTTTCAAGATGGCGGCCATTGCGGCCATCTTGGATTTCCGATCGGAACGATTTTAGCTATTTTTTTATCTACATTTCACCCTGATGCTTCCTACCAAGTATCAAGTCAATTGGCCCTGGGGTGTAGGAAGAGTAGGCCTTTAAAGCAATTGTTCACGCCGCATGACCCATGATGGACGACGGACATTGACTGACCACAATAGCTCACCATGCGCACTTCATGCTCAGGTGAGCTAAAAATCTGAGCAAATTTGGCTCAGTGGCTTCAGAGAAGTCGTCAAATTCTCAACAATTTTCCCATATAAATGTTATGGGGCTCATACAAATGCATAGGGAAGCAAACTTGACCTTGCCGTAAAAAGGTCAAATGTCAACGTACGATAATCTTTTCAGCAATTTTGGTAGATCTCTTGTCCCTGATGATTTGTGCATAGATTTAGCCCCAAGGCATCCTCAGTTCTGAAGAAGAAGATTTTTAAAGGGTCTTACCATATATGGGCATGGTGGCCATCTTGGTCGACCTACCGCGACCATTTTAGCAATCTTTCGTTCCCCTGACTTAAGAAGGCACAATATGAAATTTGAGCAAATTTGGCTCAGTGGCTTCAGAGAAGAAGAAATTTAAAATTCTCAACAATTTTCCTATTCAAACGTATGGGGCTCATACAAATGCATAGGGAAGCAAACTTGATCCTGCCGTAAAAAGGTCAAATGTCATTGTACGACAATTCTTTTGGCAACTTTGGTAGACCTCTCCTTCCCGATGATTTGTGCAAAGATTCAGCCCCAAGGCATTCTCGGTTCTGGAGAAGAAGATTTTTAAAGGTTTTTACCATATATGGGCATGGCGGCCATCTTGGTCAACGGACCGCAACAATTTTAGCAATCTTTTGTTTCCCCACACTAAGGTGGCTCCATATGAAATCTGAACAAAATTAGCTCAGAGGCTTCAGAGGATAAGTCGTTTGAAACTCTTAACAATTTTCCCATTCAAATGTATAGAGCTCATACAAATGCATAGGGAAGCGAACTTGACCTTGCCATAAAAAGGTCAAACATCAACGTACGATAATTCTTTTAGCAACTTTGGTTGACCTCTTGTCCCCGATGATTCGTGCAAAGATTCAGCCCCAAGGCATCCTCGGTTATGGAGAAGAAGATTTTTAAAGGTTTTTACCATATATGGGCATGGCGGCCATCTTGGTCAACGGACCGCGACAATTTTAGCAATCTTTTGTTTCCCCACCCTAAGGTGGCTCCATATGAAATTTGAACAAAATTAGCTCAGAGGCTTCTGAGGAGAAGTCATTTGAAACTCTTAACAATTTTCCCATTCAAATGTATAGAGCTCATATAAATGCATAGGGAAGCGAACTTGACCTTGCCGTAAAAAGGTCAAACGTCAACGTACGACAATTCTTTTAGCAACTTTGGTTGACCTCTTGTCCCCGATGATTCATGCAAAGATTCAGCCCCAAGGCATCCTCGGTTATGGAGAAGAAGATTTTTAAAGGTTTTTACCATATATGGGCATGGCGGCCATCTTAGTCCACGGACCGCGACCATTTTAGCAATCTTTCGTTCCCCCACCCTAAGGAGGCTCCATATGAAATTTGAGCAAAATTGGCTCAGCGGCTTCAGAGGAGAAGTCGTTTGAAAATGTTAACGGACGGACGGACGGACGGACGGACGGACGGACGGACGGACGGACGGACGGACGGACGGACGGACGGACGACGGACGAAAAGTGATCACGATAGCTCATCCTGAGCAGAGCTCAGGTGAGCTAAAAAGCTTCATTTATTCAAAATCTGGGTAAACCCCCGACTGATTGATTGAGTTGGGGTTTAACGACACGTCAACCCTTGTGGGTCATTTTGTCGTCTCCCAGAAAAAGGGAGAAAAGAGATAGAATAGATTGTAGAGGAGAAGGAAGAGAGGGACAGGGAAGAAAGAGGAACAGGAATGAAAGTGAAGAAACAGAAGAAATAAAAACATTCCCCCTCTACCCTTACCTGCTCCAAGGGTAGCAGGTCTTGCCCAACTGTAAGCCAATATCAGTTGGACGCCCCGATGATGTAAGCTACATGACACCTTCGCACCACCTGACCACCCCATGGGTAAACCCCCGACCTCACCTCCTTATATAGTAAAAAGGAGGAAACGGGCTCAGAAATCATGAGATGTTCACAATACAATTCCTTTTCAAATGAAATAATTAAACAAAATTGTAATTTTGCGTGCATTTTTATCCCCCCGTCTCAGAATATACCTCAATCTAAGTACAATTGACTCTAGTTATCTTGAAGTGCAAGTGACTCTCTGAAATACTTCAAGATATCTGTACATCGACATATCAGAATTGCGGAACTGAGGAAAAAATAAATCAAACAACCACATTTCACAAATGAATATGTAATTTGACTCCTGAGGTTATAGAGATATATTGAAAATATTGTAGACAAGAGGAGTAATTGCTCCTCTTTTCCACAATATTTTCTTACCTGTAGTTAGATTTCTATGTTGAAACAGGGACTTCGAGATAAGCGGTTATTCCAAATAAGCAAAGTCGAGATAATGAGTCCACTGTACCTTGACTTATACTTCTCCCCAAACAGTTATATTATTTATTAATTTATTTATCATGGCAGTTTTATTAAAAGCACCCTACTATAAACAAAGCAAGGCAAAGAAGCTCCTTTTCCAAAAGATTTATTACCTTCACACAGACAAATATTTTTTTCTATTTTTTCCTTGGCTCTGGAGTACCAGTATTGCCTGCAGAAAAAAAAAACTTATCAAATTAATCCTTAAAGCACCCAACAAAATTATATATATCAAATTTACCCTTAAAGCACCCTGTAAAAATATGTTGTTTGTTTTTGAGAAAATAAGAGTTGGCATTTTGTGTAATTGTTTACTAAGCAGATGATTCACACAAATGTCAAGTCTTATTTTCTTATCAAAAAAACAAACAAAATGTCATCTGGTAATTATACTTTTTTTTTTTTTTGTACAGGTAGTTGAAAGCTAGAGAATCAAATTATTTTATTTCTCGTAACTGCGCAAATAGTAATTTTATTGTTTCTGTTAATGCAACCACTAAAAGAACGTCTACTTCAATGATATTTATATAAACAAAAAGAAAACAAATCTTAACTTTTGACCTTGCATTTTAATTTGTGCATTGAACTAAGAATGGACAGCATGTTAAGCTCTATCAAGATTAGGTAAAAACTTTATTTTCTTTTGCATTCTGTGTTTTTTTACTCATTATTTTTTTTGGAGTAATTATCAAAGTTTGTAAATCTGAAATTACTATTTTCAGGTATAGGTTGTAAAAGACACTGCCATTTATTATCTATCAATCCATCCACCATATTCAGCACTCCAAGGGTGCGTGCGGTACTGCTTAATGCCTAGCAGACTAATACTAATAACTGCACACATAGCACTAGTTAAGGCACTTTTTTCAATCCAAAAGTATTGATATTTTTCTTATTTCTCCACAAAAACATATGTTGTGGGTACTTATTAGAAGTGCCTCGCCAAGGTGCTTCTAATGAGTACCCACAACATATGTTTTCCTGGAGAAATAAGAAAAATATTCACTGGATACGCCCTTTTATCTAGACCTATGCCTGCACAAACAGTGTAGATCCAGATGAAATGGTTTGTAACAAGCTGTCTTAGGATCTACACTGTTTGCCATTCTTTTTTGATTTTAGACAAATCCCTATTTGCACCAGTGGACAGGTCCCAATTCAAGAATGGAAGGGTCCACTTCAGAAACTGGGGATAAAAGGGTTCCGACATTTACGCTCAATGGTTTCTTCCCACTTGGAGGCTGAACTAATTTGAAAGGATATTTTACAGTGCTACTGTTTTTTATGAAGTTAAATGATTCATTCGCAAAAATAGGCGACAGACTTCATATGGCACTTGACTTTCTACTTGATCCCATTGTATAATACTGAAATGTAGTAATCATCTATGTTGGGTATGTACAAATATGTTTATATTATACAAGAAATAAACATTTAAACTAAACGGCAAACATTATACCCTGATCAGATTCCTCATTCTGCAATCATGTGATCTTGATCTACACTGTTTGCCAAAGTGTGCCATGTGGGACATTAGGAATAAACTGGTTAAGTAATCTCAGAGATGTGCCAGACCCCTGTTCATAAAATCATGCTCTGGTATTGAAAATAAATTATGGCTTATAACCAAGCTTATCATAATTATTTAATACTTAGCATTCTGGATAAAATTTTCAGTAGACAGCGTTTTGATGATATTTTTCTTATTTTTCCCAGGAAACAGGATTAGACATTTCATGTAAACTGCCTCCAATGGAGACAATTTTCATGAAATGTCAAATCCTGTTTTCTGGGAAAAAGAAAAAAAAGTATCATCAAAATGTCCTCTCCTGAATTTGCCCATAGAGTGCTAAAGGTTAAAACAGGAATTACACAAATGGAAAATTGCAGGATGCTGAATTTTACATTCCAAAAGATATTGCTCAGATAAATGCATTATTCCTTTCACTGTATGATGCACAGCACTAGATTAAGCACTTTTCCCCACATTTTCATGGAGAAATAAGTATCAAGATGTATTATTGTAATAACCCTTAGTATTGGGACACCTTATCTACTTACCATACTTGTCCTAAAATTTGAAACAATCCATTCTACTTCCTCTTGATGTATCTAAAATATTGCTGTATGTATGGCATACAGTGTAGACCCTGATCAGATGCCACATTCTGTGGCATCTGATCTGGGTATACATTTTGTGCAAAGACCTATCTGTCCCAATATTTAGGGTTATTATCGTAATACATTTTGATTCTTTTCTTATTTTCATGAAAATGTGGGTATTCAATAGATGCACTAGCTTACCTATAGCTATAATCTAAAATCAAACACCATTGGTACTCTTTAGAACTGCCATGCCAAGGTCATTCAAATAAGAACTACATCATAATGTGGACATATCAATATTGGTCCAAAAAATCTATCTAGGACTGTGCAACTTTTCCAAAGTTAAAGCAATGATCTGGCAAATATATTTCAGTTCATACAGATCTATCATAACTAAAATCAAACAAAGGAGTATTTGATAATAAATCTGAAATAATTTTTCTTATTTCTCAATAAAACGTATGTACTGGGTACTCATTAGAAGTGCCTCAATGAGGCTCTTCTAATGAGTACCCAAAATATGCTTTATCATATAATGATGCGGTTATTCAGTGGCGTAACATCATAACATAAAAATAGTATGACCACATTATATAACACTTTGGTGGGAGCAAGTAACGTCATGACAACGTCCATGTCAACAATGCATTTTGAACAATGGTGGACTTTAAAGGCGATAAAATCCAACTGAAACTGGTCATATGATAAACAGAATCTTACACTCGTGATCATTTCATATGGAATTTATGAAACTCCTCAAATGCTCATTTCATAAATTTCATATGAAATAAACACTCGTGTAAGATCCTCTATTTATGGAGAAATTGAAAAAAAAATCATCCTTGAATTATCATCAAATACTCCTCCACAACATGTCTTCTATCCAAAACAAATACTGCCATTGTAATTAGAAACCATAAAATTTCAAAATAATAATAACCTTCATGTTTTGTTTTTTTTTTGAAAAATGCTTATGGAAAAGAGTATATGGTCCATTTAACAATAAATTAACATGCAAGTCAATAGTCAATATCACAACAAAAACAAATGATAACTAAAAGCTTGTTTACATACAAAATTTCACCAGTTTCTTTTCCTTTTGCAGTCTGCACCTTTAAGGCTATCATGGTAGCCCAACTAACTACTTTTTCATGCAAGGCCCTGGGCCACCATATTTTTTTTTCTAGCTCAATGTCCTGTCTCAAACAATTTGATGCTGGCACTGACTTGACATCCAATCATAAGGGATGAATGCATTTAGACTGAGCCATGCCATGTGAAACTGTGTCTTCAGGCATATGCGGACAGCAAAGGTCCAAATCAACCAGTGCATCCAATCAGTCTCATCAGAGCCTTCTCTGTCCACTAACACAATCAATGGATACTACAGAATACATCAATGGAGAACAAAGCCAGGGCCCAGTTGTTCAAAACTAACGGTCTTGTTAGTTAACATATCGTTAAATCTTTGAGCCTCAAATATGGCACATACGCTATTATTTTTGCTGAAAAAAAATGTGAAAAGCTACTCACATTTTGTCAGCAAAAATACCTGTTAATTAGATACAGTTAACATTTTGACCACTAAGGAGCTTGTTAAGCTAACGATGCTTTGAACAACTGGGCCCTGGCTGATACTTTGCACATGCAAGAATGTTTTGAATGTGCATATTTTGCACATATTCAAAGGCACTTTTTCACTTGACACGACCCAAATAACCTAGCTGCTGACACTTATGACCACTACAGTTCAGTCAATGCTACTCACACTGGGCTAACAAAGCATGGTGATAAAATGCAAACAGATCTCCGAGTCATGATCTTTTATCTATAAAACAGAAACCCAAACTACTTGGCCAGCCAGCCAAATCTGATTTTGGGGACTTCTATCAAACCTGGACTGAGTTTTCATAAAACCTTTCTGTGGAGAAACAACAAAACTTTTCTTCTTATAATGCTAAGTATTCTGGGTAAAATTTTCAGCAGACGACATTTTGAATTTTTCTTTTTTGGACTTTTCCCAGGAAATAGGATTTGAGGTTTCATACAAATTGTCTCCCATGGAGACAATTTGCATGAAATGTCAAATCTTGTTTTCTGGGAAACAAGAAGAATATCATCACGCTGTCATCTGCAGAATTAGCCCAGAGTGTTAAAAGTTGATATTCTGCCCATATCCAGTTGAGCCAAGCTCTATCTTTTCCTGTATGAGTCCAGCACTATTTTTTTCTGAATAAGATGGAGCTATTATACAATATGTAAACAGAATACCTACAAACTAAATCATTAGGCCTCAACATGAGAAAACCTACCTTCTGACATGTGCGTCCAACAAAGTCTCAAATCAGCCTGTGTGTCTGCGCTGTCTGATCATTATCTTCATTGACCACATGAAGAAAGTTTGCATCCTTGGCTATCCAAAAAGCACCCAGTGAAGATTTGGGTCAGACTGCACAAATGCATATGCTGACCTGAATCTTTGCTGGATGGTGTCTAAAGGGATGTTTTTTAATGTTGTGGTACCTTTCTTTTTCAATCCTTGTCCCTTGTAGTAATTCATAGCTCTTGATAAGATGCTTTTTTTAAATCCAAAAGTATTAATATTTTTCTTAATTCTCCATGAAAACATGTTGTGGGTACTCATTAGAAGTGCCTCAGCGAGGTGCTTCTAAGGACCCACAACATATGTTTTTGTGGAGAAATAAGAAAAATATTTAATTGATACCCTCTTATCTAGATCTATGGGTTTTCTTACAATCACTGATCAGTCGGCAATGTTTCCCTGACCTAACTGTAAGTCATACAAAACAATAGCACTTACACATATTACACAACATTTAGAACACTTATGGCTGTCCAGATAGCCAAAATTCACCTGAATCTTGTATGCCGCAATGCCCATACAATTCTGTCAAACAATAATTAGAAAATATGGCAATGTACAATACAACTTCAATGACTCTAACACCAATGGCTTGTTTACCATAGCTGAACTTGTTTTTGAGTTCCTAGGGCTTCCAATATCTCAAGAAAACAAACATTTAGGGATATTTTAGAAATATTTTCTTATTTTTTTTTCATGAAAATGTAAGCTGTGTGTATCATTAGAATTGATTGCCTTATTGATAATATCGATAATAATTGATTCCATTATTTTGTAGAGGATTAAAAAGAAATCTCTAAACTATCCCCATTTGCCTCCTGATCTGGCACTATGATTAACCCTCGGTGGCTCAAACTCTCCATGTCTGGAACAAATTTCCATGGTCCCAAAAATGTTTAAGGGACTGAAGTTCAACTATATTCATCCTATTTTTACCATGTCCATCCCTATGACTCTGATGCTAAAGACGGACAGTTGCTCGACAATCCTGTTGCTGGTGAACTACTATTTGTTGAAAGGCCACTATCAATGACTTCTGCACTTTTGTGATTTGAACGAATGCTTATTTTTCTCATGGACAGAAGAGGCCCTCCAAAATTAACAGGTATACTGATGGGATGGTAAACATTAGGACCCTGTTGAGCAGCCTTCGAACTGAAGAAATTATTTCCCATGTGTGATGGATGAATGGACAATGGGACATAATGGGTGCCTGTTGGATGCAGGACAAAGCCTGGTAGTAGTGAAAGTTTGAACTCCTCACTGCCGTTGGAACTATCAGTACTACCATTGCCATTAGAGCTTTCTGAGTTGGAATACCTGGAGGAATCAAAGCAACTCTGACTATGACATTTACCGTGACGGAATTTCCGCTTTAATTTCTCATGATTATTCTCCTGTGAGCTACTTGATGATGTATCACTCTGCTGTACTTGCTTTTCTTCCTGGGAAAACCTCTGTGTGATATTATGCTTAAATTTATATGTACCACTTTCATTTCGATCGCAAGTTCGGCTACTGCCCAAACTCATAACTGATGCCTGTTCATCCGATATTTTTATACCATCTTCCTCACATTTACTTCTTGTATCTCCTGCACAGGATTCAGACCCCACCGAGATACCTGAGTTGTCTTCCAGTAATGAGGGACCGTATGTTGACTGTAACAAAGTCCACAAATCTTTGTCCCGTTTCAAATGCTCTTGCGTTATTCTCTGAGCTGCTATATTATCATATGGCATAAATACACCCTTTGAACCTTCTGTTCTTAGAACTTCACCACTTCTGATCTGTGGATTTTCAACCTCCATCACGTTGCTCTGTGAGTTTTCATCCTGATAATGACCGGCTCTTGCCGACATTTCTTTACAATAGTCACTGATATGACCTCCTGGGTCCAACAGTTTTGGAGCTATTGGAGGTCCAATTGGATCACATTCATCTTTAACCATTTTATTCACAGACTCATCTGAAAAAAGAAAGCACACAATGAGTTGGTTGATTTGGAGCTGGTCCAGTCAACACTATTAAGGTGATGTTGAGCCGGTGAGTTTACCTAATCACACTTTTCCTGGACAGGCTTAGTCCTCTAAGCAGTTAACCAGTACTTGTGCTGATTCTTTGGCATGGCTCCAGATAAGGCACTTTCTTTACCAAAAATAGTGGATGTTTTTCTTATTTCTCTATGAAAACACGTTTGGGTACACATTAGAAGCGCCTCAACAAGGCACTTCTAATGAGCACCAACAACATATGTTTTAGTGGAGACGTAAGAAAAATATTTTCCTGATACCACTTGTTATCTCAAGCAATGCTGACAACTGCTCTTTTTGAATCAAAGGAAGGGAAGGTACACAATAAGAGAATATGAAACATAGGTGAGCTAATTCAAACAGGCTAATCAAAGCCTTCCAGAGAAATATTTAAGAAGTATTATTTGATGAAAATTCTGGGATAATTTTCTCTAGTTCTCCATAAAAACATAATTATGTTGTGGTACTCATTAGAAGTGCCTCACTGAGGTGCTTCTAATGAGTACCCACAACATATGTTTGTATGAAGAAATAAGAAAAATTATCCCAAAATTATCACCAAATACTCCTCCTTAACAAGTCCTCTGTCTTGACAATGATGATGATGATTTGATGTTTTATATCTCCTTCAATATTATCAAATATATTGGCTATGCCCAGCTAAAATGTGTCTTTAACTTTTAAAGCGCCAAGAAAACATGCATCTGAAAATGTCGTCTACTTATGTCGTCTGCTTATATCGTCTGCTGCATCTTCTTGCAAACTTTTCAAACTTACATTTTGCATATAGGCAAACAGTGTGGACCCAGATCAGACTGCTCCTAAAGGGTCCATACTGTTTGTAGAAATGACTTTTAAAATCACAAGCAGATGACAATTGTTGTGATTGGCAGTTTAAGGGTTAAGCATGCACAGATTCAGATTCATCCCAAGAATGTGGAAAGTCTCATCCGGACACTTGCTCTCCATTGATACTTTCTATAGTGTCCAATGATTCTGTTAGCGGACAGCAAAGGTCCCTTCATTGTCAACATATGCCTGAAGAGACATTTTCTCATGGTCTGGCCCATGTAGAGATGGGGAAGGGATGATAATGAAAGGCTCTGTGCAAAGAAGCTCTGCAAAGTCATCAGCCAAATTCTGCCTATAGCAGGAGTTGAAAAAAGGACCTGGTGATATGAAGTTAGGCACAGTAACCGCTCTGCCACATGAACACTTCAAACTCTTGTTCTCACAAATAGAATTACAATACACTAGCTTCTATTGTAGAATAGAAAAGGCAGTGCTTTGCATGCCCATCAGAACAATTTTTAGGTACAGTCGACTCTCGTTATCTCGAACTCCAAGGGACTCTCTGAAATACTTCGAGATATCCGTAGTTCGACATATCAGGTTTGCAGAATTGAGGAAAAAATAATTTGATTAACCACATTTAACAAACTGATAGGTAACTGGACTTTTGAAGTTAGAGATATATTGAAAATATTGTGGAAAAGAGGAGAAATTGCTCCTCAGGAGCAATTTCTCCTCTTTTCTACAATATTTTCCATCTGTTGTTAGGTTTTCATGTATAGGAAGGGACCAGATTTTCACTTCGAGATAAGCGGTTATTCGAGATAAGCGAGGTCGAGATAACGAGAGTCAACTGTATTTTTAATCTACAAGTCATCCTGATACTTCCTATCAAGCATTAAGTCTTTGGATTCAGAAGAAGGTCAATATAGATTTTCAAGATGGTTGCTGTGGCAGCCATCTTGGATTTCCAATCTGAACAATTTTAGCTAATTTTGATCTACAAGTCTTCACAATCTCTTCTACGAGGTTTCCAGTCTGGAGTAGAATTTTAAAATAGATTTTCAAGATGGCAGTTGTGGCAGCCAACATTGATTGCTGATAGAAACAATTTCAGCTATTTTTTATCTACAAGCCGCCTTGATACTTTCTATCATGTTTCGAGTCAACTGGCATTTCCATTCAGGAGAAGAAGTTCAAAATAGATTTTCAAAAGATGGCCAAAACAGAACAATTTTTAGCAATTTTGTCCTGGGTATGACATAAAACTGCATCCAGCTGTGACACTCAATATGAGTATGGGAATGTGAGGCTGCCCTCTATCACAGTTGCCTCCCCACACTCAGGGTTACGAGGCTGCCACAACCTGGGTGGCAGAGCTAGGCAGCAATTACCTACAGACCGATGGCTTGGTGTTCTACCTATTGTGGTTTGGCGGACAATCCTTTCTTTATAAGGACAACGGCAAAGCACACTACCCGAGTGCGGGAACGGTGTGCATGCTCAGATGCTGTAAAAGAACTGAGTTGGGATGTCAGCTAGGACAGGCGATCCCGTAAAAACGGTTGTTCCAAAATCTTTCATGGCAAGCACAAGAATAGATTCAGTGCCAACAGACATCAAAGTTCTGTTGGTAACGCCTCCGGCTTGGCCTCCTGTCAGGTGTGGGAGGCAGAGTCGGGCCATTGTGGCGAATCAAGCAAGCACCTGAGGAAATTCAGGATGGGAACACTCAATGTGAACACCCTGAGAGGAAGAGATTGCGAGGTAGTGGAAACACTATCCCGCAGGAAAGTGGATGTCTGCTGCATTCAAGAGACCAGATACCAAGGTGGCAACTGCAGCACAATCAAGGGCAAGGACACCAGGTACAAGCTCTACTGGTCAGGAAATGACAAAGGCACTGCTGGTGTAGGAGTGTTTGTGGCAGAAGACTGGATAGAGAAAGTTTTTGAGGTTCAGAGAGTCTCTGATAGAATCATTTTAGTGAAACTCATAGTAGGCCAGCATGTGGTTACCTTTCTGTCTGTGTATGCCCCACAGAGTGGTCTAAGTGATGAGGTTAAGGACCTGTTCTTTGATCAGCTGCATGCTGTGACTGCCAGGATCCCAGCATCAGAATTTCTGATCCAATGTGGAGATTGGAACGGCCATGTAGGCCGTGCATGCACTGGATACAGGGAAGTGCATGGTGGGATGGGTTATGGCAGGCCGGAGCCAGATGTTGAGGGTGAGAGAATCCTAGTGTACGCCCTAGCACTTGACCTGCTTCTTGGGAACACGTTTCAAGAAACGTGACAGCCATCTCATCACATACAAGTCGGGAAACACAGCCACGCAGATAGACTTCATCCTTTTCCATAGGACCATGTGCAAACTTGTCACAGATGTAGAAGTGATCCCTGGCGAGGAAGTAGCTCTGCAACATCGGCTTCTTGTATGCGATATGAGGATTGATGTGCCACCAAAATCCAAGCGCAAGTTCACCACTGGCCTCAAAGTTTGGAAACTTAAAGACCCTCAGACAAGCAATCATTTCCAGGAGGTCTTCAACTTGCATGTGAGCACATCTGCAGGTGTAGCTAATGGGGCCACTGAGGATATCTGAACAACATCAAGACTGGACTGCTCAAGACAACTGAGGAGGTGTGTGGCACAACTCGGCCACACCCTTGGCGTCGTGAAACCTGGTGGTGGAATGAACACGTGGAAAAGGTCATTGCTGCCAAGTGGAAAGCTTTCAAGGCCTGGAGGGCTGGTAAAGGCACTAGGGCATCATACGATGCAGGCAAGGGAAATGCCAGTGCACCATGCTCGTCAAGAAGCCGACAAGAAGGTCTATGAGCATATTGACCCCAAGTCTTCCGAAGTCTACCGCCTTGCTAACCAGTTTAGAAGAGAGAACACTGATGTTGTTGGTGACAAACCTGTGAAGAATGATGCAGGAGAGATATCAATGAGAAGACTCAAAGCAGAAGGCCTGGCTAGAGCACTACCAAAGGCTTCTCAATGTTGAGTTTGACTGGGACCCAGACCTGTGTGTGTGACATGTCTAATCAACCACCAGTGGAAGGCCCGCCCATCCCAATCACCATTGATATGGTTATGAAGGCTATCACACAGATGAAGGCAGGCAAGGCACCGGGCCCATCAGCCATAGTGATGGAGATGATACGAGCAGCAGATGACATGGGCGCCTCCATGATTCGTGACCTCGCAGCTGCAATCATTTGTGATGGCAAGGTACCCTCTGACTGGGAGCAGAGTTTCATTGTCTGCCTCTACAAGGGAAAGGGGCAACTACTGCAGCCTCAAGCTGAACGAGCAGGTTATGAAAATCCTGGAGAGGATTGTGGATGGCCTCATCAGACAGTTGGTGTCAATCAACGATTCCCAGTTTGGCTTCGTCCCAGGCAGAGGCATTACAGATGCAATCTTTGTGGTCAGGCAGCTGCAAGAGAAGTATTTGACTGCCAACAAGAGACTGTACATGGCCTTCATAGACCTGGAGAAGGCGTTTGATCGAGTACCTCGGAAGGTCATCTGGTGGGCATTGAGAAAACTTGGTGTGGAGGAGTGGATTGTGCGACTGGTGCAGGGGATGTATGCAAATGCGCGGAGCCGTGTCCATGTTGGTGAGGGGTACAGTGAAGAGTTTGAAGTGAAGGTTGGTGTTCGCCAAGGATCAGTACTCAGCCCGCTGCTCTTCATCATTGTGCTTAAAGCCTTATCACGCGTGTTCCGCTCTGGGGTCCCCTGGGAGGACCTCTAAGCCAATGACCTTATTATCATCGCTGAAGTGCTTGAGGAAAGTGTCAGGAGGCTCTTGACTTGGAAAGAAGCAATGGAGAAGAAAGGACTGAGAGTAAATGCAGGAAAGACAAAGATCATGATCTGCGGTACGGGACTGAACCTCCTGCAGAGTTCAGGCGAGTTTCCAAGCGCCATCTGTCGCACTGGAGTGGGCAGCAACAGCATCTTCTGCAATGGCTGCAAGCACTGGGTGCACAAGAAATGCAGTGGGCTCAAGCGCTTGACAAAAGACCCTGACTACAGATGTACAAAGTGCCAGTGATGCACGCCCCTTGGATGGCAGACCACAGAAGGAAGTCCAGGTCGGACCTGACAAGTTTGATGTGGTAGCTTCCTTTTGCTACCTAGGAGACATGCTCTCAGCAGCAGGTGGCTGTGAACTTTCAACCGCAACAAGTGTGAAAACCGCCTGGAAGAAGTTCAAGGATCTGCTACCAGGTCTCTCTTCACGCCACCTCTCTTTCAAAATGTGTACAGCTCTTGTGTGCAGAGCGCAATGCTCCATGCCAGCAAGACTTGGCCATTGACAAAGCCAAACCTCCTGCATCTGCAGCGAAATAACAGGCAATGATCAGACAGATCTGCAATGTCAGGCCGCAAGACATTGTCACCACCAGGTCCAATGAGCTACTTGAGCGGCTTGGCATTGAGGATCTGGACCTCATTCTGAAGGAGAGAAGAATCCGATGGTATGGACATGTGGAACGCTCTAATGGTGCAGTCAAGACAGCCTTTCACATGCAGGTTGAGGGAAAGCGTGGGCCTGGGAGGCCCAAGATGACATGGAAGCAGCTGACAGAGAGGGATTGCATGATAGAAATATGTGGAGATCTGGTACGAGATCTGCCATGCGTGCAGCAAGCCAGCTATCTGGAAGGGGGCCCACTGATGTGGATGTTGCCCCTGTACCTGCACGTTAATCAAAAATCCGATTATGATATGATATGATATTTATCTACAAGTCACCATGGTACTTCCTACCAAGTTTCGAGTCAACTGGCCTTTTGGATAAGAAGATGTTCAAACCAGATTTTCAAGATGGTAGCCATGGCAGCCATTTTGGATTCTGCATTGGAACGATGTTCATTATTTTTTATTTACAAGTCACCTAGATATTTCCAACCAAGTTTCGAGTCAACTGGCCTTTGGGTTCAGGAGAAGTAGTTCAAAATAGATTTTAAGATGGCAGAGATGGCAGCCATCTTGGATTTCTGATCAGAACAATTTTAGCAATTTTTGATTAACAAGTTGTCCCGATACCTCCTACCAAGTTTTGAGCCAATTGGTATGTTTAGGAGAAGAAGTACAAATAGATTTTTATGTTGGCAGCCATCTTGGATTTCCAATTGGAACAATTGTAGCTATTTTTTATCTACAAGTCACTCTGATATTTCCTAGCAAGTTTTGAGTCATTTGGCCTTTTGGTTCAGGAGAAGAAGTTCAAAATAGACTTTCAAGATGGCCACCAAGGCAGCCATTTTAGATTTCCAATCAGAACGATTTCAGCTATTTCTGATCTACAAGTAAATACCCTGATACTTCCTTCGAAGTTTCAAGTCAACTGGCTTTTGGTTCTAGAAAAGAAGTTCAAAATAGATTTTCAAGATGGAGGCTATGATGGCCATCTTGAATTTTGGATCTGAATGATTTTAGTTCTATTTGATCACAGTACAAGTGGCCCCAATATTTTCTAGCAAGTTTGGAATCAGTTGGCCTTTCGGTTCAAGAGAGGAAGTTTAAAATAGATTTTCAAGATGGTGGCCATCTTGGATTTCGGATCTGAATGATTTTAGCTATTTTTGATTTACAAGTCACCCTGTGGCTTCCTATAAAGTTTCAAGTCAATTGGCCTTTCGATTCAGGAGAAGAAGCAAAAAATAGATTTTCAAGATGATGGCCATGGCAACCATCTTGGATTTCTGATCGGAGCGATTTTAGCTATTTTTTTTCTACAAGTCACCCTGATGTTTCCTACCAAGTTTCAAGTCAATTGGCCTTTCTGTTCAGGAGAAGAAGTGAAAAATAGATTTTCAAGATGGCCACCACGGCAGCCATCCTGGATTCACGATCAGAACAATTTTAGCCTATTTTGATCTACAAGTCACCCCAATGCTTCCTACCAAGTTTCAAGTCAATTGGCATTTCAGTTCAGGAGGAGAAGTGAATAACAGATTTTCAAGATGGCCTCAATGGCGGCCATCTTTGATTTCAGATTGAAATGATTTTAGCTATTTTTGATCTACAAGACACCCCTACCAAGTTTCAAGTCAATTGGCCTTTCGGTTCAGGAGAAGAAGTGAAAAATAGATTTTCAAGATCGCCACCATGGTGGCCATCCTGGATTCCCGATCAGAACAATTTTAGCCTATTTCGATCTACAAGTCACCCCAATACTTCCTACCAAGTTTCAAGTCAATTGGCATTTCATTCCAGGAGAAGAAGTGAAAAATAGATTTTCAAGACTGCCTCAATGGCGGCCATCTTTGATTTCAGATTGAAATGATTTTAGCTATTTTTGATCTACAAGTCACCCCGTTGCTTTCTACCAAGTTTCAAGTCAGTTGGCCTTTAGATTCAGGAGAAGAAGCGAAGAATAGATTATCAAGATGGTCGCCATGACGGCCATCTTGGATTTCCAATCAGAACAATTTTAGCCTATTTTGATCTACAAGTCACCCCAATGCTTCCTACCAAGTTTCAAGTCAATTGGCATTTCAGTTCAGGAGGAGAAGCGAATAATAGATTTTCAAGATGGCCTCAATGGCGGCCATCTTTGATTTCAGATTGAAATGATTTTAGCTATTTTTGATCTACAAGACACCCCTACCAAGTTTCAAGTCAATTGGCCTTTTGGTTCAGGAAGAGAAGTGAAATATAGATTTTCAAGATGGCCCGGCCATCTTGGATTTCCCATCAGAACGATTTTAGCTATTTTTGATCTACAAGTCACCTGGATGCTTCCTTCCAAGGTTTGAGTCAATCTGTTCAATGGTTCAGGAGGAGTTGTTGAAAATGTGAAAAGCTAACAGACAGACGAGAGGTACATTATGAGCTTATTCCTTTGATCTTTCTTTGATCATCTTTAACCCCACAAGTACCATTTCTATCTATTTGTAAACCCCACAACACAGTTTTTAACCCCACAATGACGGATAAACAAACACCCATACAAATGCTAACCTCCCAATGTACCTGGTGTATGTACTGACAGACAGACAGATGGACGGACTGACTGACAGACGGACAACAGGGGATCGCATAAGCTGACCTGGAGCTTCGCTTCAGGTGAGCTAATAAAAATAATAATAATACTAAACAAATAAGATAAGCACTGTCGCAGGACAGCATACGAGGGATGTTCGAAATGAATTGCTTATTGCCCTCTAGCTCGATATCCACGTGGGGCACGATAAAAACCAATACATACCTGTATAGGGCTATTCAATATCTACACAATGGTGTATAAATGTACATGTTAGACCAAGTGTAAGACATAAAATTTGCCATTTGAATACACGCAGTCATTGACCACTGCAGTAAAAATGGTTGGTAGAAGCGTCGACAAAAAAGATGAAATACGGGCTTACATCAAAGCTCGCTCAAAACTTGGTTGTTCTTTGAAGAAGCTGATGACTAAAATTTCTACTGCTTTTGACTTTCTTGTGTGTCTTATGACATGGTTCGGCGGTGGAAAAAGAAATTTGAGTCTGGTGTAGAGTCCATCAAAAATGCACCGAAATCAGGTAGGCCAAAATCTGCATCTCGTAAAGAAATCGTTTCCAAAATAAAGGAAATCATTGATGGAGATGCCAGATTTACAGTTCGTGATATTGCACGAAAGGTAGGCATATCACTATCAACGGTTCACCTTATTTTGAAGAAGCATTTGAAAATCAGAAAGATTTCTGCTAGATGGGTGCCACATCTGTTGACTGACGAGCAAAAGAGGCAACGGGTTAAAGTGGCCAAAAAGCTGCTTCAAATGTTTCCAAAATATGACAAAAAGCAGTTTGCCAATGTCGTCACAGGTGATGAAACCTGGGTCTATTATTTTGAGCCTGTCAGAAAGGTTAGCAATAAGATCTGGGCCACTAAACACAGCAAACGCCCAATAATTGCCAAACGTTCTTTGAGTACAAAGAAGGTTTTTTATGCAATCTTCTTCTCTGGTGAAGGAGTCGCAATAAAAGTGCCAGTGAAAAAGGGCAAAAGCATCACCGGAAAGTACTACAAAGACATAGTACTGAAGAAACTGAAAAAGTATTATCAGAAACGACGCCCTTCCACTGGTTTTAAACATGTCCGTCTTCTACATGACAATGCCCCAGCTCATACCTCCGCAATAGTTACGGCGTTTTTGAAGAAAGAAAAAGTAACTGTTTTGCCTCTACCCCCGTATTCCCCAGACCTTGCCCCATGTGATTTCTTTTTGTTTCCGAAATTGAAAGCATTCCTTGCTGGGCGGAAATACCAGTCCCGACAGGCACTTGGATCTGCCATTCATCAGTACCTTATTACTGTGCCCAAATCAGCGTACCGTGACGCCTTCAAGAAGTGGATACATCGGCTGATATTTTGCATTTCTAGCCACGGGGAGTACTCCGAGGGCATGAAATGAGTACTTTTGGGCTAACTTAAAATTTGAAGTCTCCAGATAGAAATAAGCAATTCATTTCGAACATCCCTCGTAGCTTGCCTGAATCATGTTTTGCCAATAAAATGAAACAAGAATTCCATTGGAGTCAACTTCACACCTAGATTGGGCAAAGTCATATGAGTACAATACATAAAGTAAGTAACATACTTCAAACTTTGGGTCATAATGACTCTTAATCAGAAAGTATGATGTTTATACATGGAATACTCTTCAAGATATAAAGCAAAATAAATAGACCTTGAAATATAGGTCACTGTGACTTACATTTACTTTGAAATCAGACTTCTGGTCATACTGACTCATAATCCAAAAGTGTGATTTTTATACACCAACATTCTTCAATCACTGGACTGTGAAATATAGGTCACTTTGACCTACATTTATTTTAAGATCAAAGTTTGGGGGATACTGAAGGATAATCTGACAGTATTGTGTTTATACACAAAATACTTATCAAAATAAAAGGCAAAATCACTGGATTGTGAAATATTGGTCATTGTGACCTACACTTATTATACGGTCAAACTTTGAGTCATACTGACTCATAATCAGAAAGTATATGTTTATACAGAAATAGTCTTCAAGATATATGCCAAAAATGCTGAAATGTGAAATATAGGTCACTGTGACCTATATTTATTTTGAAGTCAAACATCGGGATATACCAACTCATAACCTGAAAGTATGATGTTCAAACACCAAATATTCTTCAAGATATAAGATAAAATCACTTGACTGTGAAATGTAAGTCACTATGACCTACATTTATTTTGTGGTCAAACTTCAGGTCATACTGATTCCTTATCAGAAAGTATGGTATATATACATCAAATATTCTTCAAGTTATAAGGCAAAATCACTCGACCTTGAAATATAGGTCACTGTGACCTACTTTGTTTTAAGGTCAAACTTCGGGTAATACTGACTCATAATCGGGAAGTATGATGTTTATACATCAAATATTCTTTAAGATATAAGGCAAACATCTCTGGACCATGAAATGTAGGTCACTGTGATCAACTTTGGGTCATAGACTCATAATCCATGTATGACACTTATACATCAAATACTCTTCAAGATATAAGGCAAAAATACTGAACTGTGAAATATAGGTCACTATGATCTACATTTATTTTGAGGTCAAACTTCGGGTCATACTGACTCATAATCAGAAAGAATGGTGTGTATGGTGTTTATAAATGAAATATTCTTAAAAATATCAGGCAAAATCATTGGATCTTGAAAACTCTTCAAGATATATGGTTAAATCACTGGACCGTGAAAAAAGATCATGCTGACTTTAACGTCATAACTTACAAGTCACTGTCACAAGGTTAACCGAGGTCTGACCAAGAATCTGTCTGACAATTTGCTTTTATGGCAGAAAAGTAGAAGAAACTAGAAATGTGTCAATATGACACAGATGCCCCCGCCCAGGGCCATCCTCACCCACACACAGGCATTCTGCAAAAAATGAAGTTGAAAAAAGGGCCATAACTCTCATAATAATTGGCAGATTTTACCCTAAATCGAACTTGACCTATATTTTATGATAATATACCTGTGTATAAAATATGAATCCAATACACCAATCTTTTTAAAAAAAATATTGAAAGGAAAACATTTTTTGAAGGTGAAAAGGGTCCGTATCTCCCATAATAATGGGTGGAATTTACCCTAAATTGAACCTCTATTGTATGATTATTTACCTGTGTATTAAATATGAATCCAATACACTAATGTTTTCAAAAGATATCAAATGGAAACTATTTTTCAAAGATGAAAAAGGGCCACAACTCCCAAAATAATTGGTGGATTTTCCCCTAAATGGAACTTGACCTACATTTTTTGATTATATGTCTGTGTATAAAATTTCAAACCAATACATCATTGTTTTCAAAAGATATCACAAGGAAACCATTTGTGTTATGGACGGTGTAACAATCAGTTTCTTCCCCCATCCAAATTTCCCAGGGGAAGAAACGGACCAGTTGGTTTCTTCCCCTGGGGAAGAAATGGACCAGTTTGTTTCTTCCCCCCCTAGTCAGTTTCTTCCCCCCTTGAGATTTTTTCAGCAGCAGGCTCATCTGATTATATATGTGTCAAATATGGTAGTAAATCAAATAAAGTAGCCTTCTGAAGTAGCAAGAGGTGTTATAAGTAGGACATTGTTTACTCCTTCCCTCCACCTCCGTCCCCACAACCTTCCATCATGGATTTATTTCTCTCTTTTTTTTTTTTTTTGTCAGTATGACATTCTTTCCTAGATATATACAGCTATGTTGAAGCAGAGAAAGGTTGGGGGTAAACTTTGGCTGTGAAATCAACAATCACTCAAAAACTAGAGGAGGGAAAGTGGGGGAGGGGGGGGGAGTGGGGGGGGGGGGCACGGGAGAAACTGACTAGGTAGTTGGTTTCTTCCCCCACCACTCTATTTACTAATTCAGCAGAGGACAGATTTTATAATTTTTTTCTTATTTTTTCCAGAAAAAATGGATTTGATATTTCATGCAAATTGTCTCCAATTTGCATGAAATGTCAACTTCTGTTTCTGAGAAAATTAAGAAAACTTTTTTTTTATAAAATCTGTCCTCTGCTGAATTAGCAAATAGAGTGGTAAAGGCTAAATTTCTTCAGACTAAAGAACTACTTCTATATACCATTAACAGCTCTAAACTTCTCTCCCGCCTTATCTAGGTGCGTCATTAATCTGTTGCAAAGTTTATCCATTGCATCCCAGCCTTCCACTTCAACAAGGTACCGCATCACTTCATCCTGGCACTCCTTGAAACCAAGGTAACGGTCTGGTAAGCTAGACTTCAGGGCTAAAAATAAACAGGATGTCAGATTACCACGCTAATCTTTAAATTTCAGCAGATTACAGTTGTAACCGCTTATTCTGAGACAATAAGGCTTGACATTTTATGTGAATTGTCTGCCTAGCAGACATTTCACATGGAATGTCAAGCCATATATTCTCGTAAAAATAAAAACAAAAAATTAAAGAATATTTGCACTTGTGATTGGCATTTAAAGGGTTAACCTTTTCCCCCGAGTTTGACTGATTGATTGTGTTGAGGTTTTATGGCCCAGTCAACCCACTGGGTCATGTCGAGTGTGATCCTTTTCCCCAGAAAATATCTGTTTATATTCAATCAAATCAGAAGTGATTTGAATAAAAAATGAAACCCCTGTTATATTAACACAAAAACATACATTGTATTTCGTGCTAATGTATGACAACCACTATTAAATCTAATCAGAAACGCGCATGCATACTTCCAATTCAGTTAATCTATCATTGAACGCATCCCCACCACCCCTATCTCCCTCCCCTCTCCGCCCCCACACCCCAACACACACTAAATGCATATTATGCAGACTTGGTTGCTGTTATACATTGTATCTATACAAAACATATACTGGTATTTGGTATTATTCAAGATGAAGCTGTCTTGTTACATTTGTGCAAGAACATAAATAGTGCATATATAGTTGGAATTTACAGTAATCGACCAAATTACTGCACATGCTCTTATTAGCACACAGTCAAGCAATTTGGTAGTCTTAGTGTACTTTTATCAACTTCTTTATAAAAGCCTATGTTGTGGGTACTCATTTGAATTGCCTCGACTTAATTCAAATGAGTACCCACAACATATGCTTTTGTACAGAAAATCAGAATATAACATCGCATAAGCAGCATTAAATACGCTACTTATATGAGGTCCTCTGCTGATCTTTCTTTAAAGTGTGCCCTTATTAGGTGGATATTTTTATTACAAGTTTTTCCAGTAATTTTGAAAAACCTCAGCGCACAGTATGGTAATTAGATCGAATACAGAATTTAGAATACCTACCATTATATCTATACAAAAATGTACAAAGTCTACTGGCTGTAATCTGATGACTACCGAATTGCTTGACTGTGTGCTTATAGGGTACATGTATGTGCAGTAATTAGGTCGAATATGGTATTTTTTTGGTGTACAGGAAGTCACAAAAGTTGTCTCCCCAGCAGAAAATGGTAGAAAATCTACCAGGAAAAGTATATCCAGTCCACTTACAATTGAGGTTGTGTACATTAACCCTTGCCTTGCTGAATGCCATGCCCACTTCTAATTTTCAGCCAATCAGATTGTTTGATCTGGATAGTTGCTATAAATCCAAATACTTAATGGCAAACAGTACAGCTCCAGATCAGTTGGCTTCTTCAGAAGCCAACTGATCTTGATCTATACTGTTTGCAAAGCATGTTCAGCAAGAGAAGGGTTAAGTGGGCGACACCATGTGAAAACATGTCTTGTGCAGTCTGATTAGGGCTTTCACTGTCCACAAACAGAACCATCGGTTATCATAGAATGTTTCAATGGAGAGCAAAGACCCAGATGAGGCTTTGCACATATGCAAGATTAGGTGAATCCACAGTTTTTGCGCATGCTCCAAGGCACATTTTTGCTTGATGCAGCCTATGTTTATTGCCCACTAAATTTCAGTCCTTTCAAATGGTTGCTGACAAAATAAATGAGCCAGCGCATGACAAAATCTACAACTAGAGCTGGTGTTTGTAAAACATTATGCCCCCAACTGCCTGACTCTAACAATGCTTGACTCCAACACTGCTTGCCCATGACGGTAATAACAGTACAAATATATGAGATTTAAATGTTATTTTATCAAAGGGAAGTAACTCTAAAACAGGAGATAATTGGAATAAGAAAAAAATACGGGTCACCTATTTTTTCGTGAATCAAAATATGAAATTTCAAAACATTAGCATACATGGTTCTAAACTTATGCTATACACAATAAAGCAATGACATTAAATGGCCAGAAATTGCGAAGGGCCATAACTCCAACATTTCATTTAATTGGTTCAAACTTTAATCAGGTTATCTCCTCCTCAATCCCAATCAGTGTACCAAATATCATGGCTCTAGCTTAAATACTTTTTGAGATATCTTGCTGACAAGGTCAAAATGCCTAGAACTACAAAGGGCCATAACTACGTCAATTTTTCATGGAATTCCCTAAAAAACAAATCAGGTAATCTCCACATCATCCCCAATCAGCATATAATATTTCAAGACCCTAGTTTAAGTACTTTTCGAGACATCTTGCTGACAAGGTCAAAATGCGCAGAACTGCAAAGGGCCGTAACTCAATATTTTCACAGAATTCATTCAAAATATAATCAGGTAATTTACACATCATTCCCACTTACTATATCGAATTTCAAGAACCCAGCTTAAATACTTTTCAAGATATCTTGCTCACAAGATTTAATTCTGATTTTTTTCAAAGGGGCATAACTCTAAACAAACATGTTTGACAAGAAAAAAAAATAAGGGTCAGCTATTCTTTCATTGGGAACCCATATAAAATTTCAAAACCATAGCATGCAGGGTTCTTAAGATATGGCAGTCACAAAAAGCTTGACGAATGGACAGATGGACGGACAAATGAAGGCAAAATAATATGCCCCATCAATTTCATTCGAAACTGGGGGCATGATCAGGTCATCTACTCATCGCTACCAATCTATTCATCAAGTTTCAAGGCTCCAGCTTCAATAGTTTTTTAGCTATTTTGCTGACAAGGGAAACATGCCCAACAAAGGGCCATTCCTTACTAAATATTTTTTAGAATTTACAAAAAAGTTAATCAGGTCATCTACTCATCATTACCAATCATTTCACCAAGTTTCAAGTCTCTAGTTCTGTTTTTGAGATATTTTGCTGACAAGATATAAATGCCCAAAATAACAAAGGGCCATAACTCAATAAGTACTTTTCAAAATTTATTCAAAAGTAAATCAGGTTGTCTACTCATCATTACAAATCCATTCACCATATTTCATGGCTCTAGCTCTAACAGTTTTTGAGATATTTTGCTGACAAGGTAAAAAATGCCCAAAATTACAAATGGGCCATAACTCAAGAAGTATTTTTCAAAATTTTCTTCAAAAGTTAATCAGGTTGTCTACTCATCACTACCAGTCTATTCATCAAGTTTCAAGGCTCTAGTTCCAACGGTTTTTGAGATATTTTGCTGACAAGGTAAAATTGCCCAACATTACAAAGGGCCATAACTCATGAAGCATTTTGCAGAATTTCTTCAGAAGTTAATCAGGTCATCTACTCAACACTACAAATCCAATTACTAAGTTTCAAGGCTCTAGCTCTAACAGTTTTTGAGATATTTTGCTGACAAGGTAAAAATGCCTAAAATTACAAAGGGGCATAACTCAAGAAGTATATTTCAAAATTTCTTCAAAAGCTAATCAGGTTGTCTACTCATCATTACCAGACTATTCATCAAGTTTCAAGGCTCTAGCTTCAATAGTTTTTTTAAATATTTTGCTGACAAGGTAAAAATGCCCAAAATTACAAAGGGCCATAACTCATGAAGTATTTTTCAGAATTTCTTCAAAAGTTAATCTGGTCATCTACTCATCACTATAAATCCATTTACCGGGTACTAAGTTTCAAGGCTCAAGCTCTAACAGTTTTTGAGATATTTTGCTGACAAGGTAAAAATGTCCAAAATTACAAAGGGCCATAACTCAAGAAGTATTTTTCCAAATTTCTTCAAAAGTTAATCAGGTGGTCTACTCATCACTACCAGTCTATTCATCAAGTTTCAAGGCTCTAGCTCCAATGGTTTTTGAGATATTTTGCTGACAAGGTAAAAATGCCCAAAATTACAAAGGGCCATAACTCATGAAGTATTTTTCAGAATTTCTTCAAAAGTTAATCAGGTCATCTACTCATCACTACAAATCCATTTACTAAGTCTCAAGGCTCTAGCTCTAACAGTTTTTGAGATACATGTATTTTGCTGGCAAGGTAAAAATGCCCAAAATTACAAAGGGCCATAACTCAAGAAGTATTTTTCAAAATTTCTTCAAAAGTTAATCAGGTTGTCTACTCATCACTACCAGTCTATTCATCATGTTTCAAGGCTCTAGCTTCAATAGTTTTTGAGATATTTTGCTGACAAGATTGTGTCCATATTTTATCAAAGGACCATAACTCAGAAAAGGGGCATAATCCTGTCAAGAAAAAAAATATGTGTCAGCTATTTTTTCATGAGGAATCGATATAAGAAATTTCAAAACAGTAGCATTCACGGTTCTAAAGTTATGCTATACATCAAAAAGCGTGGCGAACGGAAGGACGGACGGAAGGACGAACAACCCAGAAGCAATAAGCCCCTCCAACTTCTTTGAAGTTGGGGCATAATGAGACCTGTGTGTCCAGCAAAGACTCAGAGCAGCCTGTGCATCCATCCACCCAGTATCGTAAGGGTTCTCGTTGATCCCTTTTTGGATAGCCTGGAGGCTGTAGAAGGCACATGCGATCAGTGACGATTGATCAGACTGCGCGGATGTGTAGGCTGATCCGAGTCTTCGCTGTTTGCACAAGTCTTACGGTAGGTTTTGTCAGACACAGGCTCAAAATATATTCTTCACACTGAAGAAACACATGCCCCAAGTCTCAGTCCTAAGAGTAAATAATAAGAAAATCATTTCAAAATTTGAATGCAAATATTTTTTTTTTTCTGTTCAAGTGTACCTTCTTGTTTGCTGGTCAAATTGGTCAAAGTCTTGATATGCTTTATAGCCATTTCTATGATCTCTGTCTTCTCAATGCGTCCTTGACCCTGAAATGATCGAACAGGAGGTGTCAAGAACAATAATTACAAGACTGCAGTAAGCATATAAAAGAAATGTTGTAACTTTAATAAGAAAGAAAGTCTCATCACCAGAAAATGTGATATTCATTATGAACTCCTTTCGTTATCAAAATTAGAAACAACTTTCAAGAATATCATTTTTTATTGTTTTTTTTTTTATTATTCTGTGAGTGTGATATAAATGACAAGCCAAATTACTATTTATTCCCTGAACAAGGACTCTCTGGCAGTAAGTATCAGATATATCAATACAAACACTTTGCATGCTGGGTAAAACTTTCAGCAGACGACATTTTGAAATATTTTTTTCATTTTTCCTAGAAAATAGACTTTGACATTTCATGCAAATTGTCTCCCTAGGAGACAATTTGAATGAACTCTCAAAACTTGTTTTCTAGAAAAATAAGAAAAATACTGTCAGTTTGTCATCTGCCCATAGCATGGTAAGTGTTATACTGTTTGATGTAATTCTGAATATATCATAGCTCCAGATTAAAGGCATGTTGTTTTTTTTCTGACACTTTTCTTATTTCTCTGTAAAAACATATGTTGTTAGTACTCATATGAAGTGCCTACAACAATAAGAGTACCCACAACATGTGTTTTTACAGAGAAATAAGAAAAATATTATGTAGATCACATCTTATCTGGTGCTAAACATCTTGAGCAATCTGGTTTACAAAGGTAACAGAAAATTTATAAGAGATCATTAATAATATTTGCATGATGTTTCTCACATATAATGTATTTATTAAAACTTGGAAGACAAATTAATTTCAGGTCGTTTTTGTGCATTTCTCACATATTACATACATGTATATATACATGTATACTGTCCTGGGAAAATCTTTTAATAGCTTGCATATGCTTGTCAGCAAGACTTTATACACATCGTATAATCCACCCTTTTTCTGAATAACGAATAATTTAGCCTGTCACAAATAAATGATAATATGTGCTGGTAAACTGAATGTTAAATGTAAAATAATATCTTTAAAGAAAGCTTGATTACCATGTGATTAACAGCTGTGTAGATAAGTATTAGTGGTGCAGAAAAATCTATTCAAAATATGCATTTATTAATAATCATACATGCATAAATAGTTGTTGTTGCTACAAGCAATTTAATGAATCTATTTCTAACATATAACAGAAAACACAGGTCATGAACAATAACCTGAGTGGCAGAAGCTAACCTTTACACTTTAACATAGAATTTGCAACTACAAAATAGTTAAACACTTATACAGGCATATGGATATGTGTGTACAAACATCTACGATGAATCACACAGACATCATGCCCTGAACACGGCTTTACCTATTTTGCAATAGCATCCTCTGAGTTGAAATGTAAAGGTAAACTCCACCCATCCAGATTATTCTACAAGACCCAGAAACACAGACAAGACAAAGACACAGCATTTTCTAAGTTAAACATATATCCATCCTAAACGCACAATTACAGAAGACAAAAGTCCAAACCTCATCAATTTTATTGTCAAGAAAGTAATAGAAAGACAAGACTACGACTGTTGAGTTAAAATCTCCAACGTTGACTTATGGGTAAATGCCGTGTCTGCACATGATTCATCCGCAACGAACACGATGACCAGGGACTTCACTTTCTTAATTCACTTGCAATTACCGGGGCACTGCTGGGACCTAGGAATCTAAAACACTTGCTCAAACGACTGTACCATTTAAGATACAGCCTCCAAAAAAATAATTAAGAAAAGACGAAAACTGATTAGTAATTATGATAAAATATAGACTGAAATCGTATTTTCAGAGTAACATCAAGTCCAAAAAAAATTATGACCCTCCTTCTGTGTTAAGAGTTTTACATTTATATTTTAATGATCTAACACTAATTCTTGCAATTATCAATTAAATGAAATGGAATAACTACAACTTCTGCTGGTCATTTATTTCAGTTAAATTTTCTGTGGCGTTAAGAAGGAGGATCATGTTATTTATGAAGCAAAATAAAACTTGTGCAAATCTGAATGAAATGGCAGACACCGTTGTATGTCACCATACAATTCTTGAAACGTTGAAGATACATTTATAACAAACCTATACACTTTTGATTCAAGCGAGCTGATATCAGCTGATAACAACCGAAGGATATGTCACACCAGGGACACATTTATCATTAAAGTAACCCATATATATCTCTGGTGAAACTTCTACCACTGGTGGATACCAGCACCATGTGGTGTGGTGGTAACCAACACAGAATGGAGCAAAAGAAACTCTTGCCCTATTTGTTGGGATACTAGTCAAAACTTCTAACTAGATCTTTTTTTTAAACAGGCACTGTATGATTTAGATATTCCTAAATAAAAATGGCAAACAGAAGAGACCCTGATTAGATGCAGCATTCTGCATTGTTTAATCTAGGTCTGCACATTGCCAGTTAAAGAGAAAATGTAAATTGTAAGAATGCATTTTTATACACACCTTTCAAATCTTAATGTTTTTTTGCTAGGAAAATTGCTGGCAGTTTTGACTTAACAATGTTTAATATTGATTTAGATAAACTGTAGAACTATTATAACAATGTGACTTGGGTCTATGAAATGGCATACATGGGATACTTCCCAGTTGCACTGACTTATTTCAGAAATGGTGCATCATCAAAAATAAACAGCACTTTCCTAAAGCCTTTGTGATTTTTAAATGCAGAAGAGCAAATTTCTACATACAAAAAAATCATGTTTGGTGGCAAAACAAACATTTCCATGTAGTAAAATGTCATTTTACAATTAGCATTACATGAGAAATTGTAATAGTTTAACTCTTCTCATGCTGAATTAATTAAGATGCCATGCCCACTTCTAATTTCCAGCCAATCAGATTATTTGATTGGGGTTTTTGATAGAAATTCACATATCTAATGACAAACAGTGCAGGTCCAGATCAGTTGGCTTCTTCTGAAGCCAACTGATCTGGATCTACACTGTTTGCTAAGACAGGGCATGACATGTTTAGCAAGAGAAGGGTTAAATTCCAGATTTCAAGGATTGTGTCAGTTCAAACAGGGGCTAAGTTAGAAGTTTTGGTCAGCATATTTTTGGACTGAAGACTGTCATCCTGGATTTACCAACTGGGATAGAAAAAAAAATGTTTTTGCCATAAAAATAGTCATAGTGTAAATACATTTAAATCCCATTTTTAACAGTCAGATGTAAATGTTTAACAGTTAAATAAATGTTTTTTTGTTTGCTTTACCCTCTTGACAAAACAAGCCCAAAAGAGACACCTATGCAAACAACTGTGTAGATCAAAAGGGGTTGATTCCAAATGATGCACTTCATCAAGATGTATTGCCATTCTGGTTTTGAAATTTGATTGGCAATTCCCTCTTTGCAAAAGTGGACATGGCCAAATTCACCATAGAATAGTCCACTTCAGAAATTTCATGGAGGGTTAAATGTAGGTGAGGTAACAAATTTTGCTAAAAGAAAAGTTATTTTCAGTTGCTTGCCTTGCATAACTGATTATTTCCTCAATATATGTACTATGTATACTGTAAAACAGTTATATTTGGTGGTCACTTTATTTTGGCTCTATTGGCTATATAGCTAAAACCAGCCAAAATAAAATTCTGTCAATATTCAATTTTCAATAAATGTACATTGTATATAGTTTGGCATATATCTGAAAGTATGAAGATGCTAAAATTAAAATGCACAAACAAGTCCTTTCTGTCAAACCACCAAATTTTTATGCCACTGATATTTAGGGTTTTATGGTAGCAAGAAATGGCAGCATTGTAAGAAATTTAGTTCCATCCAGTATGACAGTCTCTGGCTCTAGCAGAGCTCCAGATAAAACACTTTTTTTTTTCAACCAAAAATCGTTAATATTTTTCTTATATCTCCATGAAAACATCCATTGTTGGTACTCATTAGAAGCAGGTTGGTGAGGCACTTCTAATGAGTACCACAATGCATGATTTTGTGCATAAATAAGAATAAAATTGTATTCTTCTGAAGCTATCCTCAAGATGAACATCTATATCAAAGCCAGTGTTTCTTTTGGCTCCAATGATTTCTGTGTGGGTTATCTTGGTTATAAACAAACACACATTGGCTTCATGTCTCTACTGGAACTAACAAAACTACATCAAGAGAAAAGCTACCAAGTCATATCATATAAGACTGCCAATCTACAGTCTGGTCCTTCACTGTTTTCTCTAATCTACCAAATGCAAGTAAAATGATGATGATTTGGTGTTTATCATTGCTTTTAACCCTTGTCATGCTGAATAAAGTAAGATGCCATACCCACTCATATTGTCACCCAATCAGATTACTTGATCCAGGTTATTGATACAAATTCACATACTTAATGACAAACAGGGCAGATCCAGATCAGTTGGCTTCTTCAGAAGCCAACTGATCTGGCTCTACACTGTTTGCAAAGGCAGGACATATCCTGGTTCAGCAGGACTAGGGTTAAGAGCATTTAAGTCATACTGAATTGACGAAGGAGTGTAAAGCTCTCTGCAAAGAAGCACTATAGTCATAAGCTAGATTACACCTCTTGCAGGATTCAAATCTGGGATCTCATGATCTGAAGTTAGGTGCCAACTACTTGACCAAGTAAAGGCTTCACAGGCAAATAATTATGCTGCAAATAAGCCATGTTCCTAACCAGACTATTCACACATGTATTTATAAAACTTTTCCCTGCAACTCCCACTGACCCTGTTATGCCTAGTGGCTTTTTCCATCTTGAAAGCTGGACCAATTCGTTTAATATTTAAAGGAGTGTTTTAAAATTCTATGGTTTGTTTTTTTTTTTGGTAATTAAATGACTAATAACATAGACCCTGATCAGGATCCATGTAATGTTGTGTTTGATCTGGCAAGTCATTGCTTGCTAAAGCAACAAAAGAATACCAGAAAAGGCAATATCTACTTGGGATCCTCAAATCAAAAGTTAACAAAGCTACAGCTACAATTTAGTCTCAAGGAGTCTACATCAGCTATGTGAACAGAAAACAAATAATTCCAGTAAGCACACAAAAAAAATGGTTGTTGAAACAGAAGCTAGTGTGATTTGTTGTAATTTAAGAACCTTTCATTTTTAACAAAGGGGTAAGTGCCCTGAAGGGATGCCTAGGACATGCAAAAAGTTAATGTACTGCCAAACTTTGACTTGTGCTCTTGTTTATTGAAACATCAACCTTGTAGGTTATTTTGTTATTTTGTGTCATCTTTCAGACAAAGGGAGAAGAGGTACAGAAGAGCAAGTAGAAGAAAGGAAAGAAAAAATGGAGGAGGGTAAGAGATTATGTGATTAAATGCAGAAAGAAAAGAAATACCATGTCCCCTTCTCCCACCAGCTGCAAGTATAGCACACCTTTGCCACCACCCTACTACCCTATTTTCTAAGATGACATGATGAAAACATCCATAATGAATGTCATACCCTGCACAATACCCCACATCAGTTGCAAGTCTAAGTCAATATCAGCCCTAAGCTAGGCTTTGTCTGTAGGTCATAAACCTATAATGTATTTAGGAAGCAAGCTTCCTATCCTCAGATATGGCTTCATTTTTACAGATAATTTTTCTTGAAAGATTATCAACCCTCCATAAGCCTTGGAATTTACAGTTTACTTTATCAATAGGAATTTCAGGTTAATCACTTTGTATATCAAATAATAAGTAAGCGCACTACTGCTAATAATACCCAAGATGTGACCCACCCAGGTAGCAATAGGCAGAAGAAAAGTAGCAGAAAGATGGAAAAAAATAAGAGTAGGGTGAAGGACAACATGACAAGATGAGTTGCAGTTTAATGATCCTGTCAATAATATTTGGGTTATATTGAGCTATCTCCTAGGAGGGAGAAAGAAAAATAGCATGGGATACATGAGAAAAAGGCACCAACACCTTAAGTGTACCAAGAACCTTTCTATCAAAAGCCATTGATGGCAGGGCTAACCCTCTTTTAATTTCATGAGGGCCTACCACCTACATAGAGAGGGACAAAATGGGGAGATAGAAGTAAATTTGTAACCTGCTCCACCCTCCTTGATAGAAAATGAAAGGCCCCTAATAACTGAGATAGAAGTGAAAGTGATATGCTATCGTTTATTGCCAGGTGATACACAAACTTGAATCAAAAGTACATAGTCTTGTCATACACATATACAGGCTTGAGGCCTGTTTCGGCTTGTGGCCTGTTTCTGGCTGAATTGTGCAGTTACATGTCTAAATTGATCAAAATACCCAAACCAAGCCACCACAACAGTGTAAAGACACCTTAAATTAGCATTTTTGTATTCTTATTCTTCTCAAAAAGAAATCATAGCGCCAGATAAAAGGGGTATCCAGCTAAATATTTTTCTTATTTCTACATGAAACATATGTTGTAGGTAAATATTAGCCCCTTGCTGAGGCGCTTCTAATGAGTACCCACAACATACGCTTTCAGGGAGAACTAAGTAAAATATTGGTAGAAGTAAGAAAAATATATCAGTACTCTGTGGTTGAAAAATAGGAATTACCTGGAGCTATGGCAAATATGAAGCAAAAAATATCATTAAAAGGATATACCGGTAATCTGCTCTCAAAATTCCTGCGTGGTGGCTTAACTCGGGGTCTCCTACACCATTATTGCTATCCAGGGTCATATCAATCACAAAAGATGAATTAACCATATTCATTCTAATAAATGCCCTCTTTCTAATAAACACCCTCCCCATTTTTTTATGGGGAAAAGACGGCCAAATGCCATCCAAAATCGCTTTAAGACATAAAAAATATAAGTATATTTGCTTATATTTTGTCTCAGGATCTCCTGTTTTAGGAAGTAAACTGCAGTGCACTCCCTTCTACACCCCAACCCCAGCCCTCCCCTTCTTGAGGCAATTATTAGAATAAATATTGTAAGAAATGCAGCACGAGAGCTTTAAAAATTATAATACTTTTTTCCAGATTTTTCTCATTTCTTCAAGAAAACATGTTGTGGGTACCCATTACAAGCTAATCATCTATGTTCTTCTGTTGATGACCCACACATATGTTTTCATGAAATGAGAAAAAAATCTATTTTCCTTTTACCTTGTAGTATCCAGGGATGTAAAATTATTTTTTTGCCCACTCCCCCTGTAGGGAGAGTGGGTAAAAAAAAGGTACTTTTCACTTGCCTTTATCACCTTAGCAAAAGGATGATTGTTGAAATTTCAGTTAGGAGTCAGAAAATTGTTTGTTATCTCATGCTGTTGACAAGAAACAATGAAATAAGCTAAAGAACTTCACTGTGTTGTTTAACCCTTGTCCTGCTGAACCCGGATATACCCTGCCTTTGCAAACAGTGTAGATCCAGATCAGTTGGCTTCTGAAGAAGCAAACTGATCTGGATCTGCACTGTTTATTATCTAGTATGTAAATTTAAAGCAACAATCCGGATCAAGTACTCTGATTGGCTGAAAATTAGAAGTGGGTGTGGATCTTAATATATTTAGGACAAGGGTTAATTGAACTCCCAGTTCCCTGCATGTAAAATTATTGAAAGGTGACAAGAGAAGCACCATATCATGATATGATTCAAATTTTTTATGATGTAGCTGAGCTCCAGAAGTCTGTCTAGACAAAACAACCATTTGTCTAGAACTTCTCGCTTTCTTGATGTTTTTTTTTGTGTGTGTGTCATAGTTGCATTGTTACTATATTGTTTCTTTGCTTGATGAGAAAGTCGCAGAGATTCAGTTTTTTCATCGTCTCCACCACCCGTTTTCCCAAAAAGGGATCGTATGTCATGCTGAGCCATATTTGGATACAGTGGTGATAATGTAAACAACAACCGGTGACAACTACAGGTGATAACATCCAGCGTTACTACCTTGCAGTATTGCGGTCATATGACATACGGTGAGTTCAACCACTTAGCAAAGTCGGCGCAGAATCAGTATGGAAACATGCTTGTAAATATCCGGTTGTGGTAGAAAAAGGTTGTCGATCATGTTTTTGGCAATAAATGTCCAAATTCGTGCATATTGCTGGCTAAAAATGCACTCCCCCTGACAGGGCGAGCTCAGTGCAAGCTCTACTCGCCAGAGTTCATATTGTATTCGTATATGCAAGCGGGCGAGTTGAATTTTACACCACTGGTATAAAATATACATAATAATTATATGACACCAAAGGTATTGACTAGAATGCACAAGTGTGCAAGCTGGACTGGGGCTTCCCTGTCTGCATGTGGTATCAAATTGATTTTCTAATGCTTTAACTCAATTTCATGGCAGAATAAGCCAGTTGCACTGAAATAGCACTGCTACTTAATTTATCTAAATTAAAACTTTAATTCAAATTCTGAAATTGGATGCTATTTGTCCCTGAACAGCAAGTTTCATCAGTTAAAAAACAGTAAACTTCAAACAGAAATCAGCTGAATTCACTTTAAGGCATAGTGTGTCAGCCATGAAGAAACTTTTTTTTTCACCCACAACCACAGCTGTCCATGAATCAGATAATAAATGCATTGAAATAAATATTTTTTTTTTCTTATTTCCTCATGAAAGTGTATATTGTGGGTACTCACTGGTGCACTGTGGCAATTCAAATGAGTATACAACATAATTTCATGAAAGAGTAGGCTGCATGTACTCAATGCTTCACTGTGGCATTGCTAATGGGTACACATAATTTTTTTTTTTTCATGGATATATATATATATATATATATATATATATATATATATATATATTCACAAAATTCAAATTCTTTTAGACTTCATTTAGCAATAAAGTGAATGCAGCAGCAAATTCCACTTATTAACCCTTGTCATGCTGAATAAATTAAGAAGCCACACCCATTTCTAACTTTCTGCCAATCAGATTACTTGATCAAGGTTTTTGATAAAGATTCACATATTGAATGGCAAACAGTGCAGATCCAGATCAGTTGGCTTCTTCAGAAGCCAACTGATCTGGATATACACTGTTTGCAAAGGCAGGGTATATCCGGGATCAGCAGGACTAGGGATAAAAGCTTAAATATTATAAACCAGTTATAAAACCCAAAACAATATAGTGAAGCATACTTTATGTATATATATGCCAATTGCCAATGACGACCCATTCTAATGTCAAAGCAGATCCATCCTAATGCCAGTTTATGCAACATACTGTATACATATTTTGCCATTGTTAAACATAACTTAGTGTTAGAATACACATCTATTACGAAATTAGTAACTAAACGTTTACTAAAGAAATGCTTGTTTACATAATGCACGAGAGACTTAGACCTGAAAACTAAACTAAAAGAATTAGAATGCAAGTCCCATTAGCAAAAATTATTCACAGTATATGCAATACAACTTCTCATCAGTGGCTGTTAAACCTTTTCTTATGTTTTTGATATTTCAAATCACTAAACTTGCTAGTGAACACTCAAATGCACTCACCTTTTTTTTTTAATTCAGGTATTTTTTTCTTTCTTAACCATCTTTGGAGTTACATGGTTTATCTGAATTATGTCAGACAAAATTCAACAGTTCTTTTGTCTCTGGCCATGTCTTACAGCCATAGCCGTGGTCGAAGACAGTTCTGTTTGTCAAATTTTGTCTTTTTTTCTTCTGAGAAATTATATTGCGACTTATAACAGTGACAACTTTTAAGAAATCAGACACCAGCCTAAATAAGCATATGTACCACCACCCAGCATTCCTGAAAGCCATCTCCTTCTTTGTTAGTTTTTAAAATTTTTGTTCTTTTTCTTAAAAGTGGCTGACTGTTCAAACAAACAAACAACCAGACAAAAACTAAATGCAGAAAAAACTGCTTTTGATGCATTCCAAACAGGACTACAAAAATAAACGGATATGAAGGATAATTATTAAAAACAAAAAAAAGTAGGAGTAATGTGTTGATGCAGTCAACAGTGCTAATAAAGCATGCTAAGTACAATGACATTTTTCACTCCTTCACCCACTCCCCCTCCCCCTCCCCACTCCTACCACCACCATAAAAAAAAAAAAAAAAAACGATGGCTGGAATATTCTCCCTAGACCTATTTTCTTAGAAATAAGAATAAAACTCTTAACCCTTGTCCTGCTGAATAAATCAAGATGTCACACCTATTTCTAATTTTCAGCCAATCAGATTACTTAAACCGGATTGTTGCTATAAATTCACATACTTAATGGCAAACAGTGCAGATCCAGATCAGTTGGCTTCTGGTCTGGATCTACACTGTTTGCAAAGGCAGGATATATCCAGGTTTAGCAGGACAAGGGATTAAAATGTCATTGGCTGATATTTCAATTCAACATTTAAAGTTAAATATCCAGTTTTTCTGTGACAAAAGCAGTTTTTTTCTGTGACAAGATCATCATGAAAAACGTCTGAATATCAAAATAAGTACAACATAAATGAAATGGCTTTATATAATGCATATAATTGAGCTTTAGCTGTACCTATAGCAACCTGCAGCAGATGACAGTCAGACAATAAAAAATTAAATTTTCCTATTTTTCTCTGAATATAACACTTGCACTACATTCAAACTCCCTGTCTAGTATTGACATTACCATTCTCAAATAATAGGACAAGCACTAATTTCAGGGAAATGTTTAGTACTCTCTGGGCAGACTCAACAGACGACAATTTGATATTTTTCTTCTTTTTTTCCCCAGAAAACATAGTTTGACATTTCATGCAAATTGTCTCCTTAGGAGACAATTTGCATGAAGTGTCAAACCCTATTTTGCAAAAAAAACAAAAAAACTTAAAATATTTTAAAACGTCATCTGCTTGTATTTCTTATATTTCACCCCAGCAAGGTTAAAGGTTAAACAAATAATGAAATATTTTCTGCTAACTTAAACAAACGATAAAATGTTTTCTGCTAACTTTCATCTGCTCCAGAACAAATATTCAAGAAAAGAATATATAATTAGTGCAGAATCATGAGTAATATAGCAAGCAGGTTATTCAATGGTGTAGCAAAATTTTATTAAGTATCATTTTAACAGAATGGTTTGAGACTTAGCAGCATATCAGTGAAAAAATTATTGCAAACAGTATTATAATGAATTAAAGAAAAAAGTGGCAGACTGGTTCCCTGTCAGTTTCAATCAATCATGCCTAGATTGGTTGATCGATTCCAACCATGCCTAGATTTGGTTGACTGTTTCTTACATATTTTGATTTAAACTCTGCATTTCTGTTTTACAAGAAAGATTATTTTAGAAAGAAACCATTGTAAAACTGAAGTTAAAACTGCCAAAGTTTAGTCATTATTTGTCAGTCTTGGAGCAAACAGTATAGAACCAGATCAGATGCTACAGAACCTGGTATCTGATTAGGGTCTACATTTTTTGCCACTTATCTAGCATTTAGGTTTTATAAACAGATCAAATGGGTAGTAAAATAGACTTGTTAAAATTCTAAGCAAAGTATAGTGTACCCATATTTAGTATAAATGCAGTTCTGGCAAAAATAATGGCAAAACTGAAGCCTATTCTCTAATGTTGATCAACTGACGAAAAAACTGCATGCACTCCACCAGAACATAAAAAGTTTACCTGTTTAAGGTATGTTGTTGGAATCAGTCGACTGAGGTCAGCCAAACAGTTGTTCATGCGATCCCGCCGCCGCTTCTCTATGATTCGGTGAGACATAGGGTCCTGAAAGAAGCAAAGATTAGACTCTAATCTGGTGAAAATATTATACTCCAACCAGTGATGGAAATAACTACCTTTCAAACAATTCAAAAAGGCAGGCAATGCCAATGAAGGATGACAATTTGGATGGCTGCAAGACATTTTAACCCTTGTCATGCTGAATAAATAAAGATGCCATGCTCACTTCCAATTTTCAGATTACTTGATCCTGGTTGTTGAACAAAATTCACATTTTTAATGGCAAACAGTGCAGATCCAGATCAGTTGGCTTCTGATCTGGATCTACACTGTTTGTAAAGACAGGATATATCTGGGTTCAGCAGGACTAGAGTTTTAAGCCCCAAACATAAAGCCCCAAACATTTTTTACTATTGCAGTCATTTTTTGCTTGTCTGTTCCCCCTTTATTTTCTTCTTTCTGTGGCAGACTAAGCACCATTTCCTGCTATCAATTCATACAATTATACATTATTAAACCTTATCTGATGACTTAAACCCTTGTCCTGCTGAATTCGGATATACCCTGCCTTTGTAAACAGTGTAGATCCAGATCAGTTGGCTTCTGAAGAAGCCAACTGATCTCGATCTGCACTGTTTGTCATTCAGTATGTGAATTTATATCCACAAACTGGATTAAGTAATCTGATTGGCTAACAATTTGAAATGGGCAAGGCATCTTAACCTATTCAGCATGACAAGGGTTAACCCTTGTCCTGCTGAACATGGATATACCCTATCTTTGTAAATAGTGTAGATCCAGATCAGTTGGCTTCTGAACTGATCTCGATCTGCACTGTTTGTCATTCAGTATGTGAATTTATGTCCACAAACTGGATTAAGTAATCTGATTTGCTAACAATTTGAAATGGGCGAGGCATCTTAATGTATTCAATATGACAAGGGTTAAGAAATCTGCATTCAAGAGCATAGCCTTTCCTGGGTATCTTCATACCATATTCGACCTAATTCCTGCACTGTGCACTTAGGGTTTTCACTGGAAAAACTTTTGGTAAAATATGTATAGATATACCTACCAAGGGTACACTAAGATACATGTACATGTAAGTAAAAGATTTATTTGATGATGTTTATGCGATATTTTTCTTCTGATTTTCTTTATAAAAGCACATGTTGTGGGTACTCATTTGAACTGCATCAACTTGACAAGTGGATGCATTTCAAATGGATACCGACAATATATAGCTTTATAAAGAAGTAGACAAAATTATATGGGCATGGCAGCCATCTTGTTCAATAGTGCAAAACCAATTAACAAATTTTTAGTACCACTTCGACAGAAGGTCCCATGTGACTTTTGGTGAAAATTTGTAAGCAGTTTTAAAGAAGAAGACGTTTAAAGATGTACCCGGGTATACGATTTTATACATGTACATAACCCAGGGGCAAGGGCAGATAACCCCAGGGGATAAAATGCTGATTGTAATTACATCTAATAATGAAGTTTCACTATTTTAATCATACATTGTATTTAGTTTCAGGCATTAGTCTCTAATGCGTATTTAGAAAACGATTTTTCAACATTTTGTATGGGGATACTAATTTGACTTTGTCATAAAAAGGTCAAAGGTCATTTTAGGATCATTTTTTTAACAAATTTGGTACACCTTGAGTCTCCAAAGCCATATACCAAGATTCAGTCTCAAAGTGTTCTTGGTTATGGAGTAGAAGAGTTATATTTTTTCCATATATGGGCATGGCAGCCATCTTGTTCAGTGGTGTGGAACCATCAGAACAAATTGTCAATATCCTTTTGACAGAAGGCTCTATTTGAAATCTGGTGAAAATTTTTCAACATTTTTTCCAATACAAGAGTATGGGGATGCAAATTTAACCTTGCCACAGAAAGGTAAAAGGTCATCCTAGGATCAGCAAATGAACACATTAGTCTTGGTAGACCTTGAGTCCCAATTAAATGCTTTACACCAAGCTTCAGCCTTGAGGCATTCTTGGTTGATTTTTAAGTGTTTTTACCATATATAGGAATGGCAGCCATCTTGTTTAATCATGCAGAACCCTTTGAATAAACTGATAATATCCCTTTGACAGAAGGCCCAATTTGAAATCTAGTGAAAATTGGTCAAACTGTTTGAGAGAAGAAGACGTTTAAAGATTACGAGATTTTTTTGTATGTATATAACCCAGAGGTAAGGGCAATTAACCCTGGGGGTAAAAAATTTGATTGTAACTAAAAGGGTTTGCTTTGATCATATTTAGTAAGTTTCAGCTACAAGTCTTTTATATATTTTAGGAAACTGACTTTTCAATATATTCCCTATACAAATGCATAGGAACCCAAATTTGACCTTGCTGTGAAAAGATCAAATGCCAACCCAGGGTCATCATTTGAACAAACTTTGACACTAGACCTTGAGTCCCCAATGCTATATACCAAGATTCAGCCTTGAAGCTTTCTTGGTTCTGGAGAAGAAGATTTTTCTGTGTTTTTACCATATATGGGCATGGTGGCCATCTTGTTTAATCATGCAGAACCGTTTCAACAAATATCCCTTTGACAGAAGGCTAATGTGAAATCTGGTGAAAAATGGTCAAGCTGTTTTAGAGAAAAAACATGTTTAAAGATTATGAGATTTTATACATATATATAGCCCTGGGGCAGGGGCAATTAACCCCGAGGGAAAATTTTTATTGTAATTAAAAGGTTTGCTACTTTGATTATACAATGAAAGTTTCAGCCATTAGTCTTTAATACATTTTGAGAAACTGACTTTTCAATATTTTCCCCATACAAATGCAAATGGATGCAAATTTGACCTTGCCATAAAAAGGTCAAATGTCAACCTTAGGTCACCATTTGAACAAATTTGGTAGACCTTGAGTCCCTGATGCTATATATCAAGATTCAGTCTTGGAGCTTTCTTGGTTCTGGAGAAGAAGATTTTTGAATGTTTTTACATATATACCATATATGGGCATGGCAGCCATCTTGTTTAATGATGCAGAACCATTTGCACAAACTGATAATATTACCCCTTCAACAGAAGGCCCAGTTTGAAATCTGGTGAAAATTGGTCAAGCTGTTTCAGAGAAGACGGTTAAAGATTACTGGATTTTATTCATGATTATAGCCCAGGGGCAAGGGCAGATAACCCCAGACGACAAAATTTTGATTGTCACTAAAAGGGTTTGCTACTTTGATCATACATTGTAAGTTTTAGCCAACATGGTAAAAACACTTGTTTCAGTGTTTTTACCATATATATGGGCATGGAGGCCATCTTAATGAATGGACTTGAACATTTGAACAAATTTTCAATCCCCCATTAACAAAAGGCTCCAAGTGAAATTTGAAGAAAATTGGTCCACGTGTTTCAGAGAAGTCGTTCAAAGGTGTTCAAGGATGGAAGACTGACAGATGGACGGCAAGTGATCACAATAGCTCATCCTGAGCCTTCAGCTTAGGTGAGCTAAAAAAATCAGCAGAGAATTTCATGCAGGGCGTATTTAATGATACTTACTATTAAATGATACTTAAAAACATTTTTCTGACTTTCTTTATAAAAGCATATATATACATTTAATCCTATCATGAAGTCCACTGCTGATCTTTTTTGAAAGTGTGTCCTTATTAGGTGGATATACTAGGGACAATATTTCAGGGAACCCCTAGACTTCTCATTGAATGTGAAGATTCAAAGCTGTTTTGAAACGGGGCGTTGATATCGAACATGTGTATACTTCTGCATCAATGCCCGTGGGGCATGGACCAGATACTGATCCCCTTTGCATATAAACATTTCTTATGCCATTGACTTTTTCCTTCTTTCTACATAAATTTGGAGGTAGCCTTAAATATTGTCCCAAGTATATTTTTCACATCTTTTTTTTATAGTTATTTTGAACAAGAGCTGTCGCATGACAGCATAGCTCGCCTGCTTTCCCCTTGTCTACCTATGGTTTCACATTAACACATCAAAAGGTGTAGTTTGTATTTTTATTTGATTCTATTACAAATACAATAAGTTTTGTGAGTCTGAATATAAATCACACATCCCTCTATAAATTTTAATGCAGATCTATATGTAACATGGAACACTAGACCTAGATATATTTTGAGGTTGATCATCGCATCACATGGAACTAATGTTCCTGGTATGAAATTACTCCATCAAATAGTCTTCCAGTTGTTAGACAAAATCACTGAATGATGATATATACATGTAGGTCACTCTGAGTCACACTCACCTAGATATACATGTATGTTTTACGTCAATCAACAGGTTACATGGAAGTTAAAATCTAGGTTTGACATTTTTCTATCAAATAAAGTCTTTGAGATATTAGGTAAAATCACCGGACTGTGAAATGTAGGTCACAATGACCTACAAGTACATATATTTTTGGGTTACTCTTAGTGTCACATGGAACTAATAATATTCATGGTATGATATTTCTCCATCAAATAGTCTTCAAAATATAAGCATAAATGACAGGACCATGAAATACAGGTCACACATACATGCATACATGTATATTTTGAGGTCAGCCTTCATGTTACATGGAACTAACATCCAAGGTATGACATTTCTCCATCAAATAGTCATTGAGATACATGTATAAGGCATAATCAAATAGTCTTTGAGGTACATATGAGGCATAATCACTGAAACATGAAATATAGGTCACACTGACCTACGTATATTTTGAGGTCACTTTTCATGTCACATGGAATCCAAGGTATGACATTTCTCCATCAAACAGTCATCAACTATAAGGCATAATTACTTATATGGAATATACATGTAGGTCACATTGACCTATATATATTTTGAGGTCACTCTTCATGTCACATGGAACTAATATCCAAGGTATGACACTTCTCTATCAAATAGTCTTCGAGATATAAGGCATAATCACTGGTCCATGAAATATAGGACAAATTGACCTACATATACTTTGAGGTCACTCTAAGGGTCACATGAAACTAATATCCAAGGTATGACTTTTCTCTATCAAACAGTCTTCCAAATTTAAGGCATAATCACTGGATCATGAAATATAGGTCACACTGACCTACATATATTTTGAGGTCACTCCTCGTGTCACATGGAACTAATATCCAAGGTATGACATTTCTCCATCAAAAAGTCATCGAGATACAAGGCATAATCATTGGACCATGAAATATGGGTCACATTGACCTACATATATATTGAGGTCACTCTTCATGTCGCATGGAACTAATATCTAAGGTATAACATTTCTTTATCAAATAGTCTCCCAGTTATTAAGCATAATCACTGGTCCATGAAATCTAGGTCACACTGACCTACATATATTTTTAGGTCACTCTTTGTGTCATATGAAATTAATATCCAAGGTATGACATTTCTCTATCAAATAGTCTTGGAGACATGAGGCATAATCACTAGACCATGAAATATAGGTCACACTGACCTAATTATATTTTGAGGTCACTCTTTGTGTCACGTGGAACTAATATCCAAGGTATGACATTTCTCCATCAAATAGTCAGAGATATAAGGCAAAATCACTGGACCATGAAACAGAGGTCACTGGACTGTGAAATATAGGTCACCATCACCTTCACCTAAAGACACTTAAAGCAATTTCACAAGGTTGACTGATGTATTACCTAGGATGTGTTTACAATGCTAGCATAACAGAAATGCACTAAACACTTTACAAGCGGTGTCCTGGATTTTGAACCCTAGCCCCATCCCAGGGCATGAACTCAAGGGCTGATTCCTATGAACACTTAGATGACCCTTCCAGGCACTCATGTTCGAATATGAATGCTTGTTGACAACTGACTACTAAGATATAAGCATATGAAAAACTTAAACATGGCAACAGAGCATTTTACAAAAGTGTCCTAGATTTTGACCCCTAGCACCCCAGGACATGAACCCAGAGGTCTGTTCTTATGAAATCGCAGATGACGCTCTCAAGCACCCATGCTCCAAATATGAATGGTCTGTGGTAAGTGACTTTTGAGATATAAGCATTTGAAAAACTTTAACACAGTGTGACGGGAACAGGAACGCAAATGCAAATGCACACATGGACGGCCGGGGTGACTACAATAGCTCTCCTTGTACATGTACTTCGTACAGGCGAGCTAAAAACCTAACCGCACACAGTGTTGTAATAAGGTCAAATATGGTAACTCCAACTCTTTTTTTTATGTGTTCTATCTCTCCAAGGACAAGCTTTATAGATTTCGATTATACTCTGGGGAGGAAACATCTAGATGCACTTACCCTTATAGTCTTCGGTTTCTTCACAATTGTCAAATCAAACTCGCCTGGAGAGGTGGAAAAATTCAGAGTCCTGAAATGAGAAAGTGACTACCCTTTAACCACTTAGTGCAACAAGATATTATGCTTAAGTTAACTCTTGTCCTGCTGAATAAATTAAGATGCCACGCCTACTTCTAATTCTCAGCCAATCAGAGTATTTGATCCAAGTTGTTGATACGAATTAAAATACTGAATGGCAAACAGTGCAGATCTAGATCAGTTGGCTTCTTCAGAAGCCAACTGATCTGGATCTACACTGTTTGCAAAGGCAGGACATATCCCGATTCAGCAGGACTAGGGTTAAACAGTGATAAAAGATTAAAAAAAAAAAAAAACTAGAAATTTAATTCTATTGCCATAACAAAATATGCACTAAAACAAAGCTGGTGATGGCAGGCATAAAACAATTTAATTGAACTGTAGAGCCAAGTGGGCCTGAATTGATTTTACAAAAAGTTTTGCAAGCTTTCACATGTACACTGTAGAAGGGACAAAATCTGGAAACTAGAAGAAAGCTTCTGTTACTTTGATAACTTTTGTAAATATGTGAAAAATCACTTTAGATTCTTCATGCATATGTGCATAAACGTCTGCCTAATTAAATGCAGTCCCAATAAAAAATGTCATCCTCAGTTTTCATTATTTTTTCCTATATTCTTTTTTTTTTTTTTTTTGCTTCTTTTTGACATGTATATAGCCCCAGTATGGGGTTAAATGAGCCCTGGTGTGACAAATTCTGATGCGCAAAGAAAGCTTTTTCTCCTCTATACCAAATACATTATAACTCCAACCCCCTAACTTATACATTTTTATATACATGTATATATGATATTTTTTCGTGTCAGGGTGGGTGGGTGGGGGGGGTGTAAAACTCATCTTCGCAAGCCAATGGTACTAAGTCCACTACATTCATTATGTGCATAAGGAACGTAGTGGACTTAGTACCCTTGGCTTGTGAAGATGGGTAAAATTATGATCTTAACTGAAGGGTTTTGCTACTTCTATCCAATGTGATAAGTTTCTTTAATACATGTCAAGGTAAAAAAGCTAATCTGACCTTGCCATAAGGTCAAAGGTCAAAGAAGGTCAAAGAAGGTCAAAGGTCAATCAAAGATAAATATTTTAATAGACCTCTTGTCCCTGATGCACTTAGCCAAGATTTAGCCTCAAAGCTTTCTTTGATTTGGAGGAAAAGAGTTTTAACGGTTTTTACCATATGAACATGGTGGCCATCTTGGTCAACAAGACATGACCATTTGAACAAACTCTCAATTCCCCTTTGACAATTGAATACTCCGCACAGTGTACTTTACCTTGCCCTCCCTCAAGGATAATGGTTAATTTACCTTAGACAAACAATACAAAAATAAAAACGTGAAGCCATAATACCCCTCCAGTATTGTATGGCAGGCCGATAAATCTGTCAAAAATTGACAAAATTTGTCCATTAGCATTCCCAAACTAGAGCTCCACAATATCAAGGCACATTCCAAGTTTGGTGAAAAAGCATTGGTATTTACTCAAGTTATCGTCCAGAATCAAAAATACAGACAGATGGACATACGACAGACGGACTGATGTATGACAGACAGATGGATAGACTTGCGACAGGCAGATGGATGGACTCATTGGACACCAACGTGAAAACTAATATTATGGTTTCATGTTGGTCATATTAGTTAAACATTTTATTATTGAAAAATCGAGTTCCATTTAAGCCAGTCCTAAGGGGCCAGCTGTAGCCCTGCAAACTACATTGCTCTCATGTAAACGGTCTTAACCCTTGTCCTGCTGAACCGAGATATACCCTGCCTTTGCAAACAGTGTAGATCCAGATCAGTTGGCTTCTGAAGAAGCCAACTGATCTGGATCTGCACTGTTTGTCATTAAGTATGTGAATTTGTATCAAAATTTAAAATCAAGTAATCTGATTGGCTGAAAATTGGAAGTGTGTGGCATCTTAATTTATTCAGCAGGACAAGGATTAATAAAACTGAGATCCAATTTTGATTCTTTAATGGATTCTTTGTTTCCAAGGGCAACTATTATAGACTTTATTTATACATGATTGTATTGTTTGTTTGTGTTGAGGTTTTACAGCCCAGTCAACCCAATGGGGTCATGTCGAGCGTGGTCTGTTTACCTAACCACACGTTTACTGGGCAGGCTTAGTCCTCTAAGCAGTTAACCAGTATTGTGCATATTCTTCCGCCAGAAACTGACAACTGCCCTTCTTGAATCAGCAGAAGGGAGAGAATGACTGTAGAAAATATTCCATGATCAATCTCCACGAAAGAATGTTGCCGACATTGGCTGCAGTTGAACCCGCGATCTCCTGGTCTCCAGTCGGACGGCGCATCCAACTGAGCCACCGAGGCCGGCACATGATTGTATACATGTATAGCCTAGGGACAGGGGTAGGAGATAAAATTTTGACTGTAATTGAAGGATTTAGCATTGTAAGTTAATATGTCCTTAACACAATTTCAGAAAATGATTTTTCAACATTTTCCCCATATAAATGTAAAGGGAAGCAAATTTGCCTGCATGCCTAGTTGTCAACCCAATCATTGTTGATGGCTATGCTTCACTCTTTAATTGCACGACGGCGGTTCGGGCCTCAGAATCAATGACAGCCTCTTCGTAAAACTTTAACCAGTGGGTTGGGGCTTGACAATATGTCTTTGGCTTGGCCCGCCGTGGTTCAACTATTGGTTTTCATTTACTCTGGCAAACAGTAGAATTAGCCATGAGTACTCGTCTTTGTTTATTATAGTGATTAATTTGATTTTTATGTTTTGATGCACTGACCGAGTTGGGAGCCTTTATGCGAACCGAATTTTTATGTATTTCTGTATTAAGAGTAGCATCGGGACCCAGGGTGAAGTTAGCTAGCTGTAAAAGTGCTTTAAACCCCCCGGTGGTTTGCTCTACCGACCCTTCTAAGGCGGTGGTCCCGGTGTTATCTTACTTTTTGTTGCTTTGTGGTTTATTTTACAAGGCGATTTCTTGTATGTCTTTCCGTTTGTCATTTTGTTCTTGTGTTTTAGTCCTTTTAGTATATTGCGATTACCTCGCTTGGGGAAGAGAGAGCTAATCTTAGTGCTTTTCGTACGTTTGTTCGGTTTGTGCTTGTTTAGATTTGTCGGTTTCCTCTTCCTCTTGGGGTCTGGGATGGGCGGCGGTTTGTGATTGTGGCACTCCCTGGACTTTTCTCTTACCTTTTTTTCCATTTCAGTTGAACAAACTTAGACCTCCTACTCATGATGTTACATGTATGTAACAAGATTCAGTTTTAAAGCTTTCAAATATGGCTCAGGAGAAGAAAATGGTTTTAATCATATATGGGCATGGTGGACAACATGATCAATGGACCATGACTATTTGAATAAACTCACAATACCCATTCAGCAGAAGACTCCCTTAGAAATGTGATGAAAACTGGACCGGCAGTTTCAGAGAAGTCATTTAATGGGTTCATGATTTTCATAGAGGAAGGGGCAGACAAACCCTTGGGGATATTTTTTTCTTTTTTTATGTAAATGAAGAACTTTTAATACTTTATATATACTCCGATCATATCTCATAACTTTCAACCATTTGCTTCTTGTACATTTTTGAGAAAATGATTTTTCAATATTTTTCCCCATATCGGAAAGCAAACTTGACACTTTTGTAAAAAAGGTCAAAAGTCAACATAGGAAGATCATTTGAACAAATCTGATGGACCTTCCATCAATAATGCTATACACTAGTATTCAGCCCAAAAGCTTTCTTAGTTTTGGAGAAGAATATTTTCTAATGTTATTTATCATTATGGGTATCACATGCTGCCATCATGGGAATGTGACCACTAACCCTTCTCTTGCTGAACATGACATGCCCTGTCTTAATTAGCATACAGTGTAGATCCAGATCAGTTGGCTTCTGAAGAAGTCAACTGATCTGGATCTGCACTGTTTGTCATTAAATATGTGAATTTCTAACAAAAACCTAAATCAAGTAATCTGATAGGCTGGAAATCAGAAGTGGGCGTGGCATCTTTATTCAGCATGAAAATGGCTAAAATGGGTCTAAAAACTTCTGGATAAGTGGAAAACAGTATAAACTATAATTAGACACCATATTCTGCAGCTCTACACTGTCCAATCATGCCTGTCTGTTTCATCACTTTGTTAATGCAGTAAATGTCAGCTGCGTCATGTCATAAACAAGAAAAAACACAACTATTCTATATAAATAACTCAATGAAATATACATGTAATTGTAATTTCTAACACCCCTGCTCGTGTTGTTCCTTATTTGTCTTTACATTTCTAGCCGTGCTTTATCTAAGGCATTTGAGCATAGGAATTGCGTCGCGCGCTATCAACGGGAAACCAATCATACTGCTGTTGCAAAAGTTGCGTGCCTGGAACTATGGACGCAAGCTTACAATATTGGTCGAACAATTCATATACATAATAAATTATATTAGAACTAGTAAGAGAGAAAATGATCTGCGAACATTGCAGTTCTTTGACTTTTTTTCCTGAAGAGTTCCTCTGCAGGTTATACCATTCAAATATACTCGTTTTACTCCTTGTTGTCATCGTGTATTTGTTGACATCGAAAACAAAAGTGTCGCTTAACATTCTTATTTTGTTGTTTTATATCTGTCCTCCATAGGTCCATCGCGGCACTCCAATTTCATTCGATTTGCAATTCTTTCATGAACACAGGTTACAAGTTTTTATGTTTTTCATCATTTTAATATTTTACATCGTCAGCTGATTCGCACAAGTATCCGCCATTTTGAATGTTCGTCATCGAACCTTGTAACTACGTAACCGTGTGACGTAATGCTTAATGGTTGACGTCAACTACCAAATGGGGAAGTCAGGTAACAAAAATGATCATAAAAATCAATACAAATCTCATTTATGCAAAACATTCGCTCAGTGAGGGGTGTTAGAAAAGAAATAAATTATTCTGAACCATGCTCAAATGCCGCAGATAAAGCACAGTTGAGTTTGGGTTGTACCCATTTGAACACTCGCTCGCTGCGCTCGCTCGTGCTCAAATGGGTACAAACCAAACTCAACTGTGCTTTATCTTGGGCATTTGAGCACGGTTCGGAATAATTTATTTCTTGAATTAATCACTTAGTATGATGGATAAAAATTTCAGCAGAATATTTTATTCATTTTTGAACAAAAATTTCTTCAAAGGAAGAATAATCAATTTTAATTTCTCTATAGCTCACTCAATTCTTGGGAACTGAGTGAACAATGACAATATGAAAATATTTTTAGAGACTTGGAGTCTCTAAAAATGCACGGAGCTGTGTCCGTGTTGGTGAGGGGTATAGTGAAGAGTTTGAAGTGAAGGTTGGTGTTCACCAAGGATCAGTACTCAGCCCACTGCTCTTCATCATTGTGTTTGAAGCCTTATCACAAGAGTTCCGCTCTGGGGTCCCCTGGGAGGACCTCTATGCCGATGACCTTGTTATCATCGCTGAATCGCTTGAGGAATGTGTCAGAAGGCTCTTGACTTGGAAAGAAGCAATGGCGAAGAAAGGACTGAGAGTAAATGCAGGAAAGACAAAGATCATGATCTGCGGTACGGGACTGGACCTCCTGCAGAGTTCAGGTGAGTTTCCATGTGCTGTCTGTCGCACTGGAGTGGGCAGCAACAGCATCTTCTGCAATGGCTGCAAGCACTGGATGCACAAGAAATGCAGTGGGCTCAAGCGCTTGAAAAAGGACCCTGACTACAGATGTACATGGTGCCAAGGAACTGCACGCCCCTTGGATGGCAGACCACAGAAGGAAGTCCAGGTCAGACCTGACAAGCTTGAGGTGGTAGCTTCCTTTTGCTACCTAAAAGACATGCTCTCAGCAGCAGGTGGCTGTGAACTTTCAACCACAACACGTGTGAAAACCGTCTGGAAGAAGTTCAAGGATCTGCTACCAGTCCTCTCTTCATGCCAACTCTCTTTCAAAACATGTGGCCATGTGTACAGCTCTTGTGTGTGGAGCGCAATGCTCCATGCCAGCTAGACCTGGCCATTGACAAAGCCGTACCTCCAGCATCTGCAGCGAAATGACAGGGCAATGATCAGACAGATCTGCAATGTCAGGCCGCAAGACATTGTCACCACCAGGTCCAATGAGCTACTTGTGCGGCTTGGCATTGAGGATCTGGACCTCATTCTGAAGAAGAGAAGACTCCGATGGTATGGACATGTGGAATGCTCCAATGGTGCAGTCAAGACAGCCTTTGACATACAGGTTGATGGAAAGCGTGGGCCTGGGAGGCCCAAAATGACATGTAAGCAGATGACAGAGAGGGATTGCAGAGAGTGGAAGCTCTTGGCTATCGACCCTCATGATAGACATACCTGGAGATCTGGTGTGAGATCTGCCATGCGTGCAGCAAGTCAGCTACCTGGAAGGGGGCCCACTGATGTGGATGTTGCCCCTGTACAAAATGTACCTGCATGTTAATCAAAAATCCGATTATGATATATTATATGATTTGAGATTTCATGCATATTTCCAAAGGACACAATTTGCATGATATGTTAAAGCCTATCTTCTGGGAAAATTAAGAAATACCATCGATGCCTGTTGAATCTGCCTACAGAGTAGCAACGGTAATGCACTCCATCAAATGTGTCAAACAAAATGTTCCCACTATGAAAAGTACATGTAAATAACAAGCAGCTGAACACAAGAAAAGGGCCCTTATGCAAAATGCGGGTAATAATTTCAGGCCCAGATCAGCATGTGCATTTAGGTAATCCAGGCCATTCTTTGTCTCCCACTTCAGTATATACAGAAATGAACAGAGAGATCTTGTTTGCATCCCTCAACCAAGTTTCAAGTCAAATGGCCTTTCTGTTCAGGAGAAGAAATGAAAAATAGATTTTCAAAATGGCCTCATCAGTTTCAGACTACAATGTACATATCCTGCATAAAAACAGATCAAACCTTAAATCTGGGAAATTCTGCACACTTATAAAAATAAAAATTTCAACTGGTAGTAAGGTCCATTTTCAGCCCCTGGCCACACTCTTCCCCTAGGTGCCCCACCCCCAAAAGTTCCTGCAACCAGTATATTTGTGGTCTGTAAGGCTGGCTAATCAGAGCTGATAGGATAATCGATTACCAGTCCTGCCACTGTGATCGATAATCGGTTATTAATCACTGAAGATTTGGTCATAATTTGGTCATAATTTTCCCTGTCTGAGCACGACTCTTACCATTTGTTATACTTTATTGTATGTATTTGGTCAGACAGGCCTAAGCAAACAGTGTAGACCCTGATGAGATGCCGCAAACGCAGCATCTCATCAGGGTCCAAACTGTTTGCCACTCATCAAGCTATAAATAACAAACACAGTAATCAAATGATCGATTATTAGCAAATCAGTTATGATAATCATTATTGTGGAATTTATCGATCAATTAATCGATGATCCGATTAATTGTGCCAGCCTTAGTAGTCTGATCAGAATATTTACTGTCTACTGGCATACGTACATGTATTTTGAGTTCCTATTTAATGGCATGTCACCCCTTGCTGATCATTTTGTGTTGTCTCACAGAGGAAGTGAGCAAAGATTATAACAGAAGAGCTAGAAGATGAGAGAGGAAAGAGAGAGACAGAGAAGGATAAAGGACAAAGTGAATGACACACAGGTCTAGATAAGAGTGGGTATCAGGTAAATATTTGTCTTATTTTTCCACAAAAACACGTTGTGGGTACTCATTAGAAGTGCCCTAAGCAAAGGCACTTCTAATGAGTACCCACACATGTGTTTTCATGGAGAAATAAAAAAAAAATATCAATACTTTTGGACTGAAAAAAGCATCTTATCAAGAGCTAAGACGATAGTGCAGAAACAGAATGAATATTAACATGGACCCCCCCCCCTTCCCCCACCCGTTCTAAGTAAGCAGGTCCTTATGACCACCCTACCTCCCAGTCCATTGTATTTACTGTATAATGGTGTATTTAACCTGGGACAGACAGGCCTGAGAAAATCCAGCAGATCTTTGATCTGGATCTACACTGTTTGCCGCCCATCTAGCAGTTTTGACCATAGCTACATCATTCAGGGTGTAAAATGGACGTTCAAATTTCAGGATAGGTATAGCAAAGAATATGGTATTTACCCAAAACCAACATTCGGAGAGTTATGCCTGAGACCCGATCAGCTGCTGTATGCAAGAACTATGGTAAGGTGTCCAATTAAACAAGTTTATAACCAAAAATAATCGTGCAATTATGCCTAAACAAACAGTGTAGACTCTATCAAAGGCCACATTCTGTGTCACATTGTAAGGGTCTACACCATTTGACACCCATCTAGCAGTTTAGACTGGCTCCAGTCTCCAGTGACTAAATATTTTTCTCATAATCCTGTTTGATAATTCACTAAAATAAAACCAAAAAAATATCATGACTATAAAGGCTGGTCACTAGTGACCAGCCTTTATAGTCATGATATTGCTTTGGTTTTATTTTAGTGGATTATTAAACAGATTATAAGAAAAATATTTTGTCACTAGAGACTGGAGCCAGTCTACTAGCAGTTTTGAGATGCATTATACAACAAATGTATTAAGGACTTGCAGAAGACTCAGTGGTGACCTGAAGCCAGTGTGCAAGAAAATTGCACATTAAATCACTGGACCCAACCAGCAAATCACACATAGAAATACTGTATTTTCTTACTTTTTTGAAATTAAAAAAAAAACAAAAAAACATAGGATTTGACATTTCAAGAAAATTGTTTCCTTAGGAAACAGTCTGCATGAAATGTCAAACCCTACTTTCTGGAAAAATTAGAAAAATATCATTTTATCATCTGCTGAATTCACCTCCAACATGCAAAGAGTTCAGATAGATGAAGTCAAATTTATGCAAGAACTTTATTAACATTAATGTTTCAGCTTCATTAATAATGCTTCGAACAATTAAGCCCAGATTTCTAATTACGTGACAATTAAAATGCCATCAAATCAAAATAACTAACAACTCAGCTGATTTCGCTTCATTTTAATATTTATATCCTATCTATAAAGAATACTAATTTGATTGATCATAAATGAATGCAAATTGGCCACCTACAATTATCACAAATTTACTACAGATGATTTTGAAATATTTAATTCATGTGAAACTAACAGCACTGAAGCACCATTCAAAATTACAGCAGACAGAATTCTTAAACATTTTTTTTTTCATTATTTTTCAGATAAAAGAAGGGCATATTTCATGTAAATTGTCTGCCTTATTTTCTCTTAAAATTAAATAAATTACAATGTAGGTTTTAGAATGTTGACTGTTTCTGTTGCATCTACCAGAGGACTTGTTAAGGACGAGTATCAGGTGATAATTCTAGGATAATTTTTCTGATTTCTCCATAAAAACATATGTTGTGGTTACTCATTAGAAGTGCCTCAGTGAGGCACTTCTAATGAGTACCCACAACATACGTTTTTATGGAGAACTGGAGAAAATTATCCCAGAATTATCATCAAATACTCCTCCTTATCGTCCCCTGATCTTAAACACTTTCGTTTAAGTCTCAGATAGAAAGGCTACCATAGTTACCCTAAATATTCAGACAGACACTCCTTAAAGCAAACAGTGTTAACCCGTATCAGACATGACAGATAGTGGCAACTGATTCAGGGTTTACACTATCTGTCAGTCTTATCCAGCAGCTTATTTCAGGCAACAAGCATTTTAAGAGTTAAACTGTTTCACCAAGGTACTTCTATTATAAGTACCTTCAAAATATTTTTTGTGGAGAAATAAGAAAGGAAGTGGTAAAATATTATTTAAGAATTGATTTTGAAACATCATTTACACAAATGTACAAAATTGAAACTGATAATTCTAATCAAAAATTTAAACTTTAAAACATCTTACTGGTTGTCAGCAGTGATTTTGCTGTAGACAACCGGTTGTCAGTAGCGAAATCGCTATAGACAACCGGTTGTCAGTAGCGAAATCGCTACTGACAACCTCTTGTCAGTAGCCACAGCCAATAAAAAAAAAATTCAAGTGTCTTAACCCTTGTCCTGCTGAATAAATTAAGATGCCATGCCCACTTCTAATTTTCAGCCAATCAGATTACTTGATCCAGGTTATTCCTATAAATTCACATACATGTACTTAATGACAAACTGCAGATCCAGATCAGTTGGCTTCTTCAGAAGCCAACTGATCTGGATCTACACTGTTTGCAAAGGCAGGGTATCAGCATGACAAGGGTTCAGCAGGACAAGGGTTAAGCTCCAGCTACAAATGTGCATGTATGGTATTATTTCAAAATGTAGCAAGTCATGCAAAGGGAGACAAATCCAATACCACATTTCTGTCTGGATTCTGTGCTTGCATTAAGGGACGTCTGGGCGTCAGAGACTCCCAAAAATTGCCCTGGGACTTCCAAAAATCAATGCCAGGGAGTCTGGGATTCCCAACTTTTAAAGATATTTAGTCATTTATAGCAAAAATTTAGAATGAATTTATGTGTTATTTAGCTTAAGAATGGCTGTTTTACTCCATAAATGGGAGTTTACGAATACAGAAGTTGAATTTCTGAAAGTGAGAGAAAAAATTTGATCACCAGGACTTCCAGATATTGGAGCTAGGAAGTCCTGGGACTTCCTGATTTTGACAGTTAGTGCAAGCACTGTGGATTACTGAAACAAACCTAAGTAATGGGATACACAGCCTGAGCAAATTGTGAAGACCCAGATCAGACACCACTGAACTGGGCATCTGAACAGGGTTTATACTGTCTGCTACTCAAACAGCAGTTTTAGACACATGATCAACAGCAGCAAAATGTACATGTACTTGTTCAAGAGGACTATTAACTTTTGTCATGCTGAATAAATTAAAATACCACGCCTACTTCTAATTTCCAGCCAATCAGATCACTTGATTCTGGTTTTTGATAGAAATTCACATATTTAATGACAAACAGTGTAGATCCAGATCAGTTGGCTTCTTCAGAAGCCAACTGATCCGGATCTACACTGTTTGCTAAGACAGGGCATGTCATGTTCAGCAATAGAAGGGTTAACAGACTGACGATTTCTTATTTTTGTGAGAGATTGCGGTTTGACATTTCATGCAACTACATGTAATGTCTCACTGCATAAAATGACAATCCCTAATTTCTGGGGGGAAAAAATAAGAAAAAAAAAAATCAAATTGTGTCTACTGAAATATTTACCAATCTGTCAGATGCTATATAAGCATTAACCTTAAATTCTCTGGGAAAATTTAGCAGATGACATACTAGAAAACAGGCTTTGACATTTCATGCAAACTGTCTCCAGAGATAATTTGCATGAAATGCGAAAATCTATTTTCTGGGAAAAATAAACAAACATTTCAATGTTATATGTTGAAAAATTTACCCTGCATGCTCAGAGCATTAACTTCAGCACCATGGTCATCTTTGAAAAAAAAAAAATCATCTACCTTCTTCATACACTGATATTTTTTCGGATATATATAATGTATTTTTAAGTTTGGCCTTGATTCCAATAAATATAGGTCCAGATATAAAGTATATCTATAGGACATCTTTCAATATTTTTACATAAAAACATACATTGTGCCACTGAAATAATCTCAGAAGCGATTCCAATGAGTACCTACAAAATATTTGGTGCACAATCAATATCTTATGCAGAGGAATTGTTAAGGAGTATTTGGTGATAATTATGGGATAATTTTCTCCAGTTCTCCATAAAAACATAGGTTGTGGGTACTCATTAGAAGTGCCTCGCCAAGGCGCTTCTAGTGAGTACCCACAACCTATGTTTTTATGGAGAAATAAGAAAAATTATCCCATAATTATCAACAAATACTCCTTTACAATTCCTCTGTTATGCACATGTACATGTACTTCTTTACAGAATCTTGGGTGAACGCTTCAGTAAACTCCTATACTGAAACTGGATATTTCAAATCTCCTAAAAATTTAAACATTTTATTCCACACTTTTTTTTCATTAATTTTGCTTTTTATATAGTTATTTATTAAAATATTTAGTGGAAAGGCAAATAATGTAGACCCTGATCAGACTGCTCCTTAGTCTGATTGGGTCTGCAGTCTGTTTGCATATGCCATTTTTTCAGAAATTTTAGTGTTTGAAATTTTAGGACATATGCCATATACTGAAAATACATAACAAAAACATGCCTGTTCAAATATATTGAAAATTTTACCACCAAAAAAAAGTAAATTTTTCAGATAAGGAATTCTGATATTTGTCATATTTCTGCTCAAAATATAGATTGTAGGTACTGATTAGAACAGCCTCAACCAGGTGGTTCTAATGAGTACCCACAATCTATATTTTTGAGCAGAAATAATAAAAATATTGTATACCTCTGTGAACCCCAGTTTTACTATACAAAAGTGGAGTTTAAGGGGTGGGGGAGGGGGGGGGGGTCAAAATTATATAGCAGTGCTCCAGCTAACCCTATATGGAGGGGCAAGCTGCCCCTCTTGCCCTTTCCTGCCACCCCTCTGTCCTTATTAAGCTGCCTTCTGTCTTATTTCAATTCCAGACATAAAACCCTATATTTTGGTGAAAATTTCATGAAAATCGGACCAAAATTAAATATGTTAACAAAGTTTTAAGGCAGTGTTATGTGTACTATATTTTTGAGGTATTTATTGTAGAATATGGGATTATATTTTGTAACATGTCTTGATACTAAGCACATCACACATGACACATGGTGCCCTCGTTCTTGTATGAGCATGCAAAAAGTGCCCTACCGGGTGCCCCTCTGCCCTCAAATCCTAGCTGGATAACTGTGTAGGCATGTTTTCATGATGAGACTTGTTTCTATTGTTTTGATAATCTATGGAAAGACAAAATCCCTAAAAATCAAATTCAGTATGAATTATACATGTACATGTAACACTGAAAATTTTCACTCATGCAGAATATATCAATGGCTGGCTGACCACCCAATTAACCCATTGTAGTCTGGAGTCCCCAAAAAGGGTAATTATATTGCAAACAGTGCAGACCCAGATCAGATGCCACAGAATGTGGCATCTGATCAGGGTCTCCACTGTTTGCAAATAATTTAGCCATTTTTTTTAGGAATATCTGAATCTCAGAGCCGTACGTACCTAAAATTGAAATTGGACTCTTCCAGTATATAGTGTTGGGGAGTCTATTCAGTCTACAATGGGTTAAGCAAAGTCTGCTCTTTTACCTCAGCTCTTTGGTCAGGTCCATTTTCAGTAGAAGAGGTGTCTGGTTATCCCCACGCTTTTTCGAAAAAGCGTCGGGGATACTGTTATCGCCTCCGTCCGTCAGTCCGTTATGTTATCTCCTCCCAAACCGCTGGACTGAATCCAACCAAATTTGGTGAGTGGCTTGCTTACACAAGTGGGGCGTGCAAGAGCATGTTTATTTTTGGCCCCGCCCCCAGGGGAGGGGTCAAAAGGTCAAATATTAACAATTTCCAATTTCAAAGTCAATTTTAAAGATTTTTATGCGAAAATGTGCACATATACTCAGTAGTGATGGATGTAAAAATTATTGAACGGGATTTACTTTGTGACCCCAGGAACACCCTTTGGGGTGGGACTTGAGGGGTGGGGCAGGGTCAAAAATTAAGTTTCTCACAACATGGTCATGTGGCATATCAAATTGAAGGGAATGATGAGTAGAATAACATACAAGTAGAATTTTGCCTGGTTGCTTAAAACTTATAATGCTGTGTGGTACAAGGGCAATTTCTACCAGAAGCGTGGGGATTTGCTATGGCATGCCATTGACTGCCCGATCTAGTTAGTTTTATTATCATTAACATGTTTTATAGAAATTTCTGTATTTAATGCAAACAGTGCAGATTCTGATCAGAAACTACATTTTGTGTTGTCTGATCTGTGTCACTACTATTTGTACATCCCCGTTTTGGGATGCTATTCTTACATTTGTATATGGAATAATTATTCAAGGCTGTGCTGACAATCTGAACCAATTTCAAAACTTTTATTGTTCCATTCCTACTGATTGTTTCTGCCAAAGATGACAATACCCGGTATACTGCAAAAGTTCCTGTGATTCCGACAATTATGTAATGACCAAGTTATCATGGGAATTTGTTCTCATCATGAAATAAGAGTGATACCATTTATAGTACCCAATGCATATATTTTTCTACAGATCATTCAAAATTGAACCAAAATCAGGGTCTCCCTATTTTTTAGAGAGGCTCACTTATTTTGGGCTCCAAACACGTTTTTACATGCAATCTCACAATAAAAAATTTCCTTCTTTTATTTAATGAGAAAATAATTAAGACCTCAATAGTTTTGGCAGGACCTCACTAATTTTTATACTGACAACATGTCTGCCGGAGTTAGTCAGATGTACCTGCCTTTCAGGGGCTTTACTATAAATATATTGCATAGGAATTAAGGAGTATAGGGTAGCTTTCACACTTAAAAGTTCCCCTAATGAAAACTGTAGGCTCAAACAAAATTCTGGGGCTTCCAGGTGTAGCAGAAATTTTCCAGATCAGACTCATGGCAGCTGTCCCCTGCTGCTGATTTCCACAAGAAAGTTGGGTTAAGATAATTTAATGTACATGCAGCGAAGACCCCAACTCTTTGCTTGCATATCTTACAGGGCTGCCAAACACCTAGATCTGCCATTTTTTTTCTGATATAAAAATGAACCAAAAAGTATATTTTTCTTTCATTGTATTTCTCAATGAAAACTTTAAAACATATGTTGAAGTTCCTTGCTAAATGGTTTCATCAAGGACAGATTCAGAGAGTTCAGTCTAACCCCCACCACCCCTTTGACCCAAAATGTCATTTTCATGGGAAATTTTGGATAAATTTGATAAATCTGGGATACAGTATTTACCCTAAATATTCACACCTCTTACTCTTTACCTTGTATATCTTCAACAAGTTTATTTTACTACCTGTGAATGTGTGCAAATTTGCTGGATGAGTGGCAAACAGTGTAGACCCTGATCAGATGCATTCTGCAGCATCTGATCTGTGTCTACACTATTTGCTCAGGCCTGTTTGCCCAAATACGTAGAGTAAGTATGATGATTTTATCAAATTGAACCCCACTCAGAAATCACCCTGGACCCGCATCTGTTCATGGCAAAAAAAAAAAAAAAAAAAATTAATATGGATATTCCTTATCTGAAGGGGTTCTTGGGGATTTTGACAAAAAAAAAAATAAATAAAATTAAAGAATTTGCAACAGTTAGTAAATAGCTGATATTTCCTGGAGTATAAACTATTGGGGCAAAATGTATTGATAGGGATGTCCCACTTCATAGGTTATTAAAAATGAAGTTTAAAAATTTTAACAATATAAATTGTGTGCAACTTACATGTTGTCAGTTCTATCCAGTAACATTCTATGCATAAACTGCTTTTAACAATGGACCATACTCAGTACTACTCAATATATATAGTTAAATTGTCTTTTTCACGTGTGTTTGCACTCTCTCCAGTACCCTCATGGTACTGCACGTGACACGACCAGGACCATTGCACACAGCTTGTCCAGTGACAGGAAAGATACAGAAGCTGTCGATTTCCTCTTTAAACCAAATTAAAGCATCCAATTACACACAATTAACGGTTAATTTTTCACAAAATCATGATAACATGGAAATGTACACTAATCCAAATTATAACTTCAATATCCTGGATAAAATCTTGACGTAAAAAACGGCAAAAAGTGTAACGTTAATTGACATACCTGTCGTCGCATTCCGATTTTACTCTTTTGGGTGATTCGTCTTCAAAATCCATGATTAAACTGACAAGAAATGCAATTGAAAATGTTCGACATATCAATATCCATCAATTCGAAATAAGAATGCAACTGTAAATTCATTTGTTTTACCGTCCGGGTATATTTCAATCTAATCATGCTTTCCCTCACGTGTCTCAAACTTCTAAACGTGACGTTTCGATCCTAGTCACGCGTACAGAAGCATGGCTCGGTTTGTAGTAGGCTAAAAATAGCAACGCGGTCTACAAACAATCAATACATAAATAAACAGTCTGGAGCACGCTGCGTAATCAAACACAGGTAAACAACGCAGTGGCTGGTAAAATTCACAGTATATATCCCATCTATTAGAAAAGTTATTTCAGAATGCAGTTTGCTCCAAAAGCTCAGAGTCCATAAGTTTAAGGGAATTGATCCACTTTCAGAGGAGGTAACTCTCCCAGCACTGTTAATAAAATAATTTTAAATATAAAATAATTTTAAAAGGGACATAATGTGCAGGAAAAAGCAAACGGGGCGTCTAAAAGTTGTCTCCCTTGTAAAAGGCTGAAAATCTACCAAGTGTATTAAGTCTCGGTACAAACAGCATCATCAAACCATATGTCAGAATCCATATTTATTCCAAGTTAAAAACATCAAAGAGTCATGTTGAAACACCCCAAAACACCCAAAACAGTTATACAATTTATTTGAACGTTCTGATCCATTATGGAGAAATAGTCCAGTGGTATCCCAGCGGGCACACAACGTTGATTCAACGTTGATTCAACGTCTTGCCTGCTTGGGTGGGGGTGGGGAGGGTGTTCTTAGGCTTCAGAGTAAAAACGACTGAGCAATAATAAATGTGCCGGGTAACAGCATTTTCTATAAGATTGTATGTGCGCTCAGCGAAGACTCAGATCAGCCTGCGCATCTGCGCAGGCTGATCAGAGTCTTCGTTGTTCGCACACAGACGCGTTGGGTCCTTTGCAACCCACAGAATGTCCTTGGGCGAAGATTCTGATCAGACAGTGCGGATGCGCTGGCTGACCCGAGTCTTCGCTTGGCGCACGCAATCTTGTAGGAAATACTATACCCCGGCTCAAACGGTTCAGACCATGCACCCGATGATGTATGAAGAGAACAAGAACCATAACTCATACTTTCATTGTATATGCTGCCGGGAACTAATGTCGCCTTCAACGGTAAATTTAAAAATGGAATTCATGTCCGCATCATTTTGTTGAAATACATGTCATCTGACGAACAATGCATGTTTAACAAGAAAATGCCATGGAATTATGTTTCGTCCCAGGTGGGGTACTCTGAATTTTGCCTGCTACATAAGCTAGGACTATTTTGGGGGCATCACGAAAACACGCCTACATAATGTTGACCCCCTTAAACCCCACTTTTATATTGTAAAACTGGGGTTTACAGGGTATACATTATTTTTCTTATTTTGCTAAAAAACATATATTGTGGGTATTCGTTAGAACCGCCTCGTCGAGGCGGTTCTAACGAATATCCACAATCTATATTTTGAGCAGAAGTATGAAACATGTAAGATTTTTTTTATCTGAAAACTTTCGTTTTTTTTGGTGGTAAAATTTTCAGCGTATTTGAATAAGCATGTTTTCGTAATGGTTTAGAATTTAGAGGGGGGAGGGGGTTTGGGGGAGGGGGTGGGGAAGTGGCTATAGTTTTGGGTATCAGCCATTTGCAGATATTTTTGGGGGTTACTTTCAAAACTGACTAGTTTTTTGGGTCTATCAAAATTCTCGGTATTTTGGGGGTGTTGTTGAGAATCGAGGTTAGAACCTTCTGTTGAACTGATAATTGTTTTAATTTAGTTTTAACAGCTCAGTTTCTGCTGTGCATTACTTTAATGCCATTAAACTAAAACTGGATCTACTGTTACTGTTGGAAACTACTTAAAACACTTATATTACTTATACAATCATTAAACAGAAAAACATAAATGAAAACCACACGTTTATAAAAACAAAGCAATCGGAATATTTTTTGGTATGCTAATATCTAAAGTGAAATATTTTTTCCGCTTTCTATGCTTAATTGAGTCTTTTCATATGGCAGCAATGTAGTGTGCGAGGTTGCATACACCAATAAGCACCGACCTTAAGCGGGTTTCAATTACAATAGGGCTCAGTAATCCGGAGGAAAATAAAGAAATAACTAGATGATCCCTAAAGGAGATCAAAGCGCCCGGTACTGCCAGTTTGGCTTTGTAGAATTATTATTCTGAACCAAACGCAAAAGAAGAGTGGTTTTATTTAACATTTCTAAGTAAATCAAGGGTATGTAATTCTAGCAATAAAAAAATGATTAGAGCCAGCCTATATTCCACTTTGCAGCAAGTTTCAAACCATTATCTTGAAAACCGTAGAAAGTATGGAGACACGTACCTTACTATGCTATGTGTATAAGGCAACATTTCTAAGAAAATTTAGGATATATGTAACCCTAGGAACAAAAATTTGATCAGAGTTCTGGGACCTTTATGAACATACCCAGCTTATATTCTTACTTTGCTGCAAGTTTCAAAACATTATCTTGAAAACTGTAGAAGTTACGGAGACACGGAGACACGAACCCTACTGTCCCATGTGTATAAGACAAATTTTCTAAGTAAATCAAGGGTATGTAACTATCAATAATAATTCGATCAGAGTTCTGTAACCTTTATGTACATGCTCAGTCTATATCCTTACTATGGTGCAAGTTTCAAACCATTACCTTGAAAACTGTAGGAGCTGCGGAGACATGAACAGTACTATAAAGTGTGACGGGCGGTCACACGGACACACGGACGTACGTATGACGAAGGGTAAAGCTATATGCTCCACGTAGTGGCGCGGGGCATAAAAAAAAAAAAAATAAAAATAAAAAATAAAAAAAAATAAAAAAAACAACAGGCACAATGAGAAAGTACGGGAAGTCTGTTGATTACATCCTATCCTTCAAGACAGCTTCTTTTTCTCTCAGAAGTGTGCTTCCATCTGCCTTGAGAAAGGGAGCGGCTCCTGATTTAAGTGGGCGGTAATCAGAGCAAAGAGCTAATTACAGCCAATTATGAGCAACGGTCATCTTGTTATTACGTTCATGACATCATTCAGTAGTTAATGACGTCATATTTCTGACGTCTTACATCACACTCACCGTCGAGAAATTGCTGACGTCCTCGTCACAGAACAGAGGACGATAATTAAATTCTCTATATGTAAAATTAGGGAAGAGTATTACCCAAATCAAAGAGACTTTGCAAAAAAGTATACAGAAAAGCCGCTCGTGAAATCTTGTATTTCATAGATATTGGGATCCATTTAGTGACAGTAGAAAGTCATCAAAAATGATACTCGTCCTGAGCGTTTTGTGACACAGATGTGCTACTTATCACGAAAACCTGCCTATATAATTTTGACCCCCTTAAACCCCACTTTTATATAATAAAACTGGGGTTTACAGGGGTATACATTATTTTTCTTATTTCAGCTCAAAAACATAGATTGTGGATACTCGTTAGAACCGCCTCGTTGAGGCGGTTCTAACAAGTACCCACAATCTATGTTTTAATCAGAAATATGAAAAATATCAGAATTTTTTATCAGATAATTTTCATTTTTGGTAGTAAAATTTTCAGTATATTTGAATAGGCAGGTCTTCGAAATGTGTGGTATCATATGTGATGGAAGATAGACAGTTAGAAAAGTAGCGGAGGAGTTCGACTTAAGCTATGGTACAGTCCAAGAAATTCTGACCAGAAAGCTTGAATTAAGGACACTACTGATACCAGTAACGATTACTCTTGCAAGACAAAATCACATTTTGTCTTAGGCCTAACATTTGAGTATCTATTACCCTATTCATTTGAAACTTGCATATGCACGTTGACTAAACACTTGAAATGCAGTTATATTAAGATAAAAATGTTTTTCGTTCTAACATGCGTTATTGCCCCTGATTACTGATCATTACTATTTTTTTGTTGTGCTATATGGGAAAGTGTACTTAACTTATTAATAATGCAATATCTTAACAATCTATTTCTAAGACCAGAGAAAACTTATTATGAAACTTTGTTATGACAGACTGCACACCGTAGATGCTTCTGACATATATTGCATTTATTCTTGCAGAAGTTATTGCCCCTGAATTATAGATTTATGTGGAAAAATGGGTAAAATTCATGTTTTAACTTAATATTTTTCATACTGGAGATAAGGTTACAAAAATTTGTATGGTAGTATCCATTTGATAAATCCTCACAACTAATACACCACTTTACTTTAAACAGTGTGTATTACATGAGTTAGGCTATTGCCTTTGGTTTTGCAATTTTAGGGGGTAAAATTACCAAAATACGCCCTTTAAACTCACCCAGTCTTCCGAATGTGCAACGCATGCATATAATTCAGTAAATATATTGATTTATTAGATGAATCCTGCAATATGGTATTTTATCATGCTGAGCGTATGTTCCTAGAAAACAGGTGGTAGGGTAACAATTCATAACTATTTGCTAAGACAAATCGTCATTTTGGTGTGCATCATTATTCAGATTGTCTCTATATATATCTAGAATATGACATTATACTATTTTAAAGCAATACTTACCCTTTGAAATCGATTGAAATTATCAAACGGTTCAATTATTTAGAAAAATAGAATTTTGCTAATTCGGGGATAGGGTTAATTATCAAGCATTATCTCGATTCACAGATGATGAAAATTTATATTATTTCAGAATAATACTACACGAAAAGTAGTCATTATTATTTGAAAGTTTAATGAAAAATTATTGTTGGGTAGTGTTTTTAATATTTGAATATTTATTAATTTTTGCTAAAACTACAATAAATTTTTACTATTTGGGTTGATTATTGGGAATAGTAGCTTTACATCCTTAAGGCTTTCCTGCATTTTGCATATTCTAATGCCATTCTTTTGCAATAATTGAAGGTCTCTCATAGGTGTTAGTCGCTGGGTTGGAATGATTTTCTTAGTACTACTAGGGCATAAACAACTTCAAAGAAAAATGCCTAAGGGGTTACATCTTGAAGCACCAGAACTTTGATACCAGGTGGTGACTTTTCTTTTGTATTGTTTAATAACTTTAACAATGAAATGGGAAAGCAAACTGCAGAATTTAAAGAAAATCTTTTGTTGGGATATAAAAAAAAGTGTACAAGGTGTCAGTAGTGACCTTAAAACAAGTTTGTTCCAGATGGGTACTTCGTTTGCGTCAGCCTAAACAAAAGAGGATAAGAGTGCAAATCTGTCGTGATCTTACCAGTCAATACGCAGAAGTAGGAGATTGTTTTCTAAATACAGTATAACCTCAACGGCTCGAACACGGATGGCTCGTTTACCGTGGATGATTCGAACTCTTTTTTCAGTCCCTACAAAATTCTCCCAATAGCTCAAGAAAACAAATACTTTGGGATTTTTTTTCTTATTTTATCATGGAATTGTATGTTGTGTGTACTCATTAGAATCGCCTTGTCGAGGCGATTCTAATGAGTACACTCAACATACAATCGTTGTGTAGAAAATCGAAAAGATTTCCCAAAGTTATCGCTATTTGCTTCCTGACCTGGTGCCATGATTAACCCTCAGTGGCTGTACTACCCATGTCTCGATCAAATTTCCATGGTCCCAAAGATGTTCGAGCCATTGAGATTCGACTGTAGAATAATGGCATATAACAAAACATGATTTCACTTCTTTGAGCCTGAAATTCTTCTCCTGCTTCACCCACGCGCCTAATTCTTGCGCCCACGCTACGTAAAAGAAAGTATAACTTAATCTCTCCTTCTTCTGCGAGGCGAGTTTCGCTCTGTGCTGTTGTCTGGATATTGTGTCTTTCGAGTTCCCGATCAACGAGAGCTGCTCTAAGTTGTTGTCTGTTGGACCTAGCACTGTCCAGCAGCACATTCCATGAACAGTGAACCCTCGTTACAACGACAGCATTTGTTCCCAAAGACGTTGTCATTAAAATGAATTTTCTGTTGAATAGAATACTTAATGAGCAGATTGATCTGTAGGAAAAGATCTTGTTTTGTTCTTATTTCCTCATAGAACATATGTTTTTGATATTTGTTAGAATCGCCTCACTGAGGCGATTCTAACAAATATAAAAAACATATGTTTCTTTAAAGTATTAAATACACTATTCTTGCATAGTTTATAGCTAGCTGTTACCTCTTAAGCGAAGGTTACGTGACAGTCATATTGTCATTATAACGAATTTTATCATTGTATTGAGTGTCGGTATAAAGAGGGTTGTCTGTATCAATCTTCAACGGTATAGTCTTTAATTTTGTTCACCGCTGGGAGAAATCCCCAATGATCGAACTTTACCAGCCAAGGTTTATGAAGCAGGCAATTGTTTATGTTCCGTTTTCTATCCCCTTCCTTATGCTAAAGGATCAGCAGTGCGATAGTTAAAAGGGGTGATTAGTTATACTTGTGAAAAGCGACCACATAGAACTGAGCCGCCTGTGTTCAGGTCTGCAGATACAGCCCTTAGTGTGTCCTCACCAGCATTGCAACTCTCTATTGGACTTCGAGTTTGTAATCATATCTACGAGTATAGCCATGTGTGCAATACGGTCGACTTCGTTATCACGGAATCCAAGGGACTCTCTGAAATAATTCGAGATATCCGTACCTCGACATATCAGATTTACAGAATTGAGGAAAGAGTAAATCAAACACATTTAACAAATGAATATGTAATTTGACTCCTGAAGTTTAAGATCGTATATTGAAAATATTGTGGAAAAGAGGAGAAATTGCTCCTTAGGAGGAGCAATTTCTCCTCTTTTCCACAATATTTTGTTTTCTGTTGTTAGATTTCCATGTTAAAACAGGGACTAGATTTTCAGTTCGAGATAAGGTTTTTCGAGATTAGTGATGTCGAGATGACGAGATGTCGACTGTAGTTCTATGTTTAGATCAATATGACATACGCTGTGATTTGAATTATAATGCTTTTTTGTGCTCTTTCTGTTCCACATCATATTTTCTGAATCGCCTTTTGGGCCGTTGAATCATCTTGTAATTTCTTCCGCCCCAGCTGCCGAAAAAGACTTTGCATGTCTGGACTGGGCATTCCCAGGAATACCCACGTTTCGTGCGTGCCTGTGTTGTTTCCAAGAACAACTTTTACAGATTTCTTTTTTAATTATACACTAGACTATACGTATAATAGTCGCGGCTTGCTCACTTCATACTTCTTTAATAGTTCATATCTGAATGGTTATGAAATATTTTATGTACATTTAAAATTATTGAGATGTTGATAAATCTCATATCTTATCACTGAAATTGATACAACAGAAAAAAAAATCATTGTAGTCATTAATGACAATCTGCTTATTATGTGACATGTACAATCGTTTGTATTATCATTAACCCAGATTGCATTGTTTTTAAATCCATATCGGAACGTTATCGGCCCGACAGGATTCCTGTCTGGTCTATAACTGTCCAATGTAGATTTAAGTAAATATGGGAACATTGCGGGTTTTTTTTTTTTTTTTTTTTTTTTTTTTTTGTACATTTTTATGCACCGAATACAGATCAAATAGCCCTTTTTCTTTCTTTTTTTTTTTTTTTTTTTTTTTTTTTTTTTTGCATTTGAGCAAAAGTGATCCTGTACAAAGTAGTCGATAGACAGATTACACGTCAGTAGGATAAGAGACACTCCTACCTCCTACTGTCTATCCATAATGCATGCATGTGCACAATTTTGTGCTTCTGAAAATATTTTTAGTCCGCTGCATGGATACTGACTATCACAATTTTCCACACAGCAAACAATAAAAGGTTTGTCTGGATGGATGTCGGGCATGACAAAGCCAGCACACGCAGGCAGGTTGCTGTCAAAAGGTTTTGTGGAGAATGAGGCAGGAGAATGTGTTCTGCTTTACCTGCTTTGCATGCCTTCACTATGACAATGTGACTATACAGGTGCTTTTCTACGAAAAGTGAAAGGCGGGAGTTTGGATATTGTCGAGAAGTCCGATCAGTTACTACAGACAGTTGATCAAATTAGAGCTTCTATTGACGTAAGAGAGACTACAGACAGAAGGTGATGTCGAAGCGTTTTTCTACAGTATATGGTAAGTCTAACCTTCTCAGTAAGCATTCTACATAAATCTATAGCGGGCCGTTATCGGCCCGTCAGGATAGCTGACGGGCCGATAACGGCCCGCTATAGATTTATAAAGAATGCTAGCTGGGTAATTAAGGTCGATGGTGTTCGCTACGTCGTGTTTAGAGATAGATGATGAATATCTGCTGGCGACGATAGAAGGAGTAGATATAAGCATTCTACTGCCCCATGATCTAAATCAGTGATTCGTCAGAACTTTCTATTGACAAATTTTGTTACATAAATGTTAGAAATTGCCGAGAAAGACCTTAACATAGAAACAGTCCTACTGATTGTGGCTGTATTTTGAAGGATAATCAGCACAGGATAAAATGATTTGAAGGTCAACAGATCCCAGATAATGGTGGAAGTGTGATTGATGAGACTACAGAAAATGATGACTCAGAATAAGAGTTTTTCTATTCATTAACCTCTGATTAATCTGACGATGAAGAAAGGTTCTTCTTCGAAAAGGATTTTGGAATTTAGGACCCCGCGAACCTGAATCTCTCTGAAACTGAATCCCTCTGAATCCCACTGAAACATCTGAAAAGTATAGTTAAAGGCTCCATATTCCTCAAAAATAGACATTTTATTATCCAAGAAAGGTTTGAAAAATTGATATATGGTATTAATACAATCATAAAATGTGGCAGCTGACAGCCTCTATAATTTCAGTTAGTCTCTCGTTCTCGAAATGAAATGATTCTTTTTATCGTATCGTATCTCTGAATTAATGTTGCCAACATTAATTCAGAGACACGATAAAATATCAGTTCATTTCTGATCCAGTTCAAGAACAAGAGACTAACTGAATTTTTACAGACTGTCAGATGCCATATTTTATGATCGTATTAATACTACTATATATCAATTTATTAAACCTTTCTTGGATGAAAAATGTCTATTTTTTTGAGGAATATGGAGTCTTTAAGGATCCTGATCATCAGAGTTCATGAAACTTATGAATTTCTCCTTATGTAATTATCATTTAAATTAGTAGTATTTCAAAGGGTGTATTTGTGTCGCATTTATGTATTCCGACAGAAATTTTCAAGCTATTGCAAACCCAACTTTTTCATTTAAGCATTTATCCAAATGGAGTTCTAAAATGTTTTTTTTTTTTTTTTTTTTTTTTTTTTTTTATGAAAATGGGAGAAAAAACAACATAAATATTGTTTTGTATTTCATTCGAGTAAAACCTAGTTTTCTTGGAACGTCTTTTCTTACATTTGATCCCATCAAGCGAAAATATGTCTTCGGAGCATGTGTGGACAGCGTAGGCGCAGTCAGACCAGGGCCTTTGCTGTCTGCTAACAGAATCATTTGACACTATAGAATGGATCAATGGAGAGCAAATTCCCGGATGTGACTTTGCGCATGTCATTAAGGTACTGTTGATTAACCCATTAAAGACTGGAGACCCCTAAACGGGTAACTGGCAAACAGTGCAGACCCAGATCAGACGCCGCAGAATGCGGCGTCTGATCAGGGTCTCCACTGTTTGCAAATAGTTCAACCATTTTTCTTTAGGAATATCTACATCATATAACCTGACATACCTAAAATCGAAAATGGACTCTTCCAATACATATAGTGTGGGAGAGTTTAATCAGTCTTTAATGGGTTAAATATGGAAATAAAGTAAAACTTCAATGTGGCTGATTCGAACTCTTTTTTGAGTTCCTAGGAAATCCTTACGATAGCTCAAGAAAGCAAACATTTAAGGATATTTTAGGGATATTTTCTTATTTTATCATTAAAGTGTATGTTTTGTGTACTCATCGGGCGATTCTAATGAATACATCCAACATACCATTATTTAATAGAAGATCGAAAAACATCCCCAATATATCCTCATTTGCCCCCTGACCTGGCGCTATGATTAATAAAAATCTAAAAGGTTGCCTTTGGAAACAAAGAACACATTACAGAAAGAGAATGGGAGTCTCGGTTTTATTGAGACTCTTCATAAGCAGTAATGAAGTTTGCAACACATGAGCAGAACTCCATTTTCAAAGATACAACAATGGGTCCAATGATCCCAAAGGAAACGAAAATATCATTACGAAATCACGCCTATATAAATATATAGAAAATTTCACCTCGAAATACTGAAAATTTTCAGATAAAAAACTCTGATATGTTTCATATTTCTGCTCAAAACATAGATTGTGGGTACTCGTTAGAACCGCCTCCTCTAACCGCCTCAAGGAGGCGGTTCTAACGAGTACCCACAATCTATGTTTTTGAGCAGAAATAAGAAAAAATAATGTATACCCCTGTCAACCCCAGTTTTACTATATAAAAGTGGGGTTTAAGGGGGTCAAATTATATAGGTATGTTTTCGTGATGAATCTGCGCTATGGTGAAGTATGGGGAGACGTTTGTAGGGCCCTAAATGTCTGAGACGGCCCTAAATGTCCGACAATTTTTTTTTCGCTGAATAACATTTAAAATACTTGCAAATAATAGAAAACGATTAAAAAAGCGACGATGGCGGGCAAATTTTGAAAAAAAAAAAAAATAAATAAATAAATAAATAAAATAAACACCACAGAAGCGGATAAAAACAAAATAAAATCCAGTTGTTCGCGGTCTTTCACTACCGCATTTGACCTCAAATTTGGATATTACAGGCATAAATCAAAATTCTTTAATAAGGTTCATTTTCATTTAAAATGATGGAATACAATTATTTGAGCCATAAAAGTAAAATAAAGTGTTAAAATAAGAGGACATATAATATAATACAAAAAAGCCAACATGTAAATTTCACTATCGAACATTTAGGACCCCCCCTCCCCCCCACCCCCACCCCCATGCGGACCTAAATGTCCGCGATATAAGAAACTAAAGATTTCTGTTATATAATGATTTAGTATATGGGCCTCGTTACGAGAAAAAAGGACACTGGGACTTTGGCAACCATGCAGGCAAGACTGAGATCAGCCTGTACATTCGTGCAGTTTGCTCAGAGTCTTAACTGGTCACATGGCATGGCTAGCTACAAGTTGCTCGGACATTCTGACCTCGGATTTTTCGGGTATAGGACATTTTGGTTTGACATTTCGGCCAGAGTAATTATCAAAGCTTGATATCTCACAATCCCAAAATAATGTTATATAACAGGGTATCATTATTCATTATAATACTCGAACTTCATTCAAGACTAAAATAATAATAATAATAAGAAGAAAATGAATATAAATATAAATAAAACTTAAAGAAATTATTTGAGGATAAGATTGAAGACAGAGAAACATATGTATTATATTATATGTCCTTTTGCAACACATGAGCAGAATTCCATTTTCACTTTTACTTTTTATGACTCAACTATTTTATTATAATCATTTAAAATGAAGATGAAATTTATTAAATAATATTTATTTTTTTTGTCGGTAATAGCCATATTTGGGTTTAAATGCCGTAGTGAAAATCCGCGAAAAATTGGATTTTATATTAATTTTTTCCGCTTCTGTGGTGTTTGTTTGCCACCAGTCTTATGAATTCGAATATTATCTGTTCGTTTCGCACCATATTCTTTCCAAATAATGGAGAAACAGATTCTGTCGGACATTTAGGTCCGCGGACATTTAGGTTCACATTGGGCGTGTGTGTGGGTGGGTAGGGAGGGGTGTGTGTGTGTGTGGGGGGGGGGGGGGGGGGCGGGGCGGGAAAGTTCCTAAATGTCTGACAGTGAAATTTTCCTCCCAGCTATTTTTTTTTTCCAAAATTTGCCCGCCATCATCATTTTTTTTCAATCCATTACGAAAACACGCCTATTCAAATATACTGAAAATTTTACCACAAAAAAAAAAAAAAAAAAATGAAATTTTCAGATAAAAATTCTGATATTTTTCTTATTTCTGTTCAAAAACACAGACTGTGGGTACTCGTTAGAACCGCCTCCCCGAGGCGGTTCTAACGAGTACCCACAATCTATGTTTTGAGCAGAAATAAGAAAAATAATATATACCCCTGTAAACCCCACTTTTACTATATAAAAAAGGGGTTTAAGCGGGTCAACATTATATAGGCATGTTTTCGTGATGCATTTTCCATTATTTACATGCATTTTAAATGTTACTCAGCGCATAATAAAATAAAATAAAATAAAATACAATAAAATAAAACAAAATAAATAAATTGTCGGACATTTAGGGCCGTCGGACATTTAGGGCCCCTAAAGACGTTCTACCGCGCTACACGGCACTGACACCAGCTGCAGTGAGGTAAAATAAAAATCTAAAAGGTTGCCTTTGGAAACAAAGAACACATTACAGATAGAAAATGAGAGTCTCGGTTTTATTAATCCTCAGTGACTCAAACTACCCATGTCTAGAACAGATGTTCGTGCCATTAAAGTTCGATTTTATTTATTTCCCACCGAAGAAGACACAAAAACAAAACTGTCAAAACATGTAGATGAAATACCAAGGTGCTTAACTATATCCTAAAGGTTTATTATTGTTTTCGTTGTATTTGAATTTAGAAATAGTTAAGTCCGCACACAAATGAATTTGGTGTGACGTTAGAAATAAAATCTATTTTTGTCACATTATTTTAAGCGTGTCATAGCTTATTATATATGCTTTATGCCCAAATATTTAATATAAATAGTTCCGTTTGACTTTAAAGCGCTAAGCAAAATTGTAACAGACGATATTCTATTTTAAATCATTTTCAGAGAAAACAATACTTGGCATTCCATATAAATCGTCTGCTAGCTTATTATGACATCATCTGTATCCTATTACATGGTACATTAATGAAGTATTTTATAATGTATCACAGTTGTTTGGGCGTTTTGTAGATTTTTATGTCACCAGACAAAGAAGACGAAAAAGAAAATCATTCATCGTAGAACAAACAAGTAAAAAAAATATTTGAAGACATCCGTTTTTGTCAACAGGCACATGGCGTACTTTCTATTTTAATAGCATTTGTTCATTGCTCATTTCATGCGTAATAAATAAAAACATGCATTTTGAATCTTATTTATTTATTTATTGTTTCAAAAATATCTACAGATATTTTCACCAAACGTATCAAAGTAATAAAGCGCCAAACACTAAATGGGCAAAGTCAAGCGAAAGGGTGTCTTCTTATTCTTCTTCTTTTTCTACAAACGACCAAAGTATATGAAAGTATCTGAGAAGGCTCTTGGGTACAAAAGAGAATCCTTTTCCTGACACCGAAATAATTTTACCATGCCAGCAGTGTCAATACAACAGGTAAGGAATTTTCACCCCAGTTTAGGGTATCGTAATTCAGAGTGTAATAACTTAAAATATAAATCAAACAAGAACTCTTGTAGTTATTATTCCTTTATGAGATTAGTTGCTCTGTTAATGACGTAAACAGAATGAATTGTGTCACAACGTGGGAAAACATTGTAATTTCTGACATGAGCGCCCAACGAAGATTCAAATCAGCCTGCGCACCCTCGCAGTCAGATCAGAGTCTTCGTTGTCCGCATGAAGAAACTTTGCATCCCTGGCTACAAAATGCGCCCAGTGAAGATTCTGATCAGACTGAGCAAATGCACAGGCTGATCTGAATCTTAGCTAGGTGCAAATGCCCGAAGGTACGTTTTCAGACGTGACCCAATCTATTTGATGCGGAACGTGAGAAACATGCCCTTATGTTGTATGCGAACAGCGAAGGTTCAGAAGAGTTGGGCATCAGTGCAGTTTAATCTGGACATTCTCTGTTCGTCAAAACATACTACAGTATCCATTGATTCTCTAAGCGGGTAACGAAGGCCCAGATCAGCCTGCGCAAATGCGCAGGCTGATCAGGGCCTGCGTTGTCCGCAAATTGCATAGGGGCCATTTTCGTGCGTTGAGCATCATTTATTAGCACAATTTCATTGTTTCAGTTTTAATTTCATTTTATTCAGGTGTTAAAAAATACTTACTTTGCAACTGCTAGTATTGTTTCTACTTGAGGAACAGTGTTCGTTAAAGAAATTCGCAGCCGGCGCTCGTAAACTTGTATCCATTCGCAGAAGAAACTTCCATCTAAACACGAGCTAACACGAGATCGACCAACTTTTCACCGGTAAAGTTGCTACTTTCTTGGCATCATTACTGGTTATGCTTAAGTAAAACGTATGCGCATTATGCAACAATACGAAGACGTAGATCAATATATGTACCATAATTAGCCTTCAGAATGAGCAAATTGCATTCTTTCAGCATTTTTGGACATACACTAAAAACAAAACAGTTCCATTTTATCCGGTGTTATTATAAATTTTCGGCTAAAATTCTATTTTAACCCTTCTCTTGCTGAGCACGACATGCCCCGTCTTAGCAAACAGTGTAGATCCAGATCAGTTGGCTTCTGAAGAAGCCAACTGATCTGGATCTGCACTGTTTGTCATTAAATATGCGAATTTCTATCAAAAACCCGGATCAAGTAATCTGATTGGCTGGAAATTAGAAGCGGGCGTGACTTCTTAATTTATTCAGCATGAGAAGGTTAACATATTTACACGATATATTTTCATTCAATTCGATTAAATGATCAAATAAAGAGTTTAATAATGCCCGATAAATACCGCAAACGTTCATTATTTTGACAGTTTTATGATGCGTTACGACCGTACAGGCCGGGGTATACGTAATAGGGTGTCATTTGAAAATCGCCGAATCCCGCTTCAGCCGGATTTAGATGCGTTTACAGCCTGACTTAGTAACATTGCTAAATATGAAGAGACTAAAAAAACCGAGTCTCCGAGTTTCGTTCTTTTGTGTGTTCTTTGTTTTCAAAGGCAATCATTTTTTTTTTATAATTTTTATTCACACTTCTGTTGGATTTTTGGCCATTTAAATCACATTGGGACTTTTTTGACACCTAGTTTTGGAGATTTTTCCTGAAGCTGACTTTTAACGTTTAGCAATCTGGGTAAAAATTTCAGCAGATGACATACTAAAATATTTTTCTTATTTTTTCCAGGTAAACAGATTTGCCATTTCATGCAAAATGTCTCCATTGGCATGAAATGACAAAACCTATTTTCATCATGCAAATTGTCTCCATTGGAGACGATTTGCATGAAATGTCAAAACCAGTTTCCGGGAGAAATAGGAAAAATATTACCAATTTGTCTTCTGCTGAATTAGCCCAGAGAGTCGTAAAGGTTAAATGGCATAGAATCCCCAAAAGAGGGAAAAATTTAAAAGTTGTGAGTTCTGACAATAAGTACTTCATGAATTCACGAATTCAACTTCACGAATTCACGAATTCAACTTCACGAATTCAATTGTTGAATTCATGAAGTTGAATTCGTGAAGTTGAATTCGTGAATTCGTGAAGTTGAATTCGTGAAGTGGGATTCGTGAAGTTGAATTCGTGAATTCATGAAGTTGAATTCGTGAATTCATGAAGTTGAATTCGTGAAGTGGAATTCGTGAAGTTGAATTCGTGAACTCGTGAAGTTGAATTCGTGAATTCGTGAAGTTGAATTCGTGAATTCGTGAAGTTGAATTCTAGAATTCGTGAAGTTGAATTCGTGAAGTTGAATTCGTGAATTCATGAAGTTGAATTCGTGAATTCGTGAAGTTGAATTCGTGACTTCGTGAAGTTGAATTCGTGAAGTGGAATTCGTGAAGTTGAATTCGTGAATTCGTGAAGTTGAATTCGTGAATTCATGAAGCTGAAATCGTGAATTCGTGAAGTTGAAACCTTGAATTAATGTAGTTGAAATGTCACTACCGGTCTTTCGTAGATATGTCTGTCCTACAAGTTTTCTCATGAGGAATTTTGTAAATACCGCTAGAATATGAGTACCTCGTAAATAAGGAGTTCAAGTATACCTTCGGACATGTGTGCTCAGATAAAACTTAGATCAGCATGCGAGTCTAGACAGTCCAAACAGAGGCCTTTGCTGGACACAATTCAACCATATGTATCAGGGGCGGCTCCAGGATGATTTCTGAGCGGGTTCGATTTGATTACCGTACTTTCCCTAAGTATCCTGAAAGACAGGTCTGAGCAAAAAGTGTAGACCCAGATCAGACGTCGCAGAACGCGGCGTCTGATCAGAGTCTGCACTGTTTGCCACTCATCCAGCAATTTTACACACGTCCACAGGTAGTTAACCCTTCTCTTGCTGAACACGACATGCCCTGTCTAAGCAAACAGTGTAGATCCAGATCAGTTGGCTTCTTCAGAAGCCAACTGATCTGGATCTGCACTGTTTGTCATTAAATATGTGAATTTATATCAACAACCTGGATTAAGTAATCTATTTGGCTGAAAATTAGAAGTGGGTGTGGCATCTTAATTTATTCAGCATGACAAGGGTTAAACTGACCTATTGAAGAGAGGTATACGGTAAAGAGTAAGGAGTGAGAATAATTTGGGTAAACACAGTATCCCAAATTTATCCCAAATTTCCCATGAAAATGAAATTTTGAGTGAAAGGATTCGGCTTAACCGCCCGAAACCCCCACATAATCCGCCCCTGGAGATCTTTTAAACTATGGTCATACTCGCACGGAACGTCTCCTGTCTAACCCCTTGAAGAGATTGGAGTTTTATCAGATTGGTATAAGATAGACATCTTCTATTCTACCGTTTGGAACACTTTTCATCTTGGGAGTATTCAGGTCAGTGAAGACTCTGACAGACTTAGACTGGCTGCAGTCTAGTGACAAAATACTTTTTCTTATAATCTGTTTAATAATCCACTAAAATAAAACCAAAGTAATATCATGACTATAAAGGCTGGTCTAGTGATCAGCCTTTATAGTCATGATATTTTTTGTTTTATCTTAGTGGATTATCAGACAGGATTATGAGAAAAATATTTAGTCACTGGAGACTGGAGCCAGTTTATGACGGACTAGGCGAATGCATAGGCTGATCTGAATCTTCGCTGGCGCACATGAGAGAAGGTACATTATCCCACGTTGCGACTTATTTGTAAGTGATGTGTCATTGTCCTTGGTGTTGCAGTATAAAAGTGACATAAAGACAGTTCGACTAGGTAATTAACTCTTAGCATGCTGGTAAAACATTCAGAAGATGATATTTTGAAATATTTTCCTCAGGTAGGAGACAATTTACATGAAATGTCAGATCCTAGTTTCTAGGAAAAAAATAAGAAAAAAATATCATGAAATTGTCGTCTGCTGAATTTGCTGCTAAAGCGTTAATTAATTAAAATATCATTACTGACACTCCCAAAAGTAATCTCAACCCTCATTTAAATATTTTTACGTGTAAAACAATAAAATCCGCACAAGTTCGGCTTAGATAAGCATCCATTGAACTTTAGTACTCTCTGGATAAAACCAGCAGACGACAAATTGCTAATACATGTAGTTTCCTTATTAAAACAAACAAAAAAAACGCCCGTTCGCCCTCTCCCACCGCCCCAAATGATAATAGTTTTCTTATAAAAACATCACTCCTCCCTCTCCCACCGCCCCAGAAAAAGTGGCAAGATGCAAAAATAGAAGATGCCCTGGAAAAGCCAAGTTCAAAGAATATAGCCTAACGACACCAAGAGGAAGAGCAAATTATTTTCGACAGACAGCATATACAAGACAAAGAAATGTAAAGCAACCAGCCATCACGAAAACATGCCTTTATAAGTTTGACTCCTTTAAACCCCACTTTTATATAGTAAAACTGGGGTTTACAGGGGTATACATTATTTTTCTTATTTCTGCTCAAAACATAGATTGTGGGTGCTCGTTAGAACCGCCTCATCGAGTACCCACAATCTATGTTTTGAGCAGACACAAGAAAAATATCACAATTTTTTATCTGAAAATTTTCATTTTTTGGTGGTAACATTTTCAGTATATTTGAATAGGCATGTTTTCGTAATGGCTACCCAACGAGGTGGTTACAATGCCAAACGGGATCCACCACACACAGCAATAAGGCAATAAGCAGGACATAACATTAGAAAGAACAGCCACAAGGCCACAAAAAAAAAAATAAAAAAAAATGCTTTTACCACTGCCTTGAAACAGTTAGTAGTACAATCTACCGGTGGGAAGGGGGTGTTTAAATCGTTTTTACCCTGTTTTCTGGGAAATATGAAAAATAATTTAAAAAATGATCATGCTATTTTCTGTTTTCATTTAAGAAAAAACATCACTTTGTCGCCTGCTTAATTTGCCCAGAGAGTTTTGAAGGACCTTTTTGAGGAAAATACCACAGAAAAGATATATAGCCTATTGATCTGATTTCAAAGGACCAGAAAAAAAATAATATCAATACATGTACTTTATCGACGTACCGGGTGACGTATTACAGCCTCCGCACAAGCATTGAAACGACGGTACTTGTTTCCATCAGTATTAACTGACAATGCTGCATAATTTGCTAATTGAACTGTGTCTACGCTGATGGCACGTAGGGTTTAACGTTTAGTCTAATTTAGCAAACGACATATTGGTGATAATTTTCTTTTATTTACCAGAAAATAGGCTTTGACATTCCATGCAAATTTGCATGTAACGTCAAATCGTGTTTTCTGCGAAAAAACAAAAAAATAAAAACAGAAACATTTCAAAATGTCGTCTGCTGAAATTCTTACCAAGCAAGCTAAGCGTTAATATGTTCTTACTCATGAATAACACGACAGTTTTGAAAGTTTTCATTGTAAATTGAATACAAAAATAGCAGCATACCGCCATAATATCAGTATCTTCATTATTCAATCTATGAACAGTTTAATGCAAATATGTGGCTATGGTAATTGTAGGGGACTGGATAAACTCGATTGTTTTCTCCAGGTTTGACAAGGGCGATAATTTTCGTGGCTATAAACAGTTTAATGCAAATATGTGGCTGTGGTAATTGTAGGGGACAGGATAAACTCGATTGTTTTCTCCAGGTTTGACAAGGGCGATAATTTTCGTGCCTATTTGCTTTTCCGCACACCATGCACCTTCTGAAAAGGGGTCTACTCTAAAAGTCAGAGCAGAACCCACTATAGGAATGAGGCAAAACAATTTTTTGCAGACTGACCTCCCCTGAAAGTGTATCTATTCCTTTTAACCCATTGAAGACTGGAGACCCCTAAACAGGTAACTGGCAAACACTGCAGACCTAGATCAGACGCATAGTTTGACCATTTTTCTTAAGGAATATCTACACCATAAAGCGTGACATACCTAACATCGTAAATGGACTCTTCCAATATATAGTGTGGGAGAGTTTATTCAGTCTTTAATGGGTTAAAATTGCATTACTCATATATTGTTTGTTTTTTGTTGTTTTTTTTTTTTGTCAGGCAGGAATTTGTTTATTTACTTTTAAGAAATTGTAATCAATTTAGTTACTAAATTAACTGATACTTGAAAATGCACATAAAACTTTGCGTGACTGCGTATAGCCGTTTGAGAAGGGGCGTAACATTTCCTACAATATTGCATGAGCCACTGGCGAAGACTCAGATCAGCCTGCGCATCCGCGCAGTCTGATCAGAGTCTTCGCTGTCCGCGATTCTGGTCAGACTGTGCGCATGCGCAGGCTGATCTGAATCTTCGCTGGGCGTACATGCAATCTTTAGGAAATGCTGTGTCCCGGCCCATTTCATTTTTCTTTTTAATTTCAACATGTGAAGCAACAGATATATGCGCCGAGTCAAGTGAAACGGTGCCTTCGAGCATGCGCAAAATGCACACAGTCAGATTCATCCCACGCGTGCGCAAAGTCTCACCCGGGCATTTGCTATTCGTTGATACATTGTATAGTGTCTAATGATTCTGTTTGCGGACAGTGTAGGCCCTGAGCGTACTGCGCGAATGCGCAGGCTGATCTGTGACTTCACTGTCCGCATATGCCCAAGGACACAATTCGCATGGTGCAGCCAATGCTCTGAAATCTACGGCGGGAACGATTTGCTTGACAAAATTATGCGCGTCTTTTACTATATGGTGTCTCAATTTTGGGATCAAACATGGTTTTTCATGCATTAACATTCGCCATGTCCCGTGGGAGGTGTTGAAAACCGAGGTCGAAGGCCGCGGTTTTCAATACCTCCCAAGGGACCTGGCGAATATTAATGCATTGAAAAAACATGTTCGATCGCTATTATTGCATAAAAACTGAAAACATTTGCTACATTTCGCGTTATTTCTTGCACTATTTTGTTTCGCCTTTTCACTGATGTCTCGCGAACGTAATTTCCACGGACTATGCTCGTTCTAGCAGCAATTCTGTGGCCCCGGTACGAACATATTGAAAGTTGCGTAGCCGTGCATTAACAGCGCGTGAATTGCCTTGTTAATACACGGGTTTTCGTCGGTTAATGCACGAATAACGTGCGACACTGCTTTTTATGCAATAATAGTGAATTAAGAGACTCCTAAGAGCTCTGAAAAGGTTGTATCCAGATAGCATTCTACAGTGCTACCTCTTTACAAAAGGTGAAAGCATTTAAATACTAAATGGATCAGTTCAACTTCTAACTTGAATTCCATTAGGAAGAACTTAATTAAAAGGAATCATAAAGCCGAAAAAACAGGGCTATATGTGTATTATACCTAATATTGTTGAAAGAATATTATACGAGGGTCCTGCAAAAAGTTTTGTGACTGGGTTCGGATTACTTCAGTGCTACGTTTTATCAAACATATTTTTATTACAAACCTTCAAAGTACCCCCCCCCCCCCCCCTTCCACCACCTCTTTACTGAAACACATTTTTGTAACCTTTTCACCCCGTCGAGAAAAGCAGATAAATAGTCTATATTATTTGGTATCTGTCGGAGACACTGATAAATAGCGCTGCCAAGAGAACTTCTAGACGTATACTTATTTCCAGAAAGCATTTTCTTAAGCCTTGGAAATAAAAAGAAGTCACAGGAACTCAAGTCAGGTGAATAAGGTTGTTGTTGTGTTGAGGTTTTACGGCCCAGGCAACCCAATGGGGTCATGTCGAGCGCGGTCAGTTTACCTAACCACACGTTTACTGGGCAGGCTTAGTCCTCTAAGCGGTTAACCAGTATTGTGCACATTCTTTCGCCAGAAACTGACAACTGCCCTTCTTGAATCAGCGGAAGGGAGAGAATGACCGTAGAAAATATTTCATGATCAATCTCCACGAAGGTGAATAAGGTGGATGGTTTAAAGCTGTCACCTTTTCAGAAGCCAATAAAGACTTAACAACCTCACACTTATGAGAGGAGGCGTTGTCATGTACAAATTTCAGTCTTCTGGTTCATGTTCCAATGTAACAAGTAAATTGGTCAGTATATATGACTGCATCTATTTCAATTTGAAATAACTCGGTCAGTTGGAAAGCAATTTGCACGAAATAAACGGGTATCGTTAGCTATTCAACACACCATTCAAGTGCAGGGAAGCATTTTAAAATATACCTGGAATATAACTTAGGAAGCCTATTAGTGACAGAACTTTTTGCAGGACCCTCATATAGTACAAGTTTGTTATCGTAGAGAATTAAGGAAACATATGAGCACGACGACCTGTGTGACCAGTAATGACTCAGATCAGCCTGTACATCCACCAAGTATAGCAAGGGTTCTCGTTTATCCCTCTTTGGATAGTCCGGAGGCTGTAGAAGGCATATGCGGTCAGCGAAGACTCTGATCAGACTGCGCGGATGCGCAGGCTGATCTGAGTCTTCGCTGGTCGCACAAGTCTAATTGTAGGTTTGGTCGGGCGCTGGCTCATGTTAGTTCTCATTGGTTGTAAAATGCGGCTTGTCTGGTGATAAGATGTTATATTAAGGGAAAAACGGATAGTCTCGCGTTCACTGTGGCAACCCTATACCTTCTAGAAAGAGGTCAAATCTAAACGGAAAGAATTTGCTTCCCGCTTGGGAACAAATTCTTTCCTTTGCTTTAAGCAGGGTTGTGGAATTATCAAATTTTATTACTTGTCCATGGACAAGTAAATGTTCAACAGCCACCTGTCCAACCAGTATTTTCTTGCCTAAAAATTGATATCAGAAGACTTGTTAAGGAGGAGTATTAAGTGATAATTTTAGGATAATCTTCTCCAGTTCTCCATAAAAAACATATGTTGTGGGTACTCATTAGAAGCGCCTCGGCGAGGCGCTTCTAATGAGTACCCACAACATATGTTTTTATGGAGAATTAAGAAAAATTATCCCAGAATTATCACTCAATACTCCTCCTCAACAAGTCCTCTGCTGATATTTTCTTATTTCTCGGAGTAAACATATATTGTGGGTACTAATAAAAGCGCATCACCGAAGCTCTTCTAATGAGAACCCATAACATATTTTCTTCGAGAAAAAAGAAAAAAATATATATCTCATAATCTGGATGCTCTTCTTAGCTAGAGAAATGACGTTCTTGTCCCAGGACAAGTAAATTGATATTTCTTACTTATCCTCAGTGAAATGGGACAGGTTGGACAAGTCGGGCATGTTATTTCCACAGCCCTGCTTTAAGGGTAGATTACTATGTTTGTTTGTGTTGATGTTTTACGGCCCAGTCAACCCTACGGGGTCATGTCGAGCGCGGTCAGTTTACCTAACCACACTTTTACTGGGCAGGCTTAGTCCTTTAAGCGGTTAACCAGTTTTGTGCAAATTCTTTCGCTAGAAACTGACAACTGCCCTTCTTGAATCAGCAGAAGGGAGAGAATGATCGTAGAAAGTCATAATCAATCTCCTCGACAGAATATTGCCGAACCGGCGTGGGTAGAACCCGCAACCTCCTGATCTTCAGTCGGACGCGTATCCAAATAAGCCACCGAGGCCGGCGTAGATTACTTTGCAGAAGGGAATTAGTGTGTAGGAAAGCAAAGAGGAAGTCACAAAAGTTGCACTCCTCCCACCCCCTCCCCCTCCCCCCGCCCCCCCCCCCCCCCCACCCCACTACTCCAACCTACCAAGTACAAATGGTGGAAAATCTACCATGAAGGACTAACAATACACCATTTCTATGAACTATTTGGATGGAGTTAGAGCCAGTTTCATTCTCAAGGGAAGATACAGATATTTCCCGATTTGTTGAAGAACACAAGAGTTGCTTCCCTCAGAGCTACTAATTTGTTTGCTTATATTTGGTTACATGTGCACCCAGCGAAGATTCAGATCAGACTGCGCATTCGCGCAGTCTGATCAGAATCTTCACAGGGCGCATTTTGAATAGCCAAGGAGTAAAGTTTCTTCATCTCCTCAATAATATCGGTATTCTGTGGTGGATATCATGTCAAATCCATTACCTCAATAGTCAAAAATTGTATAATGTTGTCATGCGGACAATGAGGACTCTGAATAGACTGCGCGGATGTGCAGTCTGATTTGAGTCTTTTTTGGGGCACATATGTCAGGATGTATGTCATCTCACGTTCCAGCTCATAATATGCTTAAGTTTTATGTTTATCATGGATAGGACAGTTTGCTGTATAGTTTCGGGTTGGTTTGATTTTGGAGTTGTACAGGCACAGTCAACAATGTTAAAGTCATGACGAGCGGTTAGCCGGCCTTGGTGGCCCAGTTGGATGCGCGTCCGGCTGGTGACCAGGAGGTTGCGGATTCGACCCCCGCCTGGTCGGCAACATTCTTTCGTGGAGATTGATCATGAAATAGTTTCTACGACCATTCCCTCCCTTCCGCTAATTCAAAAAGGGCAGTTGTCAGTTTCTGGCGGAAGAATGTGCACTGGTTAACCGCTAAGAGGACTAAGTAAAAGTGTGGTTAGGTAAACTGACCGCGCTCGACATGACCCCATTTGGTTGACTGGGCCATAAATAATCCACACAAACACAAACAAGTTGGTTAAGCTGACCACTCTTTTCCTGAACATTAGTCCTCTAAGCGGTTAACCAGTACACACATACTTTTCGCCAGTGACTGAAAACTTCACTCCTTGAATTAGCGGAAGGAGGAGAATGACCGTTGAAAATATTTCATGATTAATTTCCATGAAAGTTATGTGGGCGCGCTGGGATTCGAACGTGTTTCCAAAGGAGAAATTTTGCATGAAAAGTCAAAACCTATTTTCTAGGGAAAAAATATCAGCTTGTCGTCTGATGAATTTGCTCAGAGCAGTAAAGGTTTAAGTATCATGTTCTTACTCCGCGATTCACACAATGTAAAAGTTATTCAATCATGAAGCATTTGAAATCAGCAACTAAGCCTTTTATTCCTGCAGACCAACACGGATACATTTGCAAACAGTGTAGATCCTAATGAGACGGCTCGTTACGAGCCGTCTCATCAGGATATACACTGTTTGCCATTCTATTATTGACTTTTGACTAAACACCTATTTGCATCAATGGATGTGTCCACATTCAGAGATTGATGAGCCCATTTCAGAAACTCAGGGGTGACAGGGTTAAACTTTTCCATATTAATATGTCTGTACGAGAGACAGCTATAGAAGGGAGGCTATATAGGACGAAACTGGAACAATATAAAGTGTTTTATTATCTTTCTTGTATTGTCTTTGAGGATATAGTTGCCGCCCGAAGTATTTTGACAGACTTAAGCAAACAGTGCAGACCTAGATCAGACGTCGCAGAACCTGGCGTTTGATCAATGTCTCCACTGTTTGCCATTCACCCAATAGTTGTTAAACACAGCACAAGTAGTAAAATGGACTAGCTCCATTTTAAGGACGTGTGGCAAGAAGAGATGGTGTTCTTAATTTGGGTTAAAAGGGATTTTTATGAGGCAGTGGTGTGAAAGGGCTGAGGAAACCTTATAAATTGAAAAATGCTGTGCCATGGCAAAATATCTCTTCGAGGCACACCAGAAGAGTTGAGATCCAGATCAGCGAAGCTTCAAAATCTGATCACGACCTTTGATATATTCTACAGCATCCATTCTGAAAGCGGACGGCGATGGTTCTGATCAGACTGCGCGGAAACACAGGCTAATCTAGGCCTTCGCTGTCCGCATATGCCCTGACTTTTGTCCACGCGCAGCTCATATGTTGAACAGCAAAGCGCCAAACCAGACTGCCATTCTCCATCTGCACTGACTTCTTTTATTTTTTCCTGTCAGTCTGTGAAACTTAGATAATCAGTGATAAATGAATGGGTATTAGAGCTAGAATGAATTTTAAAGCCAAGTAATTATTCGCAAGGGTCCGTAAATTGAAAGGCCCCTCCGTAAAACGGATGGGCAGTTAATGTATGATGGTGGTTTACACTTACTGAAATCGTCAAATATTCATTTTATCATTTGGCAGCTCAGAGCGATAACTTGCCCGTATCTTCTTGGATAAAAAAAAATGTGATGTGGCTTGGAATCATATTTCAAAGCTGGGCTTTTTTTCTTAAATTGATATAGAATAGGAATATCCCGATGGTTGAAATAGTCGAAGGCTCGTACCAATTAGCTCATCTACACAATCTGGAAATGGTTTTCACTATTTCCATCGCTGCACATTCTTTCGCCAGAAACTGACAACTGCTCTTCTTGAATCAGCGGAATGGAGAAAATGACCGTAGAAAATATTTCATGATCAGTCTCCACGAAAGAATGTAAAACTGATTGTAATTTGCCGATTTTCTTTGCAAGTAAGAATGCCATACGTGGATCGCCATTTGGTTAAAACAATTCTCAGATATGTGAGAAAACTCCAACGTAAGGGTTGTTCTTGGGTTCAAAAACAGAAAAAAAAAATGAATTCCCACCTAAAAAAATATACATGTGGGATCATTTGGACAGATAAGACAGTTTCTGAGAATCAAACTGTTTTTGTGGCCGAACAGTATTGTTTAACAGGCGTAGTAACTCAGTGGATGAGTGGGTAGTCTTGCATGGCGAGGTGTTTCCGCCGCAGTCAGATTAGGTTCGCCCTATATCTACCCAGTAAGTTTTTTTTATTAGAGTGAGGCTTCGATCGAGTATAAAACTAGTTAAAGAACCCGTAGTTTTTTTTGCTGGCCGTTCAGAAGATTTTCCTCTGTTGCAGTTCTTTAGTTGCATGTCAAATATTTCTACTGTGTCATTGTAGGTTGTCATTGTTTGTTCCTCACCTCTTCTTCCGTCATCTTTTGGTGTCTCAGGACGGCCAATGCTTCGTGGTCGTGGCTTTTCCTTGGTAATTTCATTTATAGTATCAATAAATGAATATGGCAATTTTTGATTGCACTTTACGTCTTCATTGTTTGCTATGACTCTTACGGCTCAATAATGTGCATAGAAAAACTTAAAAAATGTCTGGGAGAGAATTAATAATTAATTAATTAATTAATATTTTTTATTAGTTAATCAACAAAAAATGTTATCAGCGCTTTACTGACCTAAGTTTGCATTGATGGTCAAACAAGTTTTTTAAAAGCAGAAAAATGACGCAAATTATGCATGTAATAATATTAAACATTTAAAGTAGGTCCTGTCCTGCTTAGGCCTTATTGTTGTGTCTGTGGAGTTCAGTCACCTCGTTGGGAAAGAGGGAACTGATTATTTAGCCTTTTTTTCAGTTTGTGGCTTGTGTACTGTCTGTCTTGGTCTGTTTGCTCTTTCTCTTGGTGTCATTTGTAAGCTATATAATGTGACTGTAGCTCTTTCTGGGTATCTTCTGTGCAAGTTTTGTCCCCTGTCTTAGAAGAAAAGCGAGGGGACATAATATTCGGCCTTCCATAATCACATAATGCGTGGTTCTGACCTCTGATTCGAGGGTTGCTCGCAAGACTGTAGCAATTCAGATGGTTGTTTTTCCCAATACTTAATCTTCTCACCATGAAGGCGTTATGAAGATTACATTTCTTTCTGTAAACAATGGAAATTTAGGTGCCATTGCTCGTATGAGCAATGGCACCTAAATTTCCATTGTTTACTAACAATGGCACCTAAATTTCCATTGTTTACTAAGGGGTCAAAGTTGCCCCTAAACAAGGGTTTCAAAAATGAGTTACTACAGTCTTGCGCTAAACCCTCGGATTGTAGGACCTTTGTAATATTGTGTACGCAAGTCCTCTTATAGTTGTAGGCCGATCTAGATGTTTTTGTCATGCTCTGACGATGTGCATGTTCTTTGGGTAAAATCCCTAAAATATTTTGTCTTACTTTTTTCACATCTAGTCATTTTTCTAGCTACAGTACTATCAATGGGTGTATAGATAGTGTGTACCTTGTGTGCGCAACTCCCCCACCCCCCACAACACACACACACACACACACACACACACACACACACACACACACACACACACACACACACACACACACACACACATTTCAACACGTTTATGCCAATCTTTTTTTCAAACTTTGCAGTTCAGGGCCGTTTTTTTTTAAAGTTTACAGATTTTTTGCCATAATCTGAAGTTGTGCATATGCTTTGGGTATAATGCTGATTTTTTTCACCTGTTTCGCATTTAACTTAATCATTTTTCGAGCTCCAATACTGTCAAAGTGTATAGATAATTGGGCACCTTGTGTGCACAACTTATGTCAATTCTTTTGAGACTTTTCAAGCGTTTTGATTATAGTCTGAAGATGTACATGTGAATTCGATATAATATTACACCTAAACAACATATTTATGAAACTTTTTCCCGCATTTTTTTCTTAGTCATTTTTCGAGCTCCAGTACAATCAAACTGTATACACAGTAGGTGTCATGTGTGTGTACAACTCTTCTGATCTTTGTGACGCTTCACAAGTGTTTTTGTCAATGTCTGAAGATATGCGTGTGAAGTGGGTAAAATCACTTTTTGCTTTTCTTTTCTTTTTCGAGGGGTTTGACTTGGTCCTTTTCGGAGGATTTTTAAAAGGCGGGGAACATAAATGCACTGTATTTGCTAGTTAAAAATCGGATATTACGGTGGTGTTTGGCTTATTTCGTCGGTCAGTGTACTATATAAACTACTAAAATGTGGGCTTACCAAGTACATCAGATTAAAAGTGGCCTAGTAACAATAATAAGAACCGTGTCAAGCGAAGAGATATCTATCGGATGGTGAAGATCCTGACCATCCAGCGAAGGCGCACAGTCTTCTCAGAGTTTTAGCTGTACCTCGATACATATGATACAATATCATTTCTGTTAGCGGACAGTGAGAAGAGACTAAACAATCTTCATGGATGCGTAGGCTGAGCTTGATCTTCATAGTCCGCGTATGCCAAAAAGGTGCATTTTCTCATAACGAGTTCAAATTAAAAAGAAAGAAAAGCTTTTAACCTTTACCACTCTCAGGGCTAATTAAGTAGAAGGCAAATGGATGATTTTTTCTTGTTTTCCCAGAAAATAGGCTTTGACATTTCAAGCAAATTATCTCCATATGAAATGCCAAAGCCCATTTTCAGAAAAACAAATAAAAAATATTTTAAACTGTCGTCTGCTGAAATTTTTACCTAGCATGCGAAGCGTTAAGAAGGATGTTATGCGGGATGACGGAGCATAAAGTTAAGAATCCATTGGTATGACAAATTCAAACCCGATACAAATCATTAAATGTATATTTGACATGACACTTAGTCAACGTGTCAACGTGATAGGGTCAGTAATTATTTTGTCACAGTCCGTTTGGCAGATAGCTCTACAAATAACACATTTTTTTCTTTGTAAACTATCTGGTGGAATAGGGTCATATTTTGTAAATATGCGAGCTCGCAGTGCACTATGCTTTGAAAACCACATTTTGCAGTTACAGTACAATTGGATAAAATTAAAGCCCCCCAACCCCCACCCCCCACCCCCACAAAAAAAATCGTCAAAAAAAAAAAAAAAAAAGTATAAGACCCAAGCTATACCGTTAAAATTTTGGTACCGGATTTTGGTACCGGATTTTCCCAGTTGGTCCCGGCAAATACAAACAGATCTGCCACATTAATTGAGAACTAGACAATCTGCAAACAAATTGTATATTTCCGGTTTGGTTTGACGTTTGCTGTACCATAGAGTTTGCTCGCGCAGGCCTTTGGCCTGCTCCACATGTGGACTTCGGCCACATGCGGCGGCGAGCTCGCTATCAAAATCCGTCCGGTAGACAATTAAGTTTTAAGCGCGTTCCTTATGTCATTCCATTCCATTTATCAGCACTGTCATATGCCATCGTGCATGATGAGTTTTAAAGTATTTTGAATACACTCAAATCTTTGTGTATATATGTAAACCCACCCACCCCACCTCTCTCTCTCTCTCTCTCTCTCTCTCTCTCTCTCTCTCTCTCTCTTGTGTATGTGTTTCCTGTCACCATCTAGTGTTGTTAATAGATTACAAGATAAAATATTTAGACGTAAACATCTAAGTACCGGCGCAAATTTTGTTTGTGTTTACATAGTGATATGGGACAAGGGTATACTAAAGTTAAATACATTTTCAATGTAATAGGTAAAAAAGAACAACAATGCGATTCTTTAATGTTTGCTTTTATTAAGCTTTATGAAATTTCTTCAGTGAAATGAAAATAAAAAAAAGACATTAATCTGCTTATAACACAGTTTGTTTTAAGATTTTTTTTTATATTTATTGCCGGGATCGTCACAAACCGAAGTCCCGGCAAATATAAAACGTCCTTAGTGAGCTAATCGAATAGTCTACCATAACAGGAATGATCTTGACAGCAATGAACACATTCACAAAACTTAAAAACAACAACAACAAAAACAGCCGGAATGTCCAGTTTTCTTGGACAGTCTAACTAGTTTCGACCAATTAGGCACCACTTCTTCTTATACGGGTGACTTCATTATAACTTTTTTTTTAAAAAAAATCCAGAATCGGCTCAGTGATCGTAAAGGACCAGAAAATATAACTACACGAGAGTAAAGCACGGGGAGACGTTTTACGGACGCCACATGGCATCAACAATTGCTGTAATAAAGATTATAAGAATCCATCGTGAGTGTCCATGCAGGATAGGGAAATCTCACCCTCGGGGTAGGAATTTCAATTGGGGACGAGGCTTGCCTATCCTGCATGGACTGGCTCATGATGGATTTTTTTTTCTCCCACCTTTACGTGGATTGTCCCTAGGACAAGCGGGTCTATTCATGTTCATTTGAGATAGAAATATCTCACATGGGTAAAAACCCTATCTCATATAGGCAAAGATGGGAGAAAAAATGATTCTAACGGGACTGATCCTTGAAAGCAACGAACACATTCACAAAACTAAAAACAGCTGAAGTATCAAGGTTTTCTGTTTGCGTCAGACCTTTTATTCTTTTGCACAATTTTTTTTCTTCATTCAGCTGGTATTTAGCAAGGCACTTAGAAAGGTGCGATATAAACGCTGATCAAAATTAAAAAATTAAAAGCTCTTTACTAACTTAAAGGTACTTATATTTTTAAAACGTTTTCCTCTTCCCGGTTTTCGTCCGTTTTCTGATGCAGTGGTAATATTTAACTGGTAATATAAGTTTCGTTTATGAGCTTTCTGTACTTGTTCCTTTTATAGATTACCGTATTTACCCAAAGTATTAGAACAGAGGGGCCTAGGCAAACCGTGTAGACCCAGATCAGACGCCGCAAAACGCGGCGTCTGATCTAGGTCTACACTGTTTGCATCTCATGAAGCAGACTTTCGATATCTTTCAGAAAGTCGATTTTTTTGTTGTTTTTTGGCTTGGCGCTTTACACAGAAGTAAGTTTGCAAACTTTTGTCAAGATTTAATGCAAAATGCAAAAACCATTTGTCGTAACTACCTATGAAAAAAAAACGTTTTATTCTAGCTATTGCATTTTAAGAACTGAAATATTTTCATTTTTTCCCATAGTAAAAATGAACGCAAATTATGCAGAATTTTGTAGGGTAGGTAAGTTGGAGGTTAGATTTTCAACAAGTTCCGCTTGTTCATTTTTTCTGATATTTTCACAATATTGTTGTGAAACTTCAAAAATTCAAATTCAAGAAAGAAAAGTAAAAAGTATTTTTTCACTTCTTTATAGAAATTGCATAGGTCAGACCAATGTTTGGCCAAAATTTTATTTTTAGGGTACATATTTGAGAACAAAACACAGAAATAGAAAAGACAGGCGGTTTCTGTAGTCAATCAGAGCAAAATATTTTCATTTAAAATAAAACGCCAAGCAAAAAACGCCATTCCGAGTGATGTCGACAGGACAGTAGTTGAATTTTAGGACAAGTATCGTCAGGAATTTCGGTGCCCTAGTAATTAGGGTAAATACGGTATGCAAATGTAAATAAAATGAAAACTTTTTTTTTAACAATTTTATGCCGTCTGTGGTGTTTGACCTTTCTTGATGCACTTTTATTTTTTTATCTAATTATAAAAACAAACCTACAGGGCTTATGTTGAATACTTTATCATATTCGACAATTAGAAAGATGGTATACAATTATAATTTTATTCTTTCATATTTGATATTTCGGTATAAGGCCTTTTTGATTAAAAACGAAATACACCGTTTCTTGCTTTTTAGCCTTAAGTGCTAATCACAACTACAGTAGACGGCACTTTGAAATATCTCTTCTTATTTTTTCAGGGAAATTAAGGTATCACATTTTCATATGAATGGTCTGGCTAAACAACATTATTTATATTCTAGTAAAACACTGAATGTAAAATTATTATAACTGAGGCTTAGGAAGCAATACCATATAGGAAGAGAATGCTAAGGAAAGAATTACAGTCTCTTCCAAATAGTAAACATGTCGAAGTATGAGACTATCATAGAACATAGCCTGCCAATGACACCGAGAAAAAGAGTAAATTACACCGACGGAAAGTATAGGCCGACCAAACTGATCTGTTGCTTTGAGCTTTAGATAATAATATTTATAAGTATATATATTAACCCATGTCCTGCTGTTTGAAAATATAGCCTTCCATTGCAAACAGTGTAGATCCAGATCAGTTGTATGGTAAAGAAGCCAACTGATCTGGATCTGCATGTATTTGCCATTCGGTATGTGCATGCCTATCAGCAATCTGGATCAAGGAATCTGATTGGCTGACAATTAGAAGTGGGGTGGCATCTTAATTTAATCAGCATGACAAGGGTTAAAGGCTCCATATTTCTAAAAAAATAGACATTTTCTACCCAAGAAAGGTTTAATAAAGTGATATATGGTATTAATTCGATCATAAAATGTGGCATCTGACAGCCTGTAAAATTTCAGTCTCTCGTTTTAGAACTGGATAAAAAATAATGCGATTTTTTTATCGATCTCTGAATTAATGTTGGCAACATTAATTCAGAGATACGATTAAAAAAATCATTTCATTTCAAGAACGAGAGACTAACTGAAATTTTGCAGGCTACCAGGGCCACATTTTATGATTGTAGTATTACCGTATATCAATTTATCAAATCTTTCTTGGATAATAAAATGTCTATTTTTGAGGAATATGGAGCCTTTAAGCTGGCGTATACACGTATTATCTATGAAGGTGAATGAATAGCTGTCTCACGTGGAACGCAGGATTTTATGACTATCACGTCTATACAGTGGGCGTATCCTAATAAATATTACCACTGCAGGCCGAGTAAAAATTTCAGCAGACCACTTTTTGCAATATTTTTCTTATTTTTTTTTTCTAGAAAATAGGATTTGACACTTCATGCAAATTGTCTCCTAAGGAGACAATTTGCATGAAGTGTCAGATCCTATTGTCTTTGAAAAATAAGAAAACTATCATCAGTTTGTCGTCTACTGAATCTGCCTATAGCGTTGTAAGTGTTTAACGTAAAGATCAAAGCGACAGCAGTTTGGTCGGTCTATACTTACATAACATATCAACGAAAAGTAAAGCAACCAGTCCCTTCCCAAACGAGGTGATCACAATGCGGGGACAGGACCCATCAAACACAACAGCAATATATCAGATAGGACCAAACACGACAGAATCCCCGCACCTGTAAAAACTTCCCGTAGATTTTATGGTAAATACTGGCAATAGGCTGCCAGCGCCTTTTACCGTAAATTTTTACGGGGGCCGCAGAGCTTTTGCTGAAAGTACCTCGTAGTGTCCTATACGTTACCTACCTTGCCCTACACTGGCCCATCATGCGTAATTGTTACTATAAATAAACTACAGGCGCCCGTAAAATTTACGGTACATGTACTGGCAGCCAGCATTAATTCAGAGATACGAAAAAAAAAATCATTTCATTTTTTGATCCAGTTCAAAAACGAATGACTAACTTATATAGATGTCACATTTTATGATCGTATTAATACCATATTTTTATTTATCAAACCTTTCGTGGATAAAAATGTCTATTTTTTTAGGAATATGGGGCCTTTCATGGTATATATTGTGAACATGAATAAAATATCGAACTTTAGATAAATGTTTTGTTTTAAAGTGGTTCAGCTCATAAACCCATATATTTATAGTTATGCAAGGCAAGTTTTTGTAGTAATCGATGGTAGCTCAAACTATGTATGCAAAACACTTACACAATCCTTTTGTACAAAGCACTTAATGTCTTTTCGGCCTAATTTAAGATAATGGTATATGAATTTAGAGTATTATACAAAATTAATTTTGTGGATCATTGGTCATAAAATCAGGCCAACCATATCTCTTAGGTTAATGTGTCTGACAGATAATGTTGGCATAATGACATAAAAGGGATCACTATATTGTCGCAACTTAGTACCTTTCTCCTTAAAAGATTCAAGATAAAGAACCCCGGGGAGAAACAAAAAGGACTGTATGGCATAAACGATGATCAAGACCAGTCTGCGCATGCGCAGGCTGGTCTTGATCTTCGCTATTCTTCTGCGCAATATGTAGATTGTGAATACTGCCCAGAGGTCACGGGAAGGTCCTAACCAGGCTGTTGGAGCTAGATTTCGCTGTGAATCAGTGGTCTACCAGTACCTTTATGTGTCCGACCATCCAAATGTCGTACCAGCTTATGACACGCGTTACAATACTGATTGGATTTGAGAACAAAGTAATAACTGAAATAGTTCGATTTTAAATTGGGAAACAGTAAAACCAACGTACTGTCACGTAATTGTCTGCGCTCTAGCACTTTCCTGTTAAGGTATTCGCAAATTTCTCTGTTCAAAGACATTGTTTTGGATTTAAGAATAAAATAATTAATGAAACAGTTTTATTTTGAGCTGGGATGCAATAAAACCAACATATTCTCACATAGCCGCCTGCGTATTAGCCGTTTCGTGTTCAAGACATTCGCAGATTTTCTCTGTTCAAATTTCTGTGAGACAGCCAAGTCTCTGAACAGACCTAGCAGAAATGCGGACGAGTTTCGCATTTGATATGATTATTTCTACACATAGCTTATTTAAATATAATAATCCCCGTGATACAGGGACCCTTTTGGCGTAAGAAGGCGACAAAGGCCTAAATCAACCTGCACATTCACCCAGTCTGATCGTGCTCTCATAGCCCCCCAACCCCCACCCCGCCCCACCCCCTCACATACTCAATGGACAACACTGTAGAATATATCGACGGACAGAGAAGGCACAGATCAGACTGTGCATACGCGCACTCATCTGGGCCTTCTCTGTTCGCATATGACATAAAAGCCCTTTTCTCGCGTTGCGTATCATATTATATTTCCACAACATTCTCAGATGCAATGATAAAGCATTCTTAAGATTAGTAAGTAAAAGTCACTAGGATTTCTAAAATTGGAAATATAATAAAACTTAAATATTTAAAACAGGAAAATCCGCACTAAGTAATACGGTTTCTCAGTTGCGTCATACAATAGAGTTACCAGCGTGTATCTAGATCAGTCTGTACACCTGTGTGGACGGTGTCCTTTAACGGTCTTCATACGTTATGTCTTTTGGTTTGAATATATTTTATTCGTATAGCAGGCATACAAATTAAAACAAGGTAGTAATGCATTGACAACAACAGCATACGAATGTGATTCAGAAGAAAGCCTTGCAACAGGAGATTTGCCAGCTGAAACCCATTCAGTCACATATGAGTACAGCGTTTTCTACAAGATTGCCTGTGCACCCAGCGCAGATTCAAATCGTCCTGCATGGAAGCACAGCTGATCAGTGTCTTCGCTTTGGTTCCTTGACTATCCACAGGGTGCTCTGCGAAGACTCTGATCACACTGAGCGAATGCGTTCATCGGTAATATCTGTTCGCTGACAAAGAGAACCTTGGGTGTACTCCGAAGAAATCTCTCCATGTGTCCGGTTAAGACAAAGAAACAGTTTACAAATGCGTGGTGTCGCCAGTTCTTGGGTAGGCTTGCTCGGTCTCGTATCCTCAAAGAGTAGTTTTTCAAGAAGAGCTGGAAAAGATGTAAAATAGGACTGCCAGGTTTGTGACCTCGAATTATAGTTAAGAGTCTGGCTTAGTAGGAATCGCTTGAGCAGTGTAAAAAAAGAACGTTGGTTGGTTCTCTTGTAGAAGGGTCTGAAAGATCAAGAAAAATACCAACGTCTGATCTCATGCCCACATAGATTGGGTAGGAAGCAGCAGCCGCATGCTTTTCCAGTGTCCTTCGCCAGAACTGATATGGACAAATTCAACTTTTCCCTATTATAATGAGAGATTAATTTCACGCTGAAAATGCTGAGGACAGTGTCTAAAGACATGTGACCTTAATCAGGTGTAGAAGTCAATATTGTGGCATACCCTTGTTGAATGAAGATCATTTGACCTGGCGCCGCAACCGATTCAGATTGGCTTAGCCCATTGTAGTCCGGAGACCCCTAAAAGGGTAAATGGCAAACAGTGCACCCAGATCAGACACCACAGAACGCATGGTGACGCTGAAGCGGCGTCACAACGCTGTGACTACTAATGCGATGTAATGTTACTTATACGCACCGGTCAGGGCGTATGTCGTCGTCCTATCAATTCAGTTTATAGTGCAAAAAAAAAAAAAAAACCCAAAAAACTTCTGAGTACTGAAAAGTAGCGTAGCTAATGGGAGCATGTCGAAAGTGATCTGATCTCCCTTGCTATGACACAATTTTACTTTGAAATTAGACTGGAGGCCGAGTCTGTGTGGCGGCGGTAGAACGTCTCCCCGTACTTCACCATAATGCAGATTGTATTTCATTTCCTTTGGGATCACTGGGTCCATTAACTTCCTTAACTTCCTGTTGTTTCAAAAAACAATACAGAACCTGAGTCCATGTAGAAGCATATAGAATAAAACTAACTTTACTTATTTCGACGAATTTGAAGTGATCCCACCCAAGGTCAGAAAAGAGCTTTTCAATACTTCAAAATTTGATAGTACCAGTAATTATTCTAGCCCCTTCTACGTACATGGATAGCATCTAACGTTTTTTGTTTTGTTTTTCAGAAGAACAATTGTCCTATACTCAATATAGCAGTGGAGGGCTCGAAATAAGTATATAAATTTTTGCTAATGAATTTCTGCTGACTCTAAACTTAAAGGCCTGCAAAAGATTTAGTTTTGTCTAGGCTTTTTCATATATATTCCTGACATGCTCTACCCAGTTACGAGTATTTGAAAAGTTAATGTCTAGATATTTTTGACTGACTGTTTCCTGTTCATAAAGAGATAAGAATGTTGTGCGGGATTGTTTCCTTGAAAAGATCAGTGACAACGTTTTTCTTTCTTTCTTTCTTTTTCTTGTGTGTGTGTGTGTGTGTGCATTAACAGCTATAAGCCAAACATCTGTCCATGTAGAGAGTCGTAAGTCAGCGTTTAAAGTTCTAGATTCGGATTCAGATTCAGGTCTAACAGTATCACAGCATTCAAACGTGTTTGCGGTCAATCATTTTCGAGTTTGAAAAACTTATATTGGTTACTAAGCACATTAAGACAGATTAAACTTTAACCCGTTTATACCAAGTGGACTCTCCTATACCTAAACTTTTTTGACGTCTGGGTAGTTTGTATTATTACCTTGTGTTTAAGAAATTCTTTTACTTGCTGCAAACCATGCAGACACTGATCAGACGCCGCAATCGCAATCGGTGGCGTCTGATCTGGGTCAACATCGTTAGCCAACGTCCCTTTTATGGGTCGCAAGGCATAAATGGGCTGAGCTGAAAAGCTTTTCAATTTGTTTATTATTTCTAGTAACTATTTTACTGTACAAATCTGTCTTAATGTGCTTAGTAACCATTTTTTTTTCTAAATTCCCATATTATATAGTGAAATGCCATGACTTATATAGATCTAAATAAGAGGGAGATCAAGACATTTTTTTTCTTATTTTTTCGCAAAAACAGACGTTGTGGTACTTATTAGAAGTTCCTCAAAAAAACGCTTCTCTTCTGCTATTATGTGAATAATCAGAAAAAAAAATCAATATTCAGATGATGTATTTACATGCAGAATACAAGACATTTCACAATTTGATATCGGAATTGTTGTTTCGTTTTCCTGAAAAGAGAAAGGAAAATTTATTTAGTAACAGAATGCGCACTTGCACTTTTGCAGTGCATTATAAAACTGTGTCATATATTACGCCTGAGTACAGTATCATAATAAAATCATTCCATTTTTTGGCGAAACGCCTTGTACAGAATGTACGGTTCTGCCCCACTGAACTAATAATAACTCGTCTACTATGACGACTCCACCCACAAACCACTGGAATTCGTTAACGCTTAGCATGCTGAGAAAAATAATTAGCAGACGAAATTTCGAAATATTATTTTTATTTTCCCCAGAAAACAGGATTTGACATTTCATGCAGATTGTCAAGGAGACAGTTTGTATGAAATATCAAAGCCCATTTTCTAGGGGAAGTATGAAACTAGAAATGTGCCAATATGACACAGATGCCCCCGCCCAGGGGCCATCCTCATCCGGAATCAAGCATTTTGCAAAAAAACAAAAAACAAAAAAACAATAGAGTTGAAAAAGGGTCATAACTTCCATAATTATTGGCGTATTTAACTTTAAATCGAACTTGTCCCATATTTTACGATTATATACCTGTGTACAAAGTATGAATTCAGTTCACTAATCTGAACAGAAACCATTTTTTAAAAGTTATGAAAGGGCCATAACTCCCATAATGATTGATGGATTTTAACTTGATTGAACTTCACCTATATTTTATGATCATATACATGTATATAAAATATGAATCAAATACACTAATCTTTTCAAAAAATATCGAACGGAAACCATTTTTCTAAATTTTAAAAAGGGCCTAACTCCCATAATAATTTGTGGACTTTGTCCTAAATCGAAATTGACCTTAATTTTATGACCTGTATATAAAATATGAATCCAATACACAAAAGATATCGAACGGAAACCATTTTTCGTACGTACGGACGGGGCGGACGGACGATACGGACGGGAAGTGCGTACGGCGGTGATACTATATGCACACCCCACGCCCCCTCCCCCCTCCCCCCCACACACACCTCCAATGAAAATGGCGGGAGCATAAAAATATCAATTTGCCGTCTGCTGAGAGTAGTTACAACAGCAATACCACTTTTAAGTAAAAGCCTTAAGTATTGGGAAAGACAGGCCTGACCAAACAGTGTAGACCCAGATCAGACGCCGCAAAATGCGGCATCTGATCAGGATCCATACTGTTTGTCACTCACCCAGCAGTTTTTAGACATACCATCAGGTAGTGAAATGGACTATCCTAGAGTTTTTGATATGGTAAGGGCATTCCAATACTTAGAATAAAGACGACATGGTAGAATCTGTACCAAACTGAAATGGTAGAAAAAATATCAGACACGTCTTCAGATCCAACGGACAACAAGAAGGACGCCAATGAACCTCAGTGCTAGTCCCACTGATGATAGGATGCGAACTGATAAATAGTACAGAAAACACAGTCACAAAACATATCCTACCAATGACACAAAGAGAAAGAAAGAAAGAAAGAAAAAAAGAAGAAGACAGTACACAAACCACAAACCAAAGAAAAGTAAAGCAACCAGTTCCCTCTCCCCAATCACACACATATCATAAGCTGCTGAAAGAAATCTGTGAGACATGGCAAAGATTTAGGGGAGATTTGATCATATTCTGTGAGATTTTCATAAAAATCACTATCAAGCCTACATAAGTAAGTTTAAAGCCTTTATTTCACTGAACTAAGCTTAGGATAACAATAACATTGCCTAATTCATGTTTAGTTTGTCTTAAAATGTCTAATTAAATTGTCTGAAAATTCTGTGAGATTCGAAAATCTTATGAGAAATGGGTACCAGAAGAGCCAAACTTCTGTGAGATATTATCTCACACTGTGAGGTATGGCATGTATGCAATCAAGGGATCAGAATGCTAGACAGGATCCATCAAACACAACAATAAGACAAAGAACAGGGCAAAACTCGAAAAAAAAAAAAACAAAAAAAAAAAAAAAAAAAAAAAAAAAAACGCCCGCCGTGAATAGTCACAAATTGGCACACAAGACCACAAGAAGAACAAGCAACACCAGAACCACCGCCACCGCAAATGGTTTCCTCATCACGAAAACATGCCTATATAATATTGACCCCCTTAAACCCCACTTCTATATAATAAAACTGGGCTTTACAGGGATATAATTGTTTTTTTTTTTTTTATTTCTGCTCAAAAACATAGATTATGTGTACCCGTTGGAACCGCCTCGTCGAGGCGGTTCTAACGGGTACCCACAATCTATGCTTTGAGGAGAAATATGAGCAAAAAAAAAAAAAAAAGACTTTTTTTTTATCTGAAAATTTTTATTTTTTGGTGGTAAAATTTTCAGTATATTTGAATAGGCGTGTTTTCGTAATGTCGAGCTGAAGGGCTTAGTGCAAGAAGAGGACTGCGTCTGATTTTCAGGATTTCAAGAAAGATGCGAAAAACATACGTTTTTCTTTTTTTCCAAATTGTTTTATTTCGCCTTTTCAATGATACCAGGAACTTGGACTTTTATTATCATAATAATTATGAAATGTCATCAAAGAAAACAAAATAATAAATAGATAAATAAATAAATAATAAATAAATAAATAAATAAATAAAAAAGGGTATATTTTAGGAATACGTGTATACAAGAAAGTGAGTAAGTCCCACAGTTTTTGTGACTTAGCCATCTTCTCCCACTAAACAAACATAAAATGTTTTCACATGATTGAAGGATAAATTCGACATTTTGAATAAATAAATAAATAAATTCTGAAATGCGTACATTTGCAAGGCCATAATGAATGAAGACAGCAGTCAGCTCTGTTAGTGTAAAGCCAGATTTTAGTCAATTGTGTGTAAGTAGCCCCCTTCTTGCACTCAAATCTCAAATGGATTAAGCACTTCTAAAAAATATTTGAAACTGTTTTTCGTTTTTCTCTTAAAAAGCGCTAATGGAGACAAACGAGATCTCAGATTATACGTAACTATTGAAATATAGCATTAACTCAATTTTTATCGAAAATGGACAGCCCCCTTCTTGCACTAAGCCATTCAGTTAATCACATTCTTAACCCATTTCTGCCTAGCGTCCCATAAAAAAGGGGCATTTGCAAACAGTGTAGACCCAGATCAGACGCCGCAGAACGCGGCGTCCGATCAGGGTCTACACTGTTTGCATTAGATACAGATATTTCTAAAACATGGTAATAAAAAAAGAGAGAGAAAAAAACAGATATTCCTTCTGTTGGAAAATGACCTGACCAAAGAATTAAGTAGCAAAGTCCACTCGGCATAAATGGGTTTATACCCCTCCCCTTGATTTTTGCATGTCATAATTGAACATGTTAAGTTTTACGTAAAAAATCTTTTGCAGAAATTCGACATTAATACAGTTAGATAATAGACATTTTCAAACGATGACACGTTCCTATACATCGAATGTAAATTAAGATTGTTTTTCACAAGTTTTTTTGTCATTGAGTTTAGTGTATTTACGAGTCCAGGTATAAAAGACATGACACCTATTTTCGGACCAAGCAAATGAATCTTGTTCTCTTACCTCAGAGATAAGGAATCACTTATCCCGATTGACGACCAAAGTATTTTATGTTTTATGATATTCTAGATCCCTAAAATTGTTTTTGATGAAGTAATGATATTCAGAAATAATAATAAAAAAAAAAAAAAACTTAATTATTTCAGCTGTATTTTACGATCCTACCTAAAGTTATCCAGTATAGCAAGAGAAATGATGTTTACTCCCTGCAATGGAAAAGAGACAACTCGAAGTAATAAATACACATGTATAGATAGTAACTTTTGCTGGATACACTTCGTCAAAAATAATTTCAGAAGTGCAAATGTATTTTACGGGACGTATTTTACGGGACAGTAATAAGAGTGACTCCAGCCTGGAACCAGCAATATAAGCTTACAGTGTCTAAAACATGGTATGCGGTCTGATTATCTGCACAAAAACTGTTACTTTGAAGCTGAAAAACGTTGAAAACGATTGTGATTTTTTTTTTTTTTTTTTTTTTTTTTTTTTTGTACTTTCCATTTAGTTTTCTAAACTCAGTAGGATTTCATTTAATAACAAAGTATGTGTTTTACTCAAAACTCAAATTTGAACGGAACCTTCTGTGGTTCTATGTGAATGAAATATTGTCAGATATGTGAAGGCTTGTATTTACAACAAAATAGTGATGATAAATCGTATTTTTAAGACAGCTACCCAATAGCATAACTGTCCCGTATAATACATACATTAGTCCCGTAAAATACCTTTCTATAAGGTTAAAGTTCTTAAGCGATAAGAGTCTTTATGTTGAAAAATGACTAACATTTGTGTTTAAAACGAATCATAGATTGTGTTTCTTGAAACTTCATACCCAGATTTGAAATTCTCAAAGGAAATACGTTTCTTGGGCAGGCTTCCTCAGGGTTTCTGTTCCGTCAATGACATTCGAAAATTATTTAAAGCTATTCCTGGCATTACTTTTTTTCTTATTTATATGCATTGGTTGTCTTAAAATGAACATTTAAACGTCATCATTGAGACTGTCTAGAGTGGGGCCCGTTTTCTTATTAGAAACGCTGAAAAAAAAAAAAAAAAAAAAAATCCCGTAGAATACATTATAGATTTCCAATAATACAAGTTGATAACCGTTTAACAAAATTACGAACATGACTTTCTAACATGTTCTGTACAACGGAACAGGTTTGTGGAACGTCAAGAGCACTTTATTTTATTTTATTTTTTTTATTTTTTTTTATTTTTCATTTTTTTTTTGTTTCATTTTAAATAGTCTTTTAAAGCTGTCGAATTATCAGGATGTGAAAACCCCCGATTTCTCTTAAAGTCGCTTTACCGGGTCTATGAACCGTAAAAATGTAACTTTGACACTTTTGTCTTCGGGATATACATACCAAACGCGCATTAAGGATTTAAAGACATTAAACTCAACGAAAACCTTTTGATTCCTTCGAAGAGCTTACAGCCCAGTAAGCATTCTACATAAATCTATAGCGGGCCGTTATCGGCCCGTCAGCTACCCTGACGGACCGATAACGGCCCGCTGTAGATTTATAAAGAATGCTAGCTGGGAACTTTTACGGAACTTTGCGAATCCTTATTTGAACATAAAACTTATGACATTCGTATTTAATTCAAAACCGATTTACATGTTTGAGAAAATGTTCGTAAGATTTTAATTTCCCTGAAAATGATTTGGTCTCAAAGCAGCAAGGGTATTTCATACATTCATTTTCTTAAAAAAAATGAAATAAATTTAATTGGAAAAGTTTGCTGTTATAATTATTGATGAATCCTTAATCAATATCCAAAATGACATTTTTTGTGACGTTTAGATTTATCTTTGGAGTAAATCATCTTCAAAAGTAAGAAAAAAATGCCTCTGTAGTTGAACATGACTTTACAAAAATTGCGCTCTTAATGTTTCTATAAGTAAAAGATATCGTGTTTCTTCTATTTTTAATGAAAACCTATTTTGCTATTTAGGAAAATGGTTTGAAGATTTCTAAAGCATTATTTCATACTGAAAACAAACAATAACATTCACGCTTGATTGGATACCTGTAATTCGCTAATTCGCACAGCTACTTCATTTTTTTTTATTTTTATTTATTTATTTATTTATTTTATTTTTTTTTTTGCTATAAATAGCTCGTAGAAACAAAAAACAGAACTACGAGTGCTCTCATGCCGTCCCATGTTTCATGAAACTGACATATTTACTGTGCAAAATCTTAATAACTTGTTACAGTAGATGCCAAAGATGTAAACTAAAAGCAAACGACCTTTGTTTGGCTTGATCAGTTTTTCATTTTTTTTTTGTTTTCGCCACCCAAAAGTCCCACTTTCTTGAGAATCAGTGTAACGCGCGGTTTGATGGCATTGGTCAATGATAATCACGTGGAAAACTACCTTAAGGAAATTTTGGCGTTTATATACTAAGGCCCGATTGTAAATAGACGACCCAAAACGGGATCATTTTTAAGGTTTAAAGGTTGTTATCTGAGCTACCTTTGATATAATCTTATATTTTGTTTTCTGAAGATACTATTTTCAAACAGACTGTAATGACCTGTTTTAAAAAAAAAATGCTATTAACAACCCCTATTCTATGTAGTTTTGAGAAACAATTGATCTAGTTTGCTAACTAAGCTACGTAGCCAAGTAATGTCATGGAAGATAATCAGATTATCGATTAAATAGAGGTTATAGAGTGAAAAAGTTTGACAATGGTGTGGTATATTCATATTTCATACAATTTCATGACATGGCATAGTATTTATTTTACAAAGATGTTGAAGATTTTCCTGAATCTGATTACGAGCTTGTATTTTCATGGAATGCATAGAATTATTTCAAGCTTAAGAATATATTTTCATAATTTTACAGAAAATCTAATTATCAAGAACAGTAAAGTAGCTCAGGCACCGGATTCAGGCATCAACATTTAACAGGAAATTCCGCTAATTTGAGTGGTTTATCGATACTCGCGTTACTCTCGTATATCGCCGACAATTCTTCGCTTTTCCCCCGTATATCGCCGAAGATGTCTTCGCGTTACCTAGTATATCACCGACGATGTCTTCGCGTTACTCCAGTATATCGCCGATGATGTAGCCATTACTACCGTATATCGCCGATGATGTCTTCTCGTTACTCCCGTATATCGCCGATGTTGCCTTCCGGTTACTCCCGTATATCGCCGATGATGCCTTCGCTTTACTATCTTATAGACCAGTTTAAACACTACGTCACACAATCAAATCATTTGGAACCTCTCGGTCTTTAATGGAGAGCCCCGTTCTGGTTTGGATGGCAGAATGTTGTTGTTTACGTTTATCGGACATTGAAACGGCCAATGTTTTTGTTTGTTTTTTTTTTTTCAGAAAAATAAAGCAGCTTTCTTTCGTCAAAAGTTTATTTTTATAAGAGGTTCTCATCGACTGATCTTTTACATGTCATAAACACAAATTAACACTTATTTTATCTATCAACTAACTAAAACTAGGCGTTAAAAAGGTCACCATAAAGCCAATATTACGGTTGCGAGCGTGCCTGCTGTGCCGGAAAATATCATTGAAACAGTTGTATATATTTAAGGAAAAGCAGTCAAATTGCTTCTTAGAGCTGTATTTTAAATTACTAGATAAAATTTACGATTGAATATTGACCAAAAGGAATTTATAATCCAAGTAAAAGTTGGCATTAATCTGTTGGTACATGTATCAATGGAATCGTAAATTTTTTGCCATCCACAATTTTTGGGCACGTGGCATAACATTGTAATCACGTGGTCAGTAGCCCGGATGAAAACAATAACATTAAAACGTCTATATCGCCGATAATGCCATGTGCATAATCGGCGATATACTGGAGTAACGCATGAGTAACCCGAGTGCTGGATGTGGAGAACATTTTCAGCTAACGTTGATAATTTCCTGAACTTTCATCTCTTATCACGAGCGATGCCTGGAAAACTAAATGCGTTCAACGGGCGCAGATGCCTGTTGGCCATGCACAATATTCTAGGCATCACTGTCGTCAGAGGCAGACTTCGAAGACGCAGTAAAGTGTCTATAGAGTAGGGCTGGCTCGGGTAGAGATTTTAAAAACCGGGTACCCTATCACGCGCGGGTACCCTTATCCACGGCATTTTAGGCATGCTAAAAGTTAGAAAATATACATATTTAAATAAAAAAAAGTAAGTAGTGTCAGTCTCTATGTCTGCTGTTGGCACATGAAGACCCTATGCATAGAAAGAAGCATAACATATAACGATGTTCATTTTATAGTGTACAAAGGTGGATTGGCAAGATCGAGGGCAATGGCAAGTTATACATACAAACCTGTTGAGCTTTGCTCCATTTGCTTGAATGTCTTTTATTATTTGTATATTCTATAATTAGCATTCGGGAAACGGGTAGTAAATTTATACTCGGGTAATTGGTCTACCCGACCCGCGCCTCGGGTACCCGGATACTCGCCCCAACCCTACTATAGAAGCTGAATACGTAGTGCACATGCTGCACTAGGCCTTACATAGCATAGCTATATAGATAAGAGGGGGTGTTCAGAAAATATTTTCCTTATTTCTCCATGAAAACATATGTTGTGGGTACTCATAAGAAGTGCCTCGGTGCGGCGCTTCTAATAAGTACCCACAACATATGTTTTCATGGAGAAATAAGAAAATGTCAATACTTTTTGGTTGAAAAAAAATAACAACCCCCCCCCCCCCCACCCCCCCCCCCCCCCCAAAAAAAAAAAAAAAAAAACCACCTTATCAAGACCTATAGGAAGAACACCTTATCAAGGCCTCAAGAAAATAGGTCATGATATGCTAGCGTAATTACATTTTCAAAATCGAAAATGGTTAACTACAAAACGCTAATAAGTTGACTGGTTCCCGCCACCCCACCCTCCCCGTGAGTAGAACAGATCCCCTCCCCGTGAACAGAAAGGAACAAAAACTATTACAGACAAACGTTCTCCCCAGACTATACACAAACCGTGAGCATTAGGGTCGTTCACGTGCATATGCCAAATATAATAGAGCAAGTCATGGCTTCGTTATTTTATCCCAACAAATCTGTACCACCGTAAGTTGTAAACGAATTAAGAACAGAAAAGTCATTACATCTGTGATTGTGCTCGTCTCCGACAGTGAGAGCCATCAATACACACCAGCCGTATAGCACGTAGCCGCCCGAGCTTTATAACCCAGTGATACACTTACGGTATAGTCACATTACACTACAGCTCGAACATCTTTGGGACCATGGAAATTTGTTCGAGAAATGGGTAGTTCGAGCCACTGAGGGTTAATCATAGCGACAGGTTTGGAGGCAATTTGGGAATACTTCTAGGATGCCTTTCTGATATTCTATAAAATAATTTGTTGAGTGTATTCATTAGAATCGCCTCGATGAGGCGATTCTAATGAGTACACACAATATACAGTTTCATGATAAAGTAAGACAATTTCTTTAAAATATCCCCAAACATTTGTTTTCTTGAGCTATCGGGAGACTAAAAATCGAGTTCGAATCAGCCTCGGTAAACGAGCCATCGGTGTTCGAATCATCTAAGATTTACTGCAATTAGTTTCCTGTAATCGTCGTGCTCTAAAGTTTATTATTATCCCCAGCCCGCTCCTTTGGGGCCTTAACTTCTTTTCCATGTCAAATGCGTATTATGGATAAAAGCCGGGACCGAGCGGCTGGTCATTATTTGCTCTGCCATGCATCGGGGACAAGAGTTCAGATGCATGGCATATGCATGACACCAGGAGCGGGTGGCGACTAAGTCCAGGTTTGGTGTGAAATTCTCGGTTTATTCATTAATTTACTGCCCTGTAATGCATAGACATCGGAGAACTTGTTTGTTTTTTACGCACGTGTATATTATAAGGTCATTGCACTAATATTGGTGAATATTGTCCCGAGCTGGGATTTCGAAGGACACGAGCTTGCGAATGTCCGTAGATATCCCGACGAGGGACAATATTCACCAATATCAGTGCAATATAAACCCTTTATTATATAGCTATAAATAGATATGTGCGATTAAATGCTTTATAGATAAAATTCTGTGCTTTTTTTTTTTGTCTGAAAGCAATTCTTACAACAGTGCAAATTGATATTACAAAAGCGATATCATTTTTGCACTAGTCCGACATCATACGTCCTATAACGGTATATTTGGAAGGCATCCGAATAAGCGTGCAATATCAAATACGCGTGCCGATATCGTGTGATATCAGCACGCTTACTCCTCGGATTCTATCGCATATTTTTAATCATTCAATATGTATAGCTGTATAAAATCAATCATAGTTTGTTTACTCTCCCCCTTGCTGTCATTGGTAGGCTATGCTATGTGAATGTGGCACTTTCTAGGCATCTTCTCTATTACCTACTACATGAAAAAAACCGATAGGCTAACATTTTCTTGTACTCTACCAACTCTATGGGCTAATCAAGCAGACGACCGAGAAAACAGGATTTGACATTTCGTGCAAATTGTCTCCATTGGAGACAATTTGCAGGAAATGTCAAAACCTGCTTTCATGGAAAAATAAGAAAACAATATTTAAATATGTCCTTTGCAGAATTTTTACCCTGACTGCAAGCGTTAAGGTAAGGCTTTACCACCTTTGAGCAACAGCTGACAGCCTCTGCAAACAGCAAATTGCCTCCCCCTGTATTTGGAATTTTCAGTAAATGGGGGCTACTCTATAAGGAAAGAATTTGCTCCCAGCAAAATTTTTCCTTTAAGAGTGGTCACCAACGGAAGAAGGAAGACAAGTATCTCCATGTAAGTGTTATTGCCCTTGGATTTGTATCCATTTCCTTCAATTAATTAAAAATTTTCTCGGCAAGTCGTATACATTATTTAATCTAGTCGACCAGTATTTTTTCAAGAAATTATACATTTTCATAGCTCTAGAAAAGGGAGTAATCGGGATAAAAAGGGTCCTGATTTCTCCACAAAACATACCTTTTACGGGTTATAAAAATCGCATCAGTGAGACGATTCTGATGAGTACCTTGGAAACACGAACACGCCGGTTGTGTGGTGAACAGAATAATTCTAATTTGTATCACAACGCTATTGTCATTGGAAAACTAATAAGACAAACAGTTGAACATTTTGGTTCATCATTTTATCTGGAACTATGATATGGACCGAGCCATGCGAAAACGTCTTCGGGCACATCGCGGACATCGAAGGCCCAGATCAGCCTGCGCATCCGCGCAGTCTGATCAGGGCCTTCAGTGTCCGCTAACAGAATCATTGGATATTACAGAATATATGAATGGAGAGCAAAGGCCCGGATGATACTTTTCCACCGAAAAGGGGTTATTGGGTTCCGTAAAGGAGTTTATAAGTATGATATTACAATTTACATATGACATTTGATAATGAAAAAAGCTTTTAACACCGAAAATGCAAAATGTTAAAAAAAAAGATCAGTGGCACATGTCTGGCTTTCTGCTCAGACAGTTGTATACTGTGTGTGTGTGTGTGTGTGTGTGTGTGTGTGTGTGTGTGTGTGTGTGTGTGTGTGTGTTTAATTTTAGAGTAAATCCCAATCAGTTCTAGAGGCCTATAGAATTTCAGGCGAGCTGTCGAATAGTCATACCATGCTCTATGATAGGCAAAAGTGGTACGATTTATTGCCAATTGTTTAATTAATATTATGGACATTTTTATATCATTATCACAATAAGGGGCATGAACAATAGTATATGTGTCCAAGGAACTCTACAATCACAGTAAATAGCATATCAGGCAAATTTCGTAAAATGAAATGGATGGAACATCTGTACTGGTAACAAAACAACGAAAACAAAGGCAGGATGTCGTTTCAGCGAAACATAACGTTCATGGCAGATTTATACCACCATATAAATAAAAAGATTGAAAAGATTTGTTTTAATCATAAATATTAGGGCATGTTTAATGAATCGTTCAGAAGCTGTCCTCCAAAGGATTTTCCCATTTCTTTTAGGAGCTTTGATTCGTGAAAACAAATTGCGGTGTAGAAATTTTCAGGGGATAATTCGCTTGCTGATATCTCGGAAAAATTCTGACTGACCGTGATTTTGAAAATTTGGGAAAGATTCTGACTGATCGTGATTTTGAAGATTTGGAAAAATTCTAACTGACCGTGATTTTGAACATTTCGACTTTAAAATGATAAGTGTTAGCTTTTTGTTACGCTGCGTTTTACTTTCAAGTATACCAGTAGTGCCTATAACAGGTATGTAACAACAACAACAACAACAACAACAACAACAACAACAACATGTACCGTATTTATCCTAAATATTCGGACACCTTTTCTCTTTACCATAATTGTCCTAATATTTGGAAAAGCAAATTTTCTTACCGGTTGATGTGTCTAGAAACTGCTGAATTAGTGGCAAATAGTGTAGTCCCGGATCAGACGCCGCGTTCTGCGGCGTCTGATCAGGACCTACACTGTTTGCACAGGCATGCATGTCCGAATACCTAGAGTAAAACACGGTACCCTAGATTAGATACTTTGTACTTGTTTCACCGCAAAAACATATCTTCAGGGGATAATACTGAAATGCTTCGTCGAGTCGATTTTGTTGATAGCCCACATCACATTTTCTTTCTCAAAACCGCTCCTTTCCGGACCCACTGATGTAATACTCATTACGCACTATACGCGTGTGCGTTACATGCGTAATAAAAATAACAATATTTGCAATAAAGGGACACCAACTAACATAAAATATTTCGCTTTTTACTATTGGGGCTGCTCGTAAAGTAAATAGTTAATCGCTTCCAAAATCGGGGCCACTCTTAACGGAAAGAATATGCTCCCTCCTTTAAGAGTGACCCCTATTTTAGAAGCGATACTAGGAAGTATTTTTTTTTTTTTTTAAGATTTTTCCTTGGGGTGCGTAACAATAATTACGCTACTGGGAGTTATGCTGCTTTGATGATGAAGATGATGATAGGACATAGTTACCGTATTTACCCCAAAAAATGGGACAGATAGTTAATTTGAAACTAGGGTGAATATTTGGTGCCAGCAGAAACGAAGCAACCCACTCCTCCACTTTAGAGTCTTTCGACCGTTCTAAGGCAGTGGTTCTGCTGGTGTGGGTCTTATGTGGTCTGTGTGGTCTTGTGGCTGCTTGCCACGGGGCTTTTTATGCTTTGTCCTGTTCGGTGTCTTATTTTTGTGTTTAGTAGATCCCAGCGGGCACATGACGTTTATATAACGTCGGCTCAACGTCGTTGCAACGTCATGACGTTGCATCGACGTTGAGGCGACGTTTTATTAACGCCATGTGCCCGCTGGGATCCTATCTAGCATTGTGATCATCTTGTTGGGGAAGAGGGAGCTGATTGTTTTGCCTTTATTTTATTTTATTTTATTTTATTTATTTATTTATTTATTTATTTATTTATATATTTATTTATTTTGGTTTGTGGCTTGTGTGCTTTCTGTCATGCTTTTCCTCTTGGTGTCATAAGCAGGTCATGTTCTGTGATTATGGCTTTTTCTGGGCTCTTCTATATTGTTTTTTATGATGATACTACTACTACAACTACTACTACTACTAATAATAATAATAAAATGATAATAATTATAATAATAATAATAATAATAATAAAATGATAATAATTTGATAATAATTTTAATTAAAAAAAATAAAAATAATAATAACAATAGCCATGTTCAGGATCTACACCGGTTGCCATTCATCCCATAGATTTTATACATTCCAGCTGGTAGTAAAATAAGTTTTTACGAGTAGGTGTCCGAATATTTAAATAAGGTAGGCCTGACCAAGTGGGCCGCGCCAAGAGAAAATGTGTCTTCTAGCATACACAAAATGCGAAAATTCAGATTCATCCCACGCATGTGCAAAGTCCAGTCCTGGCATTTGCTCTCCATTGATACATTCCATAGTGTCTAATGATTCTGTTAGCGGACAGCGAAGGCCCTGATCAGACTGCGCGGATGCGCAGGCTGACCTGGGCCTTCGCTTTCGCATATGCCCGAAGACACTTCTTCGCATGGCACACCCTAAATAATGGTGCGAGTCTTATATGTATGTGTCTAAAGGCTACGTACTTATATTGATTTTCCTCATATATTTTATACATTTTTGCAAATGTTCTATAGACCATAACTTTTTTTTTCCTAGTTTCAAGTGGTCAATACTTGCCTAACAGCAGTTCCTCTAAACAAATCAAACAAGAAACGGAATGGTAGGTTATATGTCACAAAATCAGCTTCCGCCTATTTGAACCTTGTAGGAGGTCACGACAGGTGTAAGGGTAATTTTGTACCCTAGATGATTTTCTACTTTCATTATCAAAGCAACCAAACAAAATATGCAAGTTTTTTTTGTTTTTTTATTTATTTTTTTTTCAATATGTACTGCAGAATTTCCTGAATTATACAGACTGACCAATTCTGGCATCAAAGCAGACTAAAACACTTTATGACAGTCACAAAATATATGGCATTATCTTCCGCTAGGTGGCATTTTTCAAGTACTGACCTATCTGATTTCAGCATCCTTGGTACGGAACCGGACTACTTTTCAAGACATTATCTTCCGCTTGGTGGCATTTGTTGTTTTGACGGTTGTTTTGACGGTTTTCCCAAAATCTATATTTAGATACTGTATACAAAGATTTGCACTGAACAATTTTTTTTTTTTTTTTAATTATTTTTCCCGTTTGAAATTATTATATTTTTAATAAATTTAGAGCGAAAAACAAGCTTGATTTCTCCAGACATATTATTTATAGTCGTTTTCCGCTTGCTACTTTTTAGCGACAGAGTTTTGAGTTATGCGCACCGCGTATTAATATTATCCAGTATAGGATAGTGTTGTTTGTGTTGAGGTTTTACGGCCCAGTCAACCCAATGGGTCATGTCGAGCGCGGTCAGTTTACCTAACCACACGTTTACTGGGCAGGCTTAGTCCTCTAAACGGTTAACCAGTATTGTGCACATTCTTTCGCCAGAAACTGACAACTACCCTTCTTGAACCAGCGGAAGGGAGAGAATGACCGTAGAAAATATTTCATGATCAATCTCCACGAAAGAATGTTGCCGACTTCGGCGGGGGTTGAACCCGCGACCTCCTGGTCTCCAGTCGGACGGCGCATCCAACTGAGCCACCGAGGCAGGCTACAGGATAGTGATGTGTCATAGCAGAGAGGTCAATCTTCGAAGAATATGGCATACGCAGGCAACGAATGTATGGAACTATTTATTATGGAACTATTTTCGTATGTAAACCAACCCGGTGCTCTATAAAATTTAGCAGCCCGTGACATTTTAGTTTTCTTTCTAGTAAAATGTGCTTAATACCTAGTGCTTACTACTTAGTATATATAGACTAGTGTTTAAACCCATTTTGACTGAATAAACCCCACCCCCACCCTTCCCACTATTTATTGGAGGAGTCGAATTTCAATTTTAAATATGTCAGGCTATGAGATATTCCTAGAGAAAACTGCCTAAACTATTTGCAAACAGGAAAGACCCTGATCCGACGCCGCATTCTGCGCGTCCGATCTGGGTCTGCACTGTTTGCCAGTTACCCTTTAGGGGTTCTTCAGGCTAAAATGGGTTAATATCTAGTTGTGGGGCAGTGGGTCGGCAAATGACATCCCGATTGTAATGTAATAACTTATGTCTTATCTAATGGTTTGCTACTGGCATATAGAAAATGTTTCAACAGGGCGTCGCTGTAATATCATAATGTTCTAACTGGCTTTTTTTCATTTTTTGAGAAAAGCGCAATCAAAACTCTTAGTCTTAATATCTTTGTTTCTGATGAACGCATTGAGGCGATTCTAATGAGTACACACAACATACATTTTTATTGATAAAATCAGAAAATTTCCTCAGCATATCTTTGATATATGTTTTCTTAAGCTGTCGAAGAATTTCCTAGGGACTCAAAAAACGAGTTCGAATCAGCCACGGTAAACGAGCCATCAGTGTTCGAGTCATTGAAAGTTTACTGTGTGTCTTAGTTTCGGGCATTTTGGCGTATAAATGCTAGACAGTAATTCACTGTACCTCTGAAGCATCCTAGGGAAATATAAATATGCTGTCATTTATTTTGAAAAGACTTGGACATTGTGGTTCCGTTTCACTGATGCTAACATTGCAATTTTCTTGCCATCTGTCTTGGTATGCTCTCCTGTGCCTTCCAGAGAACTGATCACGTGACTTGACTCTGAGGTACTGATTGGCAACAGTCGGATTTTTTAATTCATGTGGGCATTCGGATTTTCATTTAAAAGTCAAATTTCGACATACGACAGCATGATACTATAAATAGCTCTTTTCAGTGTAGCGTTACATAGAGTTTATTTATTTGTTTTGATCGATTAAGGAGAAATAATTCTCTAGTGTTCTAAGGCTTGCGCGTAAAAAACGAGTGAGAGAAGCGAACGAGTTTTTTACACGAAAGCCTTAGAACACGCTTGAATTATTTCTCCGTAATCGATCAAAACAAACAAATAAACTCTTTATTACATTTTCATTCATGTTTTAGCTTTGAATTTTCACATTCAGCCGTTATGATTTCCTACCTAAATAGTTCCAGTCAGTGCATGAATTTCAGGAAGCGTGATTTATTTTGAAAATCAGTCGCCATCTTGTTTTCATTTTAATGCAAAAATCATCTGTGCTTGAAATACGGAGTCAACAGTGTCACAAAAGTTGAACTGGATTATAAAAAAAATCATACTTTTTATTTACGTTGCAGGTCTTTCCTCAAAAATCGCAAACTGGACGTGAAAATTGCCGTCTGATCTCCATCATTTTATCAAATCCGCGAAACGTCAGCTATTGTTATTGTTGTTATCAACAACGTCAGCAACGTCGCCTAGCAATTATGACGTCAAAACGTTCGAAATGAAATAATTCGCTCGGTGAATTATCGATTCTACTCCTCGCCCACATAGCCAATGGTTAAACTCAGTGATTTATTATGCAACAAATCACTGGGCGGAAGAATGCGACGCTATCTGGCGCCGTTCCGACGTCATTTGGACACTTTGCTGACGTCAGTCCGTTTCCACGACGTTAGACGGTGTAATGTCATTTTTCTCACGTCAACAACGTCAGAAATGCATGTAAACGTCAGTGTTACAGTCAAAACTGTTGGCGGGATTTTTGTTTTCGCTGGCGGAAAGTTTGAAGATTCTGAAGGATACAATTCCTTTTTCGCCGTTTTCTATGTGTTAGAAGCGAAATAGATCAGCTCTTGTGCGTGATTTGTTGAGTAATAAATCACAGTTTGTCGGTCAGTTGTAAGAAGATAAATCACTCGCGCTGCGCGCTCGTGATTTGATCTACTTTACAACTGACCTCCAAACAGGGATTTATTACTAAACAAATCACTGCTAGAGCTGATCTGTTTCTTAATTAGAATTCACTGAGAAATCTCAGTAAGTCACTGCTGAAAATGGAATAAAGTGGTATAACCAAATTATATGACCCTGCTCACTTATGGTTTTAATTGGGCATATAAGCTCAATGATGTGCCATATACTAAACCAGCGAAAATAAGACCCAGCCTGTGCCCCTACACCGTCTGTTCAGTCTTCGCAGTTTGCTGCATGAATTCCACAAGGTCTATAGCTTGTTCATGCGAATAAGGAAGATTCTGCTCAAACTGCATGCATAGCTAGATAAGGGGGTGGGGGAGGGGGCGGGGTAGCCACATAATATTTTTCTTATTTCTCCAGAAAAACATATGCTGTGGGTACTCATTAGAAGCGCCTTGGTAAGGCGCTTCTAATGAGTACCCACAACATATGGTTTTCTGAGAAATAAGAAAACTATCAGACTCAGAGTACTTTTCGATTGTAAAGCTCGCTTGATCTGGAGCGATGCATGCAGTCTGTCCGGAGTCTTCGCTTCTCACAAGCCATACAGTTGGTTTTTATTCTGATTAAACTTTTATTTAAAGCCCATGTCATACCTGCCAATTTACCTGGAAAAATCCAAGAACGAAACATACGAATACAAAACCTAGGAGCGACGGGGAAAATTGCCGAAACCACCGGGGGAATGGTTTTTCCTGAAGAGATTTCTGCTACACTAGAGATTGATGGTTGGGAGGCCAAAACAGTTCAAGCTAGGCGAACTAAGAAACAGCGATTACCTGTTGTTGAAGAAATTGGCTTTTATGAAACAAAGAAGAAGAAAATGGTGGCACCGGTAAATTTTGTTTTGTGTTCAGATATGGTCGCACCTGCAGTAATATTGTTTCTGTATTCAGATATGTGCACACAGCCAGTTGTTTTATATATTCAGAAGTGGGAACACCGACAAATGGTTCTTTCTGTCTGAAACGGTTACACGAATACACTGAATAATATCTGTACATAAATAAAATCGCACCTGTAATTGTTTCTGTATTCAAAAACGGTCGCAAAACTCTATTCAGAAACGGTCGCATCAATATTATGGCTTCTGTATTCAAACTACTCGCATCTGTAATTGTTTCTGTATTCAGAAAAGGTCGCAAAACTGTATTCAGACACGGTCGCACCAACAAGTGCTTCTTTATTCAAAATCATCGCACCTGAAATTGTTTCTGTATTCAGAAATGGTCGTAAAACTGAATTCAGAAAGGTTCGCAATACTGAATTCAAAAATGGTCGGACCAATAATTGCTTCTATATTCAAAATCATCGTATCTGTAATGGTTTCTGTTTTCAGAACCGGTGGTAAAAGCAAGAGTTCGGACAATATGGCCTCAGCAAACATTGTAGACTCAGATCAGACGCACAGAACGCGGCGTCTACAGTGTTTGCCATTCACCAACCAGTTCTCCAGGCTCATTTACACGTTAATTATTCAGATTTTAGTATGGCGAGGAGTTTTGGTATACAAGTATTTAAGTATATACGGTAATGCGTTTGCTTAAGATTACATTGATGTGTTCTACAGTAACCAAATACAATCAAACCTGTGTCAAGCAAGCACCTATGGAAAGGCCAAAAATTGGTTGCTTAAGACAGGTGCTTGCTTAATACAAGTAAATTTTCATCTTTTTTACCTTTAATGCGATCTGCATTGGTGACTTGTTCGGACAGATAATTGCTTAATACAGGTGGCTTTTAAGATTTGATGGTAATACTTTCTCAGCTACCATTCTTCTTGAATCTATATTGCACCGTTATCGGCTGCTCGACAGGATTCCTGTCGGTCTGTCGAGCCGATAACGGTGCGATATAGATTTAAATAGAATGGTATCTGAATTTAGTGGACAACAAAGGCCTGAACAGACTGCGAGAATGTTCAGATTGCTACAGTTCTAATGCTTCATAGACAAACTTTCATGTTTATTTATTTATTTATTTATTTATACATTATTTTATTTATACATTATTTTAAGAGAGTAAGCACATTTAGCTATACAGCTAGTCTACCATGTGGCCTCCCTAAAATCTATTCTACAACAATATATACAAATATTATATAATTATAATTATTACTAACCAGTTAAACATGAAAATAACAACAGTCATCCAAATACTGTAAATATAAAATGACAATAAAAGCAAATTACAGTTTTTAAGATCATCATTGTAAGACGATATATACACTACAACCTCTTTATAACACGGTTCGTTATAACACGATTTTGGATATAACACGGTTCAAAGATGGATCCCAAAAATGGTCATTTTTCAATATAATCTATACATTTTTGTTTGGATACAACACGGTTGTTTAACTAACACGGTTTATGCTATGGACCCAAACAGTAGTGTTATAAAGAGGTTGTGGTGTATAACAGTTTAGATGCACTGATGGTTAGTGCAAACATTGTATCAACAAGCACCAGTAATAAGCAATACCTGAGCGAGAACGCGGGGACGAGAGACATGTGGCGGAAACCAATGTCCAAAACAGCATGTCTCGTCATCGGAACTCGGCAAGGGAAATGCTCAAGGCCAAGTCGACACATTGCATATGCATATGTATGGCACAATGCATATGCATATGTATGGCACGACCAAGATATTCTTACTGTCTTTAATGTTAGCGTGGTTTTATTTTAATACTTTCTACAGGACACGACGTTTTACACCAGTTCTGATGGCTCGTTTGCATGTCAGCCGAAAGACAACGGAATCAACAAGAATGATTGCTCTTTGGTATGTCAGCTATTTTTGTCAAATAAAACGTATGTTTCTGTGTATAGGCATAAATGTAGTTCTTTAATGCATAACATACTGAGTAAAACCTTCAGCAGACGACCTTTAGATTTTTCGAATTTTTCACAGAAAATGGGTTTTGGTATTTCAAGCAAATCCTTAGGAGACAAAAGTGACACGAAATGTCAATGCCTTTTTTTTCTGGGGAAGACAAAGAATAAAATCATAATGTTGTCTGTCGAATTCTTAGGAGACAATGTGAATGAAATGTCAAAGCCAGTTTTCTGGGAAAAATAAGAAAAATATTTCAATATGTCCTCTGCTGAAACTTTTACCTAGCATTGTTTGACATTAAGATTTGCCCCAGTTTCTCAAATGCCGACAGCTTGTGTGGACAGGAATCTATTTCCCTAGTACTAAAAATCTTTCACACACTCTTAAATGAAAGAATTTGCTCACATAAAGACAATTTATGCAGATCGAATTTGCTTCCCTGGAATTTAACGCTTAGCATGCTGGGAAAAATTGAGCAGATGACATTTTGAAATAATCTTTTTTTCCCAGAAAAAAAAAGGTTAGACATTTCATGTTAATTGTCAGGAGAAAATTTTCATGAAATACCTACGGAGCCCCGGAGGGGACATTTCTTTTCCAATATTTTGCAGAAAGGAAATCAAAACAATAAAAGTAGAATGGAAATGAAAACAAAAATTACGTCGTTTAAACGATATAATATATCGTTTAAACGACATCTTTATCTTTATTCCTAAACAGTAGAATGGAAATTGAAACAAAATATATGTCGTTTAAACGATATTTTTATATTTCCATTATGAAAGATCAGAATGAAAATTCAAACACAAACAAGAGGCCCATTGGCCACGGCTCACTCACCTGAGTGAAATAGCAACTGCTGATATGCAGGTGTTATACAACATTTTTTTTTCTATCCTGTCATGGCAAGTAATAAAAGGACTATCATTTGGTGGGAATCTGAATGCTTTCTGTGTTATTAAGCCTTATGTGAATTTGAGGGGGCAGGGACTAGCCCATAGCGATCCTTGGCTGGTGTCATTGAATGCACCTTATTATCATGAACAACAATATATATGGTTTAGGGGTGAGGATCTGAACGGTTCCTGAGATATTAAGCCTTGTATGAACTGAAGCGGTCGGACATACCCCCAGAAGACCACAGGTCAGTGTCATTGAATATATCTTATCATAAAGAACAATATATATGGTTTAGGGGTGGGGTTCTGGACGGTTCCTGAGATATTAAGACTTGTATGAAGAGAAGGGGTCGGGCATACCCCGAGGGGACCACAGGTCTGTGTCACTGGATGTGTCTTATCATAAGGAACAATATATATGGTTTAAGCGTAGGGATCTGAACGGTTCCCGAGATATTAAGACTTATGTGAACTAAAGGGGTTGGGCATACCCTAAAGGGACCACAGATCTGTTTCACTGGATGTTTCTTATCATAAGGAACAACAATATATATGGTTTAGGGGCGGGGTTCTGAATGGTTCCCGAGATCTTAAGACTTATGTGAACTGGAGGGGGGGGGGGGGTAGGGTATACCACCTGGCGACCCATGGCTGGTGTCATTGGATACATCTTATCATAAGGAACAAGAATATATACGGTTTAGAGGTGGGAATATGAATAGTTTCTGATATATTTTGCTTTCATGAACAGGGGAGGGAGATTCTGAATGGTTTAAGGCCTTTATGAAGTGAAGTTAGTGGGGCATGCCCCTAGGGGACCCCAGGTCAGTGTCACTGGATGCATCTTATCATGAAGAATATAAATATATATGGTTTATCGGTGGAGATCTGAATGGTTTCAGTGATATAAGCCTTTTATGAAATGAAGGGGGTGGGGCATGCTCTCACAGGGACCCTTTGAAACCCATTTGCAAAACTTCATATCCATATCTATCATACCTCAGATTTCAAAACAATCCGTCCAGTGGTTATTGAGAACTTATCCGGACAAAATTAGGACAGATTTTAGCATGCCCAGGGGAGCCTTTGGGTCCGCCATTTTGAAGTTTGAACTCTTTGTAACTCTACTGCACAACTTTATAATCATATTTATCATATCCCAAAATTTCAGACCAATCCTTCTAGCGGTTACTGAGAACTTGTGCGGACAGAATTTGGACAGAAAGAAATGAAAGAATTTGGGCAGAAAAAAAAAGTAGGAGAAAAGAAAATAAAAACAAGAAACAGAACAAAAACCAGGGCCCATTTGTTCAAAGCGTCGTTAGCTTAACGAGCTCGTTAAGGGTCATTTCGTTAACAGCGGATTCAATATACAATATTCTGATATTTTTTGCTGAAAAAATGTGCACTGCAAAAGCTACTCACATTTTTCAGCAAAAAATTTCAGCATATTTGCGTACCACTCGATGTAAATTTCAACGAAACGTTAACTAACGACATCATTAGTTTTGAACAACTGGGCCCTGTAAATCTCCCCACTTCGATTGGGAGACTTAATTAGTGTGCTTGTGTGCTTTTGAAGGAGTTGTCATTTATTTATTTATTTTTAAAATTTTATCTTGCCATAGCAACCAAACAAAATTATGGCTGATCATAAAACTAAACTGGGTAGACAACAGATGATCATAACTGCCAAAGATGGTTCACATCACTTCACTGGTTATAGAGAAAATGCAAATTAACCATTTTCCAATTATAAGTCTATGGGATCTTTCTGCTGCCTTAGCAACCAAGCTAAGAGGCAGACCACCGCTATTTTAGCTATCATTAAACACCTTACCCAAGCAACATTGCTACAAATAAGGGACAAGCGGCTTCAATGGTTTTGGAGGAGTTGTCGTTTGATAGTGCATACGGACATACGGACGACCAGACGGACGACCGGACGGACGGACGGACGACGGACAAAAAGTGATTATTATAACTCATCCGGAGCATAGCTCAGGTGAGCTAAAATACGACATACATGTATTATGTCGTTTAAACGACATATTTTTGTATAAATTTCCACTCTACGTTTTCGGAATTGAAAGCTAAGGATGTCGTTTGAGCGACGTATTATATCGTTTAAACAACATAATTTTTGTTTTCATTTCCATTCTACTTTTATTGTTTTGATTACTTTTCTGCTAAATATTGGAAAAGAAATGTCTCCTCCGGGGTTCCATTATCAACATAATATGTCGTTTAAATGACTTATTATGCCGTTTCTTCAACATAAGGATCTCGTTTAAACAACATACTGTCTAATTTCTTTTTTGCTAAATATTGGAGTGGAAATGTCCCTACATGGGCTCCGTATCAAACCTGATTTTCTTTACCAGTTTGTCGTCTGTTGAATTTGCAAAGATAACGGTAAAGATTATATTGTTTCAAAATTGAGGGGTAGATGGTTGAGGGGTGGTGTCCAAAGAGATAACATCTATTTGGACAGAGTAATCCCTAATGAGAAAGAAAGTAAAATTTACCATTTCAAAGGTACTTTCCTTGAAGTCGTATCGATGTCCCTTAATTTTATAAGCTCTGCATAACGCACATGTTTTCTGAACTCTCTTCTCAATGTTTACCCTTTCAGAGAAAATAAATCTGATATTTCATGGGAATCGTCAACAGGGGAGCTCATTTTTTTCTTTAGAGTAGACCCTTTTTCAGGATGAGTACAAAACTTTTTGACATAGATACCTATCAATTTTCCTTGGAATGGACAAGGGTAAACAATATGGAGGAGGGGGAGATCCCCTAAAAATAATCGGCCTTGTTTCCTTGTTCCCTAAAGTTGATTTTCAAACTTTTCGTGTTCCCATATTTCCCAAAATTAGTTTCGTTCCCTTGTTCCCTTAAAAATTTGCCAATTTTCTCTTGTTCTCTGAAAATAAATGGACATGTTCCCTTGTTCCGCGAACCCCTTGGAAGGCCTTAATACGAATCCGTAAGAATGTGCATAGGTGATATTATAAAATATATCAGACGTCAAAACGACAGAATCGTAGCAAGTTGAGTCATTAAGGTAGATGGGTTCACTTGAAATATATTGCCGTCAGTTTGCAATATACGACTAATTCTGAGATCGGTAGTTGCCTTCATGGCATTTGGAACTTTTCACAAAAATGTGGCCTACTCTTGAACGAACGAATTCGAGGGAGCGAAATCGTTTCTTTAAGAACAGTCTCCAGTCAACACCCAATGAGAAGCAAGGTAAATATTTCCATCCCTTCGAGAATGGGGTGGAGATTACGTAATTTATGATGTCACAAAATAGTAATGCCTACTATTCGTATATGTACCCTTTTTCTGATTTTCTCCCTAAACGTAGAAGCTAAATTTGCTTGGGAAGATCTGGATTACTAGAATTTCCACGTTTCATGTTTTTTGCTGTTGCTTTTTTTATTTAAATTTCTTTTAAAAAGACAGGTGTGGTTTTCGGCGAAACAGAGAATTGCTTTTTCAAAGGCAAGAACAATAAGGCCTTTTGTACACCGAGACGAAATGGTACTGACGAATGGATACAGCCTGCAAACGGTAAGACAGCCTCAGATAAGAGGGGATATAGACATAATATTTTTCTTATTATCCCCACCCCAGCCAACAATGTTTGCGTTGGTGGGTTATATTGTTTTCACGTTGTCAGTACGTACATCTGTCCGTAATTGGTTTCTCTATGTAAAGATATTTTTGAGGGTATTCATTAGAAGCGACTCTGGGAGGCGCTTTTAATGAGTCCCCAAAACATGTGTTTTGCGGAGAAATAAGAAAAAATATCAATATTTTTTTTGTAAGAAAAAAAAAACCTTATTTGGCTCTTATGATAAATACGCAACCTGGGAAAAACGTCCCTTACGACATATGAAAACACCCAACACCCATCTGCGCTGTCATCATTGGATACTGTAGAATGCATCGGCGAACAGAGAAGGCTGTTGTTAGACTGCACGGATCATATGACAGTTGAGCAAGGTAAAGTATTTCCTACAAGATTGCATGTGCGCCCAGCAAAGCCTCAGCTCATCTTGCGATTCTGCGCAGTCTAATTACAGTCATCGCAGTGCACCCTGTGATGTTGAACTGGAACGCATTCTTGCATATTGATTCAGTTGGTTAGAGTACTAATCAGTACACTCTCGTACCATTATTATATCAAAGAAAAGATTTCACTTAATTATCACCATTTGCTTCCTAACCTCAAACTACCCGCATGTCTCGAACAAGTGTCCATGGCCACAAAGATGTTCGAGCCATTGAAGGTCAACTTTATTAAGTTAAGACCTCATAAATGATTCAGACCATGACTGTAAATTGCTAATGTTATAGCAAACAGTTTAGGTCTTGTTTAGACGGCACATTCTGTGATGTTTGTTCTAAATCTACACTGTTTACAAGGTCCAAAATTGTTTTGATGCGCAATATTAACCCCTAAAGCGCAAACCACAACTGCAGCAGACGACATTTCGATTTTTTTTTCTTAATTTTCAAAGAAAATGTCGTGACATTTCATGTGAATTGAGTTAACCCTTAACGCGCTAATCACAATTACGACAGACGACACTTTGAAATAATTGTTTTTTTTTTTGTTTTGTGTGTGTGTGTGTGTGTGTGTGTGTGTGTGTGTGTGTGTGTGTGTTTAATGTGTGTGTGTGTGTGTGTGTGTGTGTGTGTGTGTGTGTGTGTGTGTGTGTGTGTGTGTGTGTGTGTGTGTGTGTTTTGTAGAGAAAGTAAGGCTTCACATTCAAGTGAACCTGCTGCTAGTCAGATGATTCAAACGAAATGTCAAGTTTTTTCTCTGAAATAAGGCTTGTCATTTCATGTGAATCACCATTCACATGAAATGTCAGTTTTATATTCTCTGAAAATAACAAACTCATTTTAGAATGTCGTCTTCTACAAATTTGATTAGGGCTTTAAGGGTTAAAAGGCCATTACTGGCAAACTAAAAAAGTCTCATTGTTTCAGACCACCATCCGCCAGATCTTGACAGACGTCGAAAACGTGATACTAGTGAACGTCAAGGACGACAAAAGAGACAAATAGTATATCCTGACAGTACAGCGAGGGTAATAAATATCGCCGTAGTCTACGACTTACCTTATATGCAAAGGTATGTATTTATCATATACAAATAAATGAATTATAGAAAAAAAAAAAAAAAAAACATTAGTCACATATAATGCATATTTCCAACGAGTGATATTGTCACAAGTGAATTATTAAAAAAATGATATACAGTCGAACCTCAGTAACTCGAAAATCTTGGTACCATGGAAATTTGTTCGAGATATGGGTAGTTCGAGCCACTGAGGGTTCATCAAGATGCCAGATCAGGAAGCAAATAAGAAAATATTTTACGGAATCTTTTTCGATCTTCTAGACAATAAATGGTATGTTGAGTGTACTCATTAGAATCGCCTTGATGTGGCGACTTTAACGAGAGCACACACAACATACAATTTTATGATAAAGATAAGAAAGTTTCCATAAATATGTTTTCTGGAGCTAATGGTAGAATTACGTAGGGACTCAAAATAACGAGTTCGAAGTAGTCATGATAAACGAGCCATCGGTGTTTGAGTTATTGAGGTTTTATATATTCATGTGTGAAATACAATACTGAGGAACTCCTTTTTTCACATTTAATGGTCCGCACTTTGAGAACCATTTGAACAGTAACAACACAAAATTCCCACCAATCCATGACTTTCTTTGTGTTCAGATTCTGTTTTCAACTATATTTTCCAAGTGGCTGTCTGAAAGTATTTTTCCATCTTTTAGTATATGTTTCGTACGAGTATTTTAGTACGTATTTCGACAATGCCGTCTTAGCTAGAAACATTCGGCTCACCTCGTATGATCCCGGACCGAAGGTCCTTCATCATGATGTAGATACGGAATCATACGAGATTTGCCGATTCCACCCGGAAAATCTACCTTATGTACCAAGTCCTCTGAATTAGCGCACCATTCATTTCAAATAAAACAAGCAAAATAAAAAAAATTAAGTCCCCCCGCCTATTAGAAATCTTCCAAACAAGAGCATCGGTGAAACCGAAGAATGCTCCCCGAAGATGCGCAGTAGTGGGAGGGTTATGTTAGTGAAAGAGTAAAATACTTTAAGAGATATGCTACAGAGAAGCTTATTATTGCAATCAAAGCGCTGTAGATGCTGGTGGCTTGTGCATCAGAAGGCCCAATGACAAATGACTAAAGATTCATTTGAAAGCCTGTAAAATGTACAAAAAAAACAAAAAACAAAAAAAAACAAAAAAACACACACACACACACAAAAAAAAAAAAAAAAAAAAAAAAAAAACTGTGGGAGGAGTTGTGCTCAGGAGTTGTACCCACTACTATATGCACTTTCATAGTACTGAAGCATGAAAAAAGCGTGTGTTAAAAGTTAAAAATGTGAAAAAAAAAGTAAAACAAAAAAAGTAATTTCAAGATTCTATAAAAAGCATATGCATATCTTCAGACTATGGTTAAAACATCTGTATAGTTTCAGTGGGAATGGTATAAAACTGTAGGAGTAGTTGCACTCACAAGGTACCTACTGCATATACATTTTCATAGTATTGAAGCATGAAAAAAAGTGTACATTAAAAATGTGAAAAATTAAAAACAAAAAAAAAATATTTCAAGATTCTGTAAAAAGCACATGCATATCTTTAGACCATGATTAAGATACTGTGAAGTTTCAGAAGGATCGATATAAAACTGTAGCAGGAGTTGCGCTCACAAAGTTCCCACTACAAACTTGGAACCATGCAAAAAAAAAAGTTTAAATTAAAAATGTGAAAAAAGCGAAAGAAAATAGCTTAAGGATTCTGTAAAAAGCACATGCATAACTTCAGACTATGGTTAAAACACTCAAAAGGATCGGTCTAAAACTGTAGGAGGAGTTGCACTCACAAGGTGCCACTTACATATACACTTTCATAGTATTGAAGCATGAAAAAAAGCCTAAGTTAAAAGTGTGAACAATTTGAAAAAAATATTTCAGATTCTGTAAAAACCACATGCGTATCTTCAGACCATGATTAAGATACCTGTGAAGTTTCAGAAGGATCGGTATAAAACTGTAGGAGGAGTTGCGCTCACAAGGTCCCCACTACAAACTCTGAACCATGCAAAAAAGTCTAAGTTACTAATGTAAAAAAGTGAAAAATATTAACTTAAGGATTCTGTTAAAAGCACATGCAAATCTTCAGACCATGATTAAAACACTGTAAAGTTTCAAAGGGATCGGTCCAAAACTGTAAGAGGAGTTGCGCTCACACGGTACCTACAACAAATTCGGAACTACTCACCACGCATCACGCATCACGCACCACGGAAAGCCAAAGTTTTCTTCGAAAAGGCGAGGGACAATAACTGTATCATTCATTTCAGATTAGCGACACTGAATAGCGGAAGTTACTCACTGGCTATAGCGGATGCAGAATTAATGGCAGTGTTGATCACAAATGAGGTATTTCGTCTTAAAAAACAATCTCTTGAAATGTATGTTAAATGTCACAGACGATGACAGAATCTTTTGTATATGGTTCAAGAATTTGTGTGACTTTGTAAGAAGAACCCAGCAGGCACACAGCGTTGATATAACGTCATTTCAACGTTGATTCAACGTCAATGACGTTGAATCAATGTTGATACGACGTTGTTTCAACAGTGTATGCCTGCTGGGAAAATATACAGTCAGTGTAACTTACCTACAGCAGCTACCACTGCGATAATACAAAATCGGTTTTTGAAGTGAGATACATGGCTGTTGTAGAAAGGTTAGTTAAATAGCAAAACATCAGCTTGTGAAATCAAATCATGTTAGAGGCTGTAATAGAAAAGTGGGTGTTGTTGAGATGTAACCATGCGGAGAGGTTCCACTGTATGTGATTTTTGCTTTCTCAGTTTGGTTTAAAGTGACAGATTACCGGTTTAAAGTGACCGATTACAGGTTTAAAGTGACCGATTACAGGTTTAAAGTGACGGATTACAGGTTTAGAGAGACCGATTACAGGTTTAAAGTGACCGATTACAGGTTAAAAGTGACCGATTACAGGTTTAAAAAGACCGATTACAGGTTTAAAGTGACCGTTTACACTTGGAAGATTTTCTGCCATCTTTTACAAGGATGACAACTTTTGTGATTTCAAGTTTGCTTATTGTACATGAAACCCATTCTGGAGGAGACGATTCTAAAGGAAAGAATTTGCTCCCAAGAAGACTAGATTAATCTAAATCCCTTTTCAGAAGGGAGGTAAGAACAATTTTGACAGAGTTTCTCCCTGAAAGTGTATCTGCACCCCTTAAACAATCCACCTTGTTGTGATACTGTAAAAACGATAAATCCTTTAAGCTCTGCAGACCAAAACATATGAGCCAGCGCATGGCAAAACCTACAAAATGGCATGTGCGCCCAGCGAAGACTCAGATCAGCCTGGGCATCCGCCAAGTCTGATCAGAGTCTTTGCTGTGCACTCCATGAGTAGCTAAGGACCCAAGGTTTATTCATGCGGACAGCGAAGACACTGATCAGACTGGGCGGATGCCCAGGCTGATCTGAGTCTTCGCTGGGCACACTTCCCATTTTGTAGGTTTTATCTTATCATGTTCTGGCTCGTATACCCTTGAAAACAGTGTAGATCAAGATGAGACGGCAAATCATCAGGATCTACACTGTTTGCAATTCTTTTTTTTTTTTTTTTTTTTTTTTAATTTTTCTGACATCCCTACATTCAACGATGGATGTGTCTAAAATCAATGTTGGCAGACCCCACATCAGAAACTCAGGGGTGAAAGGATAAAGGCACCGGAGATTTAATTCGTTTCAGGTCAAAGACTACTAAATCTGTCAGAACAGTGGTTACGCCAGAAAGAGGCTAAAATTCTGGATTTTTTTTTCATAGATATATATTCGTTTAGAGCTTTTTTACATGTTTTGCTGCCAGATTTGGTTAAAATGTATACTTTAGGCAGTTCTGCTGTTGCTGTTGGCAACAGTTTAGGTCTCGAATGGTTGCTTTGGAAAAATGAGACTAGAAGGATTTATACCGGTCGAGACCATGTAAACATTATGGGGTCCGTTAGTTTAAGAGAAGCCTCTTACATGGCATATAACTTACCACATCCTTTCTGGTTTTCGAATTTACAGAGAGCCGGGTGTCAGACAGTGACCAAGTGTTACCCTTTGAATTTAAAGCAAAATGTCCATTGGTTTCAGGCCATTTGCAGTAATGTATGTAATATTAACAATGTCTCAAACATCTTTTGGCCCATGGAAGTTTGCTAGGCATGGGGAAGTTCAAGTCACTGACGGTTAATCATAGCTCCAGGTCAGGATGCAAATGAGGATAAATTAGGGATGTCTTTTCCATCTTCTATAAAATAATGGTATGTTGTGTGTACTCATTAGAATCGCCTCATCGAGGCGATTCTAATGAGTACACACAACGAACAGTTTCGTTATAAAATAAGAGAAACTCCCGAAAATATCCCTAAATATTTGTTTTCTTGAGCTATCGGAGGAATTTCCAAGGGACTCGAAAACGAGTTCGAACCAGCTTTGGTACATGTAAACAACCCATTGAGTCATTGATAATAACCGTTTCAGCCTGGTAGACCAAACAATCAATTATGCATACAGTGTAGATCCAGATGAGACGGCTCACAACGAGCCGTCTCATCAGAATCTACACTGTTTAGATTTTTTATTGATACCCCTATTTGCAGCAATGGACATGTCCAAATTCAAAGATTAAAGAGTCCATTGCAGAAACCCAGTGATGAAAGGGATACCTAAAACCAGTGATACCTGGTCTCTATCATTAACTGTAAGTGCATGAGATATGAGGCAAAATCCTGACCTTAAGATAAATGGACATGTATCTCTGTGGAAGAACTGCGACAGAAGACTGCCTTTGAACGGGCAACAGTAATACTGTTTGGGGGCTTTAGCCGTCGACCTTAGTCCTCGTGTAATACGCCATACTTTTCATAGGCGAAATGTTCCGAGATGACATGTCAAGAGACTGAAAACCTGTCTACGGTTTTGTGGCAAATACTTCAGAAAAGATGTTCTAGCAAATAGTGTAGGGCCACATCAGACGACACTAAATTCGGCTTTTAATCAGGGTCGACACTGTTTGCCACTCGTCCGGCAGTTTTGGAAACAGCAACAGAGAGCAAAGTGGGCCTGTTCAAATATTTGCAATAGTATGATAAGGAGTTGACATTTGCAGTTGACGACATTTTGAAATAGTTTTATTATTATTTTTTTTTTTTTCAGATAAAAAAGGCCTGATATTTCATGTGAATCGGATGCATGCCAAACCTTATTTTCTATGAAAACCGAACTGCAGAGGGAAAAAAAGGAAATATTTTTTCATACTTTAAAGAGAAAATAAGGTTTGATATTTCATGTGAAGCGTCTGTCTTTCCTAGCAGACGATTCAGTAGTAGTAATAGTTGTACTTTAATACTTGCCAAGCTGTGGACAATCTCAGCAGACGAAAAACTGATAACATTTTTCTTATTTTTCCTAGAAAATAGGATCTGAAACTCCATGCAAAGTGTCACTGAGGAGACAATTTGTATGAAATGTCAAATCCTATATTCTAGGAAAAATGAGAAAAATATTTCAAAATATCGTCTGCTGAAATGCAAAGCATTGAGGTTCAAGATACATTGGTTTAATTTGAAATGATTTCAGATAACATACCATTACCAGACTGTTAAACAGTACAACAGGGATCTGCGAGGGAATCTGCTTGACCTTGCCTGTAACCTTGTCCTAGTTCGATATCCACAGGTTGGTATCTCTCTCTCTCTCTCTCTCTCTCTCTCCCAGGTTAACAATCGTCCCTCAAATTAAGGTCGACCTTAAGTTTGACGATCGAGATTTGCAAAGCACATTTTGCGCATACCCATGAAAGCTGATTTTCAGCGATGACATTAATAAGTACAATTCGATATCATCTACTAAATTACATAAAACTATGCATTTTTAATTATCTTTAAATAATATTTCATAACTTAAATTTTCAGATCTTAACTCTGAGGAATGATTGTAAACCTACTTTCATATTCAAAGCAACCACACAAAATATCCAGGTTTGCTAATATCTAACAGCAGAATTGCCTGAGTAATACATTTTGACCAATTTTAGTATCAAAACAGACAAAAGTTTGGAAATGTTTAACCCTTAAAACGGCAGGAAAACCTGCATCTGAAAATGTCTGTATATGTCGTCTGCTGAATATTCTTGAAAAAATTTCAAACCTATTTTTGCATTTAGGCAAACAGTGTGGACCCTGATCAGACTGCTCCTAGAGGAGCAGTCTGATCTGGGTCCACACTGTTTGCACAAATGACTTTTAAAATCACAAGCAGGTGACAAAGCAGACGACAATTGTTGTGATTGGCAGTTTAAGGGTTAATTAATATGGAACTATTTTGATGCTCAGTAAATTTTAGCTGTCCGTGACCTTTTCTACTCTAAGGACAAATTCAGTAGATGACAAACGATATATGTCTTACTCTTTCCCAGAAAATAGGATTTGGCATTTCATGCAAATTGTCTCGTAAGGAGACAATTTGCATGAAATGCCAAGTCCTATTTTCTCGGTAACATAAGAAAACTATATCAAAATATCGTCTGCTGAATATTTTACCCAGCATGCGTTTGTGTATGAGTTCTAATTTAAATATTTCAGGAAGGTACTGGCGATTGGTCCTTCGTTTCACTCTATTTTGGTGCTTTAAATTATGGACCAACTCTACCCGGCTTTGGTACTTGGGCATATAATCAAGGTATAACTACAGACAGCGGACCAGCACATCACGCGATGCTCGTGACCGGGTAACTACTACTACTACTACTACTACTACTATAATGACTATTACTGCTACTACTACTACTTTTACTACCACCATAACAACACAACTACTTCTACTTCTACTACTACTACTGCTGCTGCTGCTTCTGCTTCTGCTGCTGCTACTACTACTACTGCTGCCGCTGCTGCTGCTGCTACTACTACTACTACTACTACTATTACTACTACTACTACTACTACCACTGCTGCTGCTGCTACTACTAATACTTCTACAACTGCTGCTGCAGCTGCTACTACTATTACTACTACTTCTGCTGATGCTGTTGCTGCTTCTACTACTACTACTACTACTACTGCTGTCGCTACTACTACTACTACTACTACTACTGCTGCTACTACCACTACTGCTGCTGCTAATCCTGCTACTACTATTACTACTACTATCACCATATCCATCACCACCATCACTACCACTACTGCTTCTACTGCTATTTCTATCATAACCATCACAACAACCACTCCTACTATTATTACTACTACTTCTACTACCACTTCCACTACAATGACTACTACCACTGCTACTACTACATATATTACTACTTCTACTACCACAACTACTACTTCTACTATTATTACCGCTACTACCACTGCTACTACTACAACTACTTATATTATTACTTCTACTACCACCACTACTACTTCTACTATTATTACCGCTACTACCACTGCTACTACTACAACTACTTATATTACTACTTCTACTACCACCACTACTACTTCTACTATTATTACCGCTACTACTACTACTACTACTACAACTACTTATATTACTACTTCTTCTACCACAACTACTACTTCTACTATTATTACCGCTACTACCACTGCTACTACTACAACTACTTATATTACTACTTCTTCTACCACAACTACTACTTCTACTATTATTACCGCTACTACTACTACTACTACTACAACTACTTATATTACTACTTCTACTACCACCACTACTACTTCTACTATTATTACCGCTACTACTACTACTACTACTACAACTACTTATATTACTACTTCTACTACCACAACTACTACTTCTACTATTATTACCGCTACTACCACTGCTACTACTACAACTACTTATATTACTACTTCTACTACCACCACTACTACTTCTACTATTATTACCGCTACTACCACTGCTACTACTACAACTACTTATATTACTACTTCTTCTACCACAACTACTACTTCTACTATTATTACCGCTACTACTACTACTACTACTACAACTACTTATATTACTACTTCTACTACCACAACTACTACTTCTACTATTATTACCTCTACTACCACTGCTACTACTACAACTACTTATATTACTACTTCTTCTACCACAACTACTACTTCTACTATTATTACCGCTACTACCACTGCTACTACTACAACTACTTATATTATTACTTCTACTACCACCACTACTACTTCTACTATTATTACCGCTACTACTACTACTACTACTACAACTACTTATATTACTACTTCTACTACCACAACTACTACTTCTACTATTATTACCGCTACTACCACTACTACTACTACAACTACTTATATTACTACTTCTACTACCACCACTACTACTTCTACTATTATTACCGCTACTACTACTACTACTACCACAGCTACAGATACTACCACCATAACCACACTACTACTACTACTACTACTTCTACTGTTTGAGTAACCATATTTTTTTCTTGGAAAAGACAAGAAAAATATCAGTAGTACTACTACTAATAAATAAATATTAATAATAATAATAACAATAATAATAATAATAATAATAATAATAATAATAATAATAATAATAATAATTATTATTATTATTATTATTATTATTATTATTATTATTATAAAGAAGTAAAAGCAGGAGAAGTAAAAGCAGGAGAAGAAGAAAATATCAACAAAAAAAATTAAAACTAGAACAGTTAATTCTTATTATCTCAAACATTAATAAGTCAAGCTACTGTTTAAGTCGAACTGAATTAAGGGAATTATTGTTTTGGTTTTCTGCATGTTCCTGACATTCAAGTTCTTTTATCTCGAACCACTAATATCTGAAACCAAACATTCTGGTCCCCTAGTGTTTGAGATAAAGAGAGACGACTGTATTAAACTGATTGACCAGACCAAGTAGACGGTCGTGGGTCAAATCTCTGCTCGGGTCAATAAAATATTCAGACTATTAGTGCGCCATGCTCATGGCCTGGGTATAGTCTGATGACAGAAAACGCATGGGTGATCCGTGGAAACAAGGCTATACAATGCCATACCGAGCAATCTCGTAGTAGGAAGCAAAATACGATAACTCTGAGAGAACCACCAGGTTAAATTTTATTAGTGATGCAAAAAATGCATTGGTATACTCATCGTGCCGTCGGACATGTGCGCCCAGCGAAGATTCAGATTTGCGCAGTCTGATCAGAATCCTCACTGGGCGCATTTCGGACAGCCAAGGTCGCAAAGTTTCTTGATGCGGACAACGTCCGACAGACTCTGATTAGACAGCGTAGGTGCAGATGGTGCACATGTTGTTGGACGCATATGTCCGAAGGTATGTTTTCTGACGTTGCAACCCACCGTTGTTTTTGGAAACGTAGGCGTGGTAATGTGGTTTCCCTGCTTGGTAGACGTAGATCGCATAGATTTAAATACATATGTTTCATTATTTTGCATTTGATGGAACGCACTAAAAAGGGCAACAGACATTGTACGGTGGATGACATCTGTTTTCTCTGAAAACACTGTTACTAGTTATCCTTTTTTCTTTCAGGCGAGATTTATACAGCCCAAACTCCGGCTTTGCTGTAATAGGTGAGTTCTATTAATTCTTTCATCCTTGCAGGCCAAATCAGATAACAATGCGGTGATCAGAAAGAAATGACACAGGAAAAAAAGTCACAGGAAAAAAGTCACAGACCAAAAAAGTAGGCATCTACATTATTTATTTATTTATTTATTTATTGAATTATTTATTTACTCATGTATATACAGTAATGTTAAAATCTTGTCATGCTGAATAAATTAAGATGCCACGCCCACTTCTATTCTTCGGCCAATCAGATTCCTTGGTCCAGATTGTTGATATAAATTCACATACTGAATAGCAAACAGTGCAGATCCAGATCAGTTAGCTTCTGAAGAAGCCAACTGATCTGGAACTACACTGTTTGTAAAGGAAGGGTATATCCGGGTTCAGCAGGACTAGGGTTGAAACAAACTGACATTGGTGATGTACTTTTATTAGCAAAAATTCTTTGTTTTCAAAATAAAAAAAAAATGACAACTCATAATCTGTTGTTTGCAAAATTATATATCATTCCCTTAGATTACAGCTATGAAAAAGCAAGATTTTATCAAAGTCAAAATATTTTAATATTTCATGACTTCTTTCCTAGACTTTTTTTCCTATCCAAATCTGTGACTTTTTCCACGCCTTTTTTTTTTCCCTGTGCCACCTCATCACGATCTACACTGTTTGTCATTCTATTCTGATTTTTTTTACTGATATCTCTATTTGCAACAATGGACAGATCCAAATTCAGTGATAGAAAAGTCCATTTCAGAAAATCAGGGTGGAAAGATTTATGATCGATATATACGCAGTGAGTGGTACCTTGCATATAAGTAGTATAGTGTGTGACACCCTATACTACTCATATACCTGCAACAAGAATCTAAAACGCTGCAAAGATGAAAAAAAATCTTTAAACATTTACCACACTGTCTGGGCTAATACAGGAGACGACACATGTTTCTTATTTCCCCAGACAACAGGATTTGACATTTCATGCCTCCTTATGGGACAATTTACATGAACTGTCAAACCCTGTTTTTTTTTTGTTTGTTTTTTTTTTAGGGGGGAGGGGGGTGGGGTGGAGGGGAATAAGAAGAAAATATTTCAATATGTTGTCTGCTGAAAATTTTACCAAGAGTGCTGCGCGTTAATTAAGTAATCAAACTATATGCCTGAAGTAAACAGCGTAACCCTGCAACCCCGAGTTTCTGAAGTGGGCTCTTCCATCATTGACGCCCCGGTACCTTCAGTTTGGGCACACCTACTCTTACAAATAAGGATATCAGAGAAAATCAAAAACAGAATGGCAAATAGTATAAATCCTGATGAGCCGTCTCATCTGGATCTAGCTGTTTGCACATGTATATGTTTTGGTCTGCCGGCCTGAAAGGGCTGTAATATACAGTCGACTATCGTTATCTCGAATTCCAAGGGACTTTCTGAAATACTTCGAGATATCCGTAGTTCGACATATCAGGTTTACAGAATTGAGGAAAAAATAATTTGATTAACCACATTTAACAAACTGATAGGTAATTGGACTTTTGAAGTTAGAGATATATTGAAAATATTGTGGAAAAGAGAAATTGCTCCTTAGGAGCAATTTCTCCTCTTTTCTACAATATTTTCCATCTGTTGTTAGATTTTCATGTATAGGCAGGGACCAGATTTTCACTTCGAGATAAGCGGTTATTCGAGATAAGCGAGGTCGAGATAACGAGAGTCAACTGTAATTACTTCTGTATACAAATGTGATTTTGTGTAATGATATTCCAGTAAGAATCCTATGTAAATCTACAGCGGGCCGTTATCGGCTCGTCAGGGTAACTGACGGGCCGACAACCGCCCCGCTGTAGATTTATAAAGAATGCTAGCTGGGATGTTAAAGGTTGATACCGGAGCTAATGTTGATAAACAATATAACCTTACTTTTTGTTGTCTGCAAATACTATTTCCAAATGAAATTAAGCTGCCCCTAGTTTGCTATCAAATGCTTCTGAGGACTGCAATAAAGTATTATAGGAGAAAATATGGTCTAAGTACGTAGTTTTCTAACTAGGCTACGTAGCCCAGTTAGGTCAGGGTACTTAAAAATATTATTAATATATTAGTGATTATAATCTAACTACTTTAAAAGATTTTTTTATACAGTCGACTCTCGTTATCTCGAATTCCAAGGGACTCTCTGAAATATTTCGAGATATCCGTACCTCGACATATCAGATTTGCATAATTTAGGAAAAAATAGTTCGAACAACCACATTAAACAAATATATGTGTAATTGGATTCTTAAAATTTGGAGATAAACGAGGTCGAGATATCGAGAGTCAACTGTATTTGTATTTTTATGATGAGCATGTATATTTCTTTCATAGTGAGTATGCAGATTCTTCAGAACCTCAGTGAGAGCATTAATTATTTTCGCCAAACATTAGCTCCAGATTCAACCTTTAAGTAATATGAAGTAAGAACAAACATTCAAAATTGGTCACCACTGATTAAAATATATGAAATTAACCTGTTTTTATGACGTAGGTCAGTCACAAGTTGTAGGGGATATAAGACGGTTCTCTTCACTTTATGAGAAAGACTCGTAAACGATTTTGTGCAAAACTGGCATCAAAGGTTAGAGGAATCGAGTAGGGTTGCATTTCATAAACACGTCTATATTTTTATGCCCCTAACTTCGAAGAAGTTGGGAGGGCATATTGCTTTGGGCTTGTCCGTTCGTTTGTCTGTTCGTCTGTCTGTACAAATATTATACGCAAAAATCTAAGGAAGCACTTGAGTAAGGCTCATGAAATTTCGCAAACAGTTCAGAACCAATGCGTACATGACCTGATTAAATTTTGGTGAACTTTTAAAAAAAGCATTTGATCAAATTATGCCCCATTTTCAGACTTAGGTATTTTAGCATAGGAAAATTGTGTAAGCAAAATATCTCAAGAACCCCTGGAGCTAGGTTCATGAAATTTTGCAGGCCATCAAGGATCATTGTGTACATAACCTGATTAACTTATGGTGATTTTTTTAAATAATTATTTGTTCAAACATTTTAGCGCTTTTTAGACATTTTGTCAGAGATCCTTTCCAACTCTGGCATTATATATGGGCAAGAATTTAGTTGGGGCAGAGTGTTTTACAAACACATTTCTAGTTAATTTCAGTGGTTTTAACTCTATCGGCGCCAAATTTCAGACAACATTTGTCGTCTGTTTTTTTGTTGTTGTTTTTTTAAAACAAACTATTGGAAAGAAGTTTATATGTAAAGTTGAATTACTGAATGTCAAAGAGCGTAGATCCTGATGAGACGGCTCATTATGAGCCGTCTCATCTGGATGCACGCTGTTTATAAAAGTCTATTATTATCGCCTGTGGCAGTGAAAGTGTTAACGTTGAGCGCGCATGTCCGAAGGTACGTTTTCTCACGTTGCGCCTCTAATCACAAATGCGCACCCAACGAAGACACAGGTCAGTCTTACCATGCGCGCAAAATCTTCGCGTGGCGCTCTCTGTGGGGAGTAAATGAGTCGCAACTTGAGAAAACGTACCTTCTGACATGAGCGCCCAATGAAGATTCAGATCAGCCTGCGCATCCGCGCAGTCTGATCAGTCTTCGTTGGCCGCATGAAGAAACTCTGCATCCTTGGCTATCCAAAATGCTCGCAGTGAAGATTCTGATCAGACTGTACGAATGTGAGGCTGATCTGAATCTTTGATTGTCGCATATGTCCGATGCTAGGTTTTCTGAGGTTGCGGTTCAAACGGGTTAAGGCTCTCTTCAGGCGGAAAGCGGCGCTGTCTGATCTGAGTATTCGTTGGACATAAGATATATTTTCTTACGTTGTGGCTCAACTGATTATCTACGATCATGAGCGTAGACAGTCTTAGAAGTTTCATTATCCGGAAGCACTTTAAGAAATGACATGGACTGTTCCGATGCTCTTTACCATTGACTGCTCAGTTATTATGGCCAAGTAGCAGCTTTCACAAAATAAAAAGCGTAGACCGAGCATTTTTGGAAAGCTAATACTTGAATTACACATTTTTTTTTATACCAGGTGTGGCGTATGTGGGGTCGATTTGTTATCCACCATATTACGATGCACGGGTATCAATAAGTGAAGACCTGGATTTTAATCTGGCACGTGTAGCAGCACATGAAATAGGACATGCGTGAGTAAAGTCTCCCACATGAGAAAATGAAGACTGGTTCCAGTCCTTAGCGACTAAATGTATTAATGTATATAATTATCTTTGATACAGACATTTAAAATAAAATAATTAGACAGTTTCTACCCCTTTCAAACCTGTAGACTGATATATAGTCTTTTGAAAACAGTGTAGATCCAGATGAGACGGTTCATAAAGAGCTTTCTACATTTTTGAACTTCTTCTTTGTAATCCCTGGGCCAATTTTCTCCAAACTTCATGTGGAGCCTTCTACTGAAGGGGTGGGGGGGGGGGGAGGGGGGGGGGGAGGGAATTTTTTTATACAAATGGTCACGGTCCGTTAATCAAGATGGCCGCCATGCCCATATATATGAAAAACACTTAAAAATCTTCTTCTCCGGAACCATGAAAGCTACATGGCTGAATCTTGATATATAGCATTATGGATTCAAGTTCTACTAGGTTTATTCAAATAATGACCCTAGGTTGACCTTTGACCTTTTCACGGCAAGGTCAAATTTGCGTCCCAATGCGTTTGTGTGGGGAAAATGTTGAAAAGTCATTTTCTCAAAATGTATTAAAGACTAATGGCTGAAACTTACACTGAGTGATTAAAGTAGTAAAAAAATTTTAGTTATACTTAAACTTTTGTCCCTTGAGGGTTATCTGCCCTTGCCACTGGGTGATATACATGTATAAAATTGTCATATTTTTAAAAGTCTTCTTCTCTGAAACCGCTTGAGCAATTTTCACTAGATTTCACATGGGGTTTCTATAAATAGGGTTTTGCCAATTTGTTCAAATGGTTCTGCGCAGCTGAACAAGATGGCCGCCATCTCCATATATGTTAGAAACTCTTGCAAATCTTCTTCTCGATACCCAAGAAAGCTTTGGGTCTGAATCTACGTATATAGCATCGAAGACTCAAGGTCTACCAAGTTTGTTCAAATGATGATCATAGGTTGACCTTTGACCTTTTTACGGCAAGGTCAAATATGCGTCTCCATAGTTTTGTATGTGGGGAAAAGTTGAAAAATCTTTTTTTTTTTTTTTTTCAATACTAAGACTAATGGCTGAAACTAACAATGTATAATTAAAGTATTAAAACGTTTTAGTTTAGGGACAGAATTTTGCTCCCCCTGGGGTTATCTGCCATTGCCTTTGTGCTTTATACAAGTATAAAACCATGAAATCTTTAAACGTCTTTTTCTCTGAAATCACTTGACCAATTTTCACCAGATTTCACACGGGGCCTTCTGTCGAAGTGATGTTGACACTTTTTTTTTTTCAAATTTTTCTGTGCCGTTGAACAAGATGGCTGCCATGCCCATATATAAAGCACTTAAAACTCTTCTTCTCCAGTACTAAGAAAGCTTTGAGGCTGAATTTTGGTATACAGCATTGGGAATTCAAGGTCTACCAAGTTTGTTAAAATGATGAGACTAGGATGTTCTTTGACTTTTTTATGGTATGGTCAAATTGTGTCCCAATACAATACTGGAAGACTGTTGCATGGCTTTTGCAAATATGCAGGTGAGCGAATTGTGGCCCATGGGCCTCTTGTTTCTTATTTTTTTTCAGAAAACAGGTTATGTATATATAGTCATGTGAAATTTTCAACAGAAGACATATTGAACTATTTTCCCCAGAAAACAGGTTTTGATATTTCATGCAAATTGTCTCCCAATGAGACAATTTGCATGGAATGTCAAATCCTATTTTCTGTTAAAAATAATAAAGTTATTTCAAAATGTCGTCTACTGAAAATGTTACCCAGCATGCTAAGGGTTAATCTAATCTATGCAATATAATATTCACAGATTGGGTGCATCTCACGATTCCAGTGGCAACTCATGTCCAGCTGGCCGTTATCTGATGTCCTCGTACGTCTTCTACCCCTCGGCAATTACAAAAGATAGCCGATATGAGTTCTCCAGCTGCAGTGCGAACTATTTTGAAAGTTTTTTCAATCACACAGAGTAAGTATTAGTTATAGTTTGTCTGGTTATTTTGTAGTTTAACGGCCCTGTCATCAGGTCATGTCGAGCCGGTCAGTATTTACCTACACTTCTCCTGAGCAGACTTAGTCCGTTAAGCAGTTAAACAGTACTTGTGCACATTCTTTCGTCAGAAACTGACAGCTGTCCTTCTTGTATCAGCGAAAGGGAGCGAATAGCCGTGGAAAATATTTCATGATCAATCTCCACGAAAGAATGTTGCCAGACCCGGCGAGTACCGAACCCGCGATCACCTAATCACCAGTCGGACGCGCATCCAACTTAGCCGGCTTTAGTCTATCTAGAAAAAAATAAACAACAATATAACTGAAACAACCGGAGGGAGCGCAAAATTATGTTGTTTTTCTTGTTGTTGTTGTTATTGTTTTTTTTTTGTTGTTGTTGTTATTGTTTTTTTTTTCACTCATCTCTAACTAACAACTAAGCCAACTTTTTCAATCAGTCAGTTACCAAAATTAACCTTACCACTTTATGGGCTAATTCAGCAGAGGACAAACTGACATTTTCTTAATTTTACCAGAAAATAAGCTTTGACATTTCATGCAAATTGTCTCCAAAGGAGACAATTTGCATGAAATGCCAAAGCCTATTGTCTTGGAAAAGTAAGAAAACTATTTCGAAATGTCGTCTGCTGAACTTATTATTAAATTAAACAAGACTTACCTGTAAGGTGAAGTTTGATTATAATTCTGTTGGAACCAGTTCACTGAGAATCATGGGAAATAATTCCTGACCCCTCACGTGACCAATCCTCAGACTTTAGAGCTGCAAATTTCAAATCGTGGAGCATACAGCAAATCACTTGGGCGGTTACTTTGTGGGTTCTCATTGAATTGGTTCCAACAGAATTATAATCTTCTTACAGGTAAGTCTTGTTTAATTTTATAATTCTATTGGAACTAATTCACCAATGAGAATACTTTTAGAGTCCGTGATTCAGAATTTTATAAATAATAACCTTACACTAAGGTTGTTTAATATAGCAGGAAAGCAAACAGAGTAATGTGTAGTACTCATTATTTATTACTTACAATTACGTGTTGTACATGTAGCACAATTTATCATGATAAAATCAATCATACCGTGCATGGTTGTCATGAAAGAATTCAGTCATAAATTGCTTGTCAGTTAAAAAAATAAATAATCAGTACCAACTTTATCATTCACTAAAACTCTTATCCATTGCATGAATAAATTTCATGACAGCATTATTGTGCGTGTATTTGCAACTCGGCCCAAAGACAAGTCGGCCCAGGACAACTCGGCCCATAAAAAAGTCGGCCCAAGACAACTCGGCCCAAGTCGTCCTAATTTCAGAAGACAACTCGGCCCAAATCGCCCAAACTGCAGAAGACCACTCGGCCCATAAAAATCAGACCATGCATCTCTTAATGTATTGAAATACTCGTAATTGAATGGTGGCGCTTTTATAGTTCTGTACCTGATGAATTCAGATAGCGAAACAAATTTGATCACAATCTAAGGAAGCTAAATATATATATAACCGCATCCTACCCATCACGCACACATGCAATGTGCATGTAACTCAATTGTCTCAAATCAAATGAGCCACCCCAGTATCCATTTCTTTAAAAACTATTGGCTTGTATTTATACAGATCATGTCGGCAAATAAAAGAAAATATTCAAATAAAGGTTGACAATTTGTTATTGTTCAAACTTACTAACCATTAACCTTTGTCGGTTAAAGGATGACAATTAACAGAACAGAACAGAACAGATCTTTATTGAGAACTCCTAAGGGCTATAAAGCCCATCAGGACATAACATTTAAGAGTGTGATGGCAAATATACACAATGACAACATTTTACATACACAAATCTGTAGTAAGGCTCAGTACTAGTAAATATGTATTAATCCAAATGATTTGAAAAATTAGTTATCTGAATAACTACCCAGAAAGGACAAGCCAAACTGATTGGGGCTTGTCTCTACCCGCTTTGGCTCACCTGTCTGGGCAGCTATTTTCAGCAGTAGAATAGAAATCTGTGTTGTAATATACATCGTACTATTTATCCTTCAGACAAAATATTTGCAGACACTAATAAGACATAAAATTGGATATAGTAACATACGGAGAAGGTGTACACAGTTAAAATGATTTTATACATTGATTTTATTTATTTACTTTATTTTTTTATATATATACTTTTGCTTTGTAACCTGGAGCATGAGCTACCAAAGGATATGTACAAAAGTGTTTATTTATGAATAGAATAGAATAGATTTATTTCAAAATTCCAATAGGTGTTAATTTTTTTTTAACACTTAGTGTATTTCAGAGCTGGTCCTTAATTAAATCAAACATTGAAATAGTTTTAGTTTGAATTAAGTCATTAAAGGAGATTAACCGTTGATTTCTGATTAAAGGTAATTGGCCGCTGATTACCACCGTTCATGAAAGTCTCTTGTAATTTTAATAAAGTTCGATTTTTTCACTTCTTTTCATGACTGAATTCAAAGAATTAGATAGAGAGAGAGAGAGAGAGAGAGAGAGAGAGAGAGAGAGAGAGAGAGAGTGTGTGTGTGTTGTTTCGATCACTTACATTATGCTGCTATAACCATCAGATGTCATTTAAGTTAGAATCTGTACTTTAGCGATATGATCTAAGACGTCTGCATACGCTTTTTATTCATCAGGTACAGAGCAATAAAAGTACCACCATCCAATTATTTTAATACATTAAGAGGTGCCTGATCTGATTTTCATGGGCCGAGAGGTCTTCTAAAGTTGGGGCGATTTGGACCGATTTGTCTTCTGAAATTGGGACGACTTGGGCCGAGTTGTCTTGGGCCGACTTTTTTATGGGCCGAGTTGTCCTGGGCCGACTTGTCTTTGGGCCGAGTTGTCCGTAATTCGGTCCTTTGCTACCCATTTTCTTATCGTTTACTTCAACAGAATTTGACTAAACGCTCCATCATTTTTGATAGGTCGTTTGTAGAATTTACGAAAAGTGCAGTCACTTGTCCATCCAGCTGTCTATATAATGGTGTTTATTGGTACTTTATTGACCACTGCACTCGTGGACGCACTTCGTGTGTTATGAGGTGTGAATAGCGTCATATCAATCCCCTTTAATTTTAAACCCAGTTTCATCCATGCAGTTATTGTTCTCTTGGATGCTGGTGAATATGGTTTTTGGGTAATGATAAAAAGATTAGAATCCTTACGAAGTCTGCTTGTTTTTTTATTGTAACAATTTAAAGCATTTAAAGCATTAACCACACAAATTGAAGGGTTATTCTTGAAAGCCTCAATGTAAAGTTCTTCTAGATGATGCTGAGGCTTAGATTGTTTTAAAAGCTCCCCTATTCTAATCTCTACATGATTACCCCTATTCACATCCATATTTCTAAGATTCATTGCTACTAGGGTTTGACATCTTTGCCCTGTGGTTAACACAATTAATATGGCAACCTTCACTGACAGCAGTCTAAGGGTTAAACGATCATTATTTAAGCCTTCCAAGAAACGCCCACTTTAACATCCCATGTGAAGTTTGTTTTAGGAAATACTGGCTTTATATGAAAAATGGCTTTCATAAACCTTTTTATTAACACTTTTTTGCCAATATCTCTCTTATGTATTATCTCAAACACTAAAGACAACAGACTTTACTGTGTTTATGACACTATAACTAAGACTCTCATCATGCAGTCGTGTAAGGAAATCCAAAATCTCACCTATAGATGGATTAATTTTATCATTTTTTTTTGGTGACAAAATCGCATCCATCTTTTGAGATAACACCCGTATTGTTTTGAAGTTGTTGGTCTCCACGACTGCGTAATGATGTCTGCAGTTGCTTCTGATAATCCTGCACTGACCGAGCATTCCCTGATAACCTGGATGCCCCCATTCTCATTGTGGTTAGCCTGTGTTTTTTTAGTTCCTGGCAGAAATAGAATTTGGTCTGTTTTTGGTAGCACATAGCTCTGTCCACTGATTTGCTGTAGTAATTTAGGAAACCATGGTTGACGGAAATGGGGGCGGGGGGCACTAGAATCAACTCGGCCTTGTCCTCGCACATCTTTTGTTATACTCTCCCAATGATGTTGAATGGTGGAAATGCAAAGTTGAGTTTATAATCCAAGTTGGTTGAGAACGCATTTATGGTGATAACACCTTTATCTGGCATACATGACATGTATTTTTTGTATTTGTGATGTTTTGCAGAGGCAAATAAGTCCACCCTCACTATAGCCCATTTTATTGGATATTTTCTGGTATACGTTTTGTTGTAATGCCCATTCCATATCTTCATTGCTCTTATTCTTTTGTTTGATAATTCATCAGCCCTAGTGTTCAATCGACCCGGAATATAAAAAGCCAATATCAAAATGTTCCTTTCTTCACACCAAGCCCACAACTGTTTTGCTAATTCATTTAACAATGGCTTTCTTCCTCCCATTTTGGAAATGTACTTAATTAAGACAACATTATCCATGAATAAGTGAATGTGTTCATTTGTGACATTGTCACAAAAATATTTCAGGCATAAAATTGCTGCCTTTAGTTCTAAATAGTTAATATGCTGGGTTTTATCTGCATTTTCCCAACTGCCACTATATTCCACATTGTATGTTACATCATGTCTACCAAATCCACTTAACGAGCTATCAGTTTCTATTCGTGTATTCATAGGTCCCATGGATATTGGCCTGAAAGCATTTGCAATATTATCTATCCACCAGCTGGTGCATTTTTTTTTTTTTTTTTTTTTTTTTTTTTTTTTTTTTTTTTGATTCTTTAGAAATACAAACTTTACTATCAAAATTTCCATGATTTGACTTTAATGCCATGTCTTTCTCTTATTCTAATGTTTTGTAATGTAATGCCGCAAATTTTACCCCAGGCTCTGCTACCACCATTTTTTCCAATCAATTTAGCAAAATCCCTTATTGAAACTAATTTGGCTTTAAGCATGTTAGACGCTATCAGTATAATTTTTTTAATTTTCCTTGTAGCCAGCCGTACGGTCATATAAGTAAAATCCAACAGAAATCCTACAAATTCAATGCACTGAGTTGGGGTAAAATGGATTTGTCAGGGTGAGTGATTAACCCTACTGAATCAAGTAACTCAACAGTATCTTTGAGGTTTAAAAGACTACGTTCATAACATTCACTCTGTAACAGACTGTCGTCTATATATGCCACGTTTGAATGTCCAAATTTCCTTAGCGCTGCGAAAACCGGTTTTAATACCTTAGTAAAGATCCTTCTGGCTGTTGAGAGCCCATTTGGGAGGCAGATGAAGACATACAATTTTCCTTGCCATTGGAACTTCAAGATTTTTTTTATTATTTATTTATTTATTCCGATAGTATAAAATGCATCTTTTAAATCTATTTTGGCAAAGAAACAGCCTTGCCTAATCATTTGAAGAGCTGACTTATTATTATACTTGTTAGTTTTTCATATGATCATTTAGTTTGCTTAAATTTGGAATCAGTCTGTATGATCCATTGGCTTTCGGTCTAATAAAGATATATAAAATAATTTCCCCGGCTTCATGCTCTGATTTGGCAATGAGCCCTTTATCCTCAAACTTTTTTATAAGTTGTGATGTTATTTCTTGCTCTTTCAAATTGAATTTAATGGGGAACCTGTTGCAATCTTCACAGGGTTCTGATGAAACTTCTATACTATATCCATGTTTTACTATATCTAAAGTAAACCTGTTATTTGTTAGTTCCCTCCATTTATCATAAAAATGGAAAATCTTTCCAGCTGTAAACTTTTCAGGTGTGTTTTAAAGCATAATGACTCAGCACTTACTTGTTCTCCCCCTGGTTGCGTCACTGTTTCTGGTTCTTTTTTCCCTCTTTTGTGATGTCCCGGCTTGTGATACCGGGACCTCTCCTCTAAAAAAGGACCTTTGTCTTTATTTCTGTGTCCGGAATAATTGTTGTATTTTGTGTATTTGATGGCCTCTTATTGGTCATATTTATGCTTTCTTTTCTCTGACCTGTGTTTTGTGAAGTCATTGCCCACTTTTCTCATTTCGTCTAGGGTATTGATTTGTTTTTCTAGTTCATCCCCTCGCAAATTTTCTGTCAGAGGGGTAGAATCATTACAGAGTGGCCTGTATTTCTCTGACACCACTGTTTTCAATTTTTGTCTACGGAGGTTTGATATATCCCGGTGAGTATATGCCAGCAGCTAAAAAGCATTCCTGGCCAATCTGAATTTTTTTCGGGTTCTTTTTCTTTAAGCATTAGCTGCACCAGTGGTATGAGTCCCTGATTGAGATATTTCTGTGCAGTCTGGTACACTTTGTCTTGTTCTTTGGTACTTTTAGCAATCCATGTAGTGTTCCATAACTCTTTATTAATTTTGGAATCATAAGAGCCTTACAGTTTTTGGGTCTTTTGTACTCACTGCAGAGATCTTTTGCTAAGTTTCTGTCTATCTGAGCTCAAAACCCGACGTTAACCTCTGACAATGTGTCATACACTTTGTTAGATACTGCCTCAACTTTTCCCAAGTTCTCCACTCAACTCCATCAATAGTTTCATGTTGTCACTAAATTCTGTCTGGTTTTCTGAATTGTCTATCACACTGTCCTTCTTTTCATTATCATTATTCGGTCTATTTTCAGTTTCTGACCTTTCCGATTCATATCCTTTACCATCGGGACTCGAATTTTCCGAATCCGATGACATCCGATAATACGTGCGTTTTTCTCGGTTGAGCATCCGGTATTGTCGGCAAATGTTTCATCGTATTTTCATTCGATCTTTCCGATTTATTTTCCATCATCTTGCCTAGTCCTTCGACCTTCCCCATCAAAGCACTAAGAGTTTGTTTCTGCTGTATAAATAACTGATGGTTTAAGTATCAATTGTTGTTGATAAAAAAAATCAACGAAAAGTCCTGCAAAAGCCTGGATGCATTGTGATCGGTATTTGGATCAGCTGCACTATCTACATGTTTTACTTCCGCTGTTCCGTTTGACTTGTCCGGCAGCGGTATGTCACTGGCTGTGCTATTTTAGATACTCCTTAGTTAACCTCCGAGGCCACACTTCCAGGAGTTTCCGCCTTGTTTTGGTTATGCAGGCTGTGGTCCGTTTCACTGTCCTTTGTAATCGTCACGAGTGGTGCATTTAGTCCCGCCATACTGCCGAAGGCCTCGAGAGATTTCCCTCGGAGCATGATATTCTGTAGACTTACGGCCCCAGCCTGGCTAGCAGCCATTGTTGCCATGAGGTTTTTAACGCTTCCATCAGGTTTAGCGTGATTCGCCAAAGTGTCTGATGACCTCGTCGGCCATGTTTCTTGAACTTTTAATCCGACCGCCGACCTTCCCGAAGTTGTTTCAATTTATTATCGATAATCGTAAAGAAAGCATTTTGTATAAATCCAAATATCCGCTGATCATAATATTGAAATGTTTACTTTTGTTTTTAGTAGATTAACTTAGAAGATTTATTTCCATCGTTCATATAATTAATCCACCACCATGTTGGCAATTCATGGAAAAGAAAATTGAAATCGTCGAAATAATACAAGCCCAACATTGTTGGATCAGTATTACTTCGCCAATCTCAACCATAGATAGAAATTTACAAAATGAAGATATACGAGTATTCCGCTCAGAAACACACTTTATAATTTCTGATTAAAATGGATTTTTAAAAGTGAAAATGTTCTAAAGATCTGTCTAGTGAAGCGTTCAGATTGTTCTGAGGATTGGTCACGTGAGGGATCGAGTGTTCATTTCCCAGGATTCTCAATGGTGAATTGGTGGTTCCATTAGAATTACCCAGCACGCAGAGTGTTAAGCAGAAATTGCATCATAATTCCTGTTAGCTGCATTGTATTCTTGAGTCAGATTACGTTTTGTTTTGTGTTGTTTTTTTTCTGTGTAATCTAAATTATGTGACAGAATTCATACAGGTGGTACAGCAGATATATTATTATATAAATTTCATGGTTATGAAGCAAACTATATTTTTTCTACGCAAAACGTAAACTTATACCAACAATTTTAGTCAAACAAATGGTTATATACCCAAATATAATTATATATTGTGTAAAGATATGCATAAATATTCACTTGCATGAAAACGAAAGCCAGATCTGGATCAATTTTCTTTTTTTTTTTTCTAAAACTGTTACTCCTCCCTCCTAAATGAATAAAATACGGCGTCTGTAAACAAATATTTATAACATGGCTACTTTTTTGCTTCTTTATTGAACATGTATCTTCCTTAAGATATCAAATAGAATGGTATGATCGAGAAATCATGGAAACTGGGACAACCCGTAAAAAATGGGCAGATTCTTATGTTACTGTCAGAGGTGCAAAGGTTTGTTCCCTCTGTCTATTCTAAAGGAAAGTATTTATCGCTTTAAAAGAAGGGGCTTCTCTTAAAGGAAATAATTTGCTCCCTCTGGGAACAAATTCTTACCTTTAAGTGTAGCCACTATTTTTGAAGCGATAGTAGGGAGGATTCTTCAGTTTTTCCTGGATGTGCATAGAAACAGTTCTATTCTGGCAACGCCACTGTAAAATGCTTCCGTTATCACTAGTCACTTACTACCTGTTCCGGGCCTATATCCATGTGAGAGAGGTCTCAAATACACCTATAAAGTTTTAAAGTCAATTTCAAAGCGATTCAGTATTTCTCCGTAAATTCAGTCGGAATTAAGTCACATGGACTTCAATCGCATGACCAGTCATCTTTATGCGAAAAACAATGACTGTCATATGTTTTTATCCGTTTTCCCAGCTCGGATTACTTGTTGCTTACTTAGTTTCTCATTCCTTCATGGCAGACGATGAAAATGTACTTCATCACCGCTGTTTGCATACGTAGGTTTTATTAACAATAGCTTCCTTTAACAATGCAGTAGATCTGTTTATTTCTTTGCGCCAGCTTAATTTTTCCAGCATTTGATTGGTCGATATTTATATCATAGAATTGGCTTCGGAAAACAGTCATGAAGTTCTGTGGAAGCGTCCTAGTGCCAGGTGAAAAAGTCCAACCTAGGAGATACTAACTCCTATGTGGGAGATAATAAGTCAAACGTAGGAGATAAAATAGGATGATAACACCTAGGTAGGACTTACTAAACCCACGTAGGACTTACATACCTGCGTAGTACCTACTTATACCTATGTAGGACTAACTAACTTCTACGTATGACATAATTTAAGTCCTATGTAGGACTTACTAACTCCTACGTAGGAGATCATAACAACTAACTCCTATGTAGGATATAATAAGTATAATTCTTCCTACGTAGGACTTAGGACATAGGAGGTAATGTCCTAAGTAGGAATTACTAATATCTACGTAGGAGATAATAATGCTTACGTAGGACTGACTAGCTCCTACGTGGGGGATAATAAACCCTACGTAGGACTCACTAACACCTACGTAATAACATCTCCGTAAGACTTAATTAAACCTACGTAGGAGATAATAACTCCTACGCACTTACCTACCACTACGTAGGAGTTACTGATACCTACGTAGGAGATTATAAGTCCTACATAGGAGATAATAAGTCCTACGATAATAAGTCCTACGTAGGACTATGTTACACCTACGTAGAAGATAATAATTCATTCGTAGGACTTAATAACACCTACGTAGGAGATAATAACTCCTACGCAGGGCTTACTAGCACCTGTGTAGGACTTACTTACATCTACGTAGGAGATCATAAGTCCTATGTAGGAGAGTTATTTACACATAAGTAGGAGATAATAAGTCTTACGTAGTAACTCCTATGTACGAGATAATAAGTCCGACGTTGGAGACAATAACTCCTACTAGGTGATGATAATTCCTACGTCATACCTACTGACACCTACGTAGGAAATAATAATGCCTACATAGGACTTACTTACACCTATGTATGGCTTACTAACACCTACTTAGGAGATAATAAGTCCTAAGTAGGACTTACTTACTCCTGCGTAGGAGTTAATAACATCTACGTAGGCGATAATAAGTCCTAAATCCTACATAAGGGTTAGTAAATCCTAGGTAGGAGTAATTATCTTTTACGTAGATGTTAGTAAGTCCTACGTAGGACTAATTATCTCCTTAGTAGGATTTTTCATCACCTACGTAAGAGTAACTATCTCCTACGTAGGACTTATTATCCACTACGTAGGAGTTACTATCTCCTACCTAGGTGTTTGAACTTATTATCTCCTAAGTATGTGTTTGTAACATCTACGTGGGGGTAGGAGTTATTATCTCCTATGTAGGTGTTAATAAGTCCTACATATGACTTATTATCTACTACGAAGGTGTTAGTAAATCCTACGTAGGAGTTATTATCTCCTTCGTAGGTGTTAGTAAGTCTGCGTAGGTAATATTATATCCTCCGTAGGAGTTACTATCTCCTACGTGGGAGTTTGTAAGACCTATGAAGGACTTATTATCTCCTACGTAGAAGTAAGTAACTCCTACATAGGACTTATTATTTCCTTCGTAGATGTTAGTAAGTCCTACGCAGGTATTAGTAAGTCCAATGTAAGAGTTATCATCTCCTACGTAAATGTTATTAAGTCATACGGCAGTTATTTTCTACTACGTAGGTGTTAGTAAGTCCTTCGTAGGGGTAATTATCTCCTACGTAGGTGTTATTATCGCCTACGTAGGAGTTAGTAAGTCCTACATAGGTTTAAATAAGTCCTACGTAGGTTTTTTTTTATCTCCTTCATAGGTGTTATTAAGTCTTATGTAGGAGTTATCATCACCTACGTAGGAGTCACTATCTCCTACGTAGAACACTATCTCCTATGTATGAGTTACTATCTCCTATGTAGGATATTATCTCCTACGTAGGTTTTATTAAGTCTTACGGAGGTGTTATTACATAGGTGTTAGTAAGTCCCACGTAGGGCTTATTATCTCCCACGTAGGAGTTAGTCAGTCCTACGTAAGCATTATTATCTCCTACGTAGATATTAGTAATTCCTACTTAGGACATTTCCTCCTACGTCCTAAGTCCTACGTAGGAATTATTTTACTTATTATATCCTACGTAGGAGTTAGTATCTTCAACGTAGGACTTATGATCTCTTACGTAGGAGTTTTATGTAGACTTATTTTCTCCTACGTAGGTGTAAGTAAGGCATACGTAGGTGTTAGTAAGTCCTATGTAGATATTAGTAAGTCCTATGTAGGAGGTTTATCTCCTATGTAGGTGTAATTAAGTCCTACGGACAGTTACTATCTTCTACATAGGTGTCAGTAAGTCCTACGTAGGACTTATTAACTCGCACGTAGGAGTTAGTCAGTCCTACGTAAGCATTATTAGTAATTCCTACTTAGGACTTGTTGCCTGCTACGTCCTAAGTTCTACGTAGGAATTATTATACTTATTATATCCTACGTAGGAGTTAGTAAGTCCTGCGTAGAACATTATCTCCTACGTAGGTATTAGTAATTCCTACTTAGGACTTATTATCTCCTATATAGGTATTAGTAACTCCTACGTAAGTCCCAGGTGAAAAAAGCATTTAAATCATACGTTGGAGTTACTATTTTTTTTTTTTTTTTTTGCCCGGCACTAGGACGCTTCCATAAAGTTCGGTATCGGGTCGTATATTCTCGAAGCGAAAATTGCCTATTCAAATTTGAAACAGTTTTATTGCCCCTTTCGTAGCTCTGGACAAGAGGGCATACCGGGTGAATACGGTATTCCAACTAATTACCGTACACACCCTTATTTAAAAGCGTCCAGTCAACCAATTTCGTAGTGTTCAAATTACAGCTCGTGTACTTTAATCTGCTTCTTTATGAAAGCATATGTTGTTGGTACTCATTTGAATTGCCTCGACAAGTCGAGGCAATTTAAATAAATACCAACAACATATGCTTTTGTAAAAAAATCTGAAAAAAAAAAATGTATATCTCATAAGCATCATTGAATACACCTTTTTGAAGTCAATTGCTGATCTTTTTTAAAGTGTCCCATTATTAGGTTTATCTTTCCTGTATTCTTGAGAAACCTACACGCACAGTGAGGTAATTAGATCAAATACTGTATTTTTTCTTATTTCTCCACGAAAACATATGATATGGTTCCTCATTTGAAGCTAGGCGCTTCTAATGGGTACCCATAACATATATTTTGCGGAGAAATAAGAAAAATGTCGATACTTTTTTCGTTTCATAAAAGCGCCTTATCTAGAACCTTGCACTTGCAGGGATGCTTAGAAAGGCGAGAATATTTAGTAGTTTTTCCTGTGTTTCATCGTTTGATCAGTTTATTCTCAGGCGGGTGATTCTCGTTCATTTGGACCTCTTGGTTTCTGAAGCGTTTATATATTGTCACGTTTTTGTATTTAAGCGTAACGGACTGCCTTGATTACTTAGATCAGAGCTTTGCCACGAACTTTTGCCAAGGACCTCGTGGACAGTTCGACAGTGGTTCTCTCGACGCGCAGTGTGAAGCCGAATTCACTTCTGGGTATACAACATGTAATGGTGTCGTAAGTAGATTTATTAACCTTGCCCAGCGGCACACAACTTTGGGTTACCACCCTCTGGGACAATTCAGCAGACGACAAATTGATGATATGTAGTTCTTATTTTTCCCAAGAAACAGAATTTGACATTTTCAAGCAAATTGTCTCCAATGGAAATGTCAAAGCCTGTTTTCTGGGAAAACTTAGAAAAGTATTTCAATATGTCGTCTGCTAAAAATTTTACCCAGAATGCTAAGCGTAAAAAGGAATGGATAGAAGTTCTAGGGGAATAACTCTCACATCGATTTATTGTCCGTTTTTATTATTAACGGTTACATTTTACGATTAACCCTTGTCCTGCTGTACTTGGATATACCCTAACTTTGCAAACAGTGTAGAGCCAGATCAGTTGGCTTCTTATGAAGCCAACTGATCTGGATCTGCACTGTTTGCCATTAAGTATGTGAATTTATAGCAAAAGTGTGGATCTAGTAATCTGATTGGCTGAAAATTAGAAGTGGGTGTGGCACCTTAATTTATTCAGCAGGACAAGGGTTAAGGGGCCGAATTTGCTCTCTGCTGTCCACAAAACAGAATTATAACTACATGTATAATATTTTAATTCATGATATGAGCCAGGATACAGCAACTAAAGACTGCCGATGCGTCAAGCAAAGACTGTAGATCAGATGCGCTGATGCGCTGATGCGCAGGCAGATCTGAGTGTTTGCTGAGCGCACATATAATCTTGTAGGAAATGCTGTGTCCCGGCTCCTGTGTCTTCATAATGCTTGCCATTGTGAACATATGTCGTGAAAGTTATTTTTTAGTTGTTTTTTTCCCCACTATTATAGGAACGGTTGATAATGTGCTGTATGCTAGGTGGGTGGTTGGGGAGGGGGAGAGGGAGGAGGAGGGGGTGGGAAGAGCATTACTACACCTATCATCATTATTAAAGAAAAAAAAAAACAAGAAAAAAAATAGAAAATAGTCATATGCGGGGTTGTTTTTTATTCTTATCGTTAAGAACTTGAAATAAAATATTTTAAAATTCTTATTGTTAAGAACTTGAAATAAAATAATTTCGTATTCCTTACGTTACAGTATCCTAATTAAACGTGTGGCGAGAAAAAGCTCTTCGGACTTTCCGTCAAATCAACATTTTAGTGCGCATGCCCGGTGCTTTAGTGAGGCCACATATCCAATTCTTTGACTGAATCTTTGCTGTTTGCATATGCGAAAACGGCATTTTTCGCATGACACAGCTCTAATTCAAATTTTGGATTCCTTACATCGATGTTTGAATAGTTAACATTCAGTCCTATTTATTGGTATTCAAAACTGATGTACAGATATCCAAAAACAATGGACCTCAGTATTAAGGACAGACAGTCTAGTCTCTTCTGGCATGAAAAAATAAAACTCCTCTTTTATTGGAAAATGGCTATAATTTATAGCGTCTTTACTGCCATAAGTGAGTCTTTGGGGTGGTGGCAGTGGGGGCGGAAAGGTGTGGTTGGAGGGGGGTCTATAAAATGTTTTTTCTGCATGTTCTAAGGATGTAGTGATTAGATCATTGTGAAAGATTCTTATATTATTACAATTGAAAACGAAAGCGTTTGAACGTATTTGATAAAAGCAAAGCGATATTTAGATAATATGTTTTTTACAAAGTTTAACAAAAATCATTCTATTTCTAAATTACTGCAAATAATTCATTCCGAAAATTAAAATCTCGCTAATTCTTGATTGACCCTCCTACCTATTTGAGACATAGCATATTTGATCTTGGCCTCCGTTGTTATGCGCTGAGGGTTCTTTTCTAATGTTGGACAAATTTTGATTCATGACGTTAACAAGTTCATCTAACGTATATCTCCTGTTCCTCATATTTGAGCCGGGGCACAACACTTCTACAAGACTGCATGTGCGCCCAGCGAAGATTCAGATCACCCTGCGAATCCATAGTCTGACAGAGTCTTCCCAGAGTACTCGATGGCCAAGTAGCCAAAGCAGCTTTATACGGACAGCGAAGACTCTGATCAGACTGCGCGTAAGCGCAGGCTGATCTGAGTCTTCACCGTGCGCACATGCACTATTGCAGGAAATGCTGTGCCCCGGCTAAATTATATAGTATTGTGGCCATTCTGAACGAATTTGATCAAATCCAACCAATATGTACTTAAAATGTTGTTACAAACAATAATCATTCTATTTCCAAACAAGTATATTGCAAAGAATTCGTACACCAAAACAAGTCTCGTGAATTAAAGGTTTTCTTTAATATTTTGAAATGTTTAGAACCTCGTTAAAATTTCAAAATATTAAATAAATAAACCTCAAAAAGATTGCCTTTGGTAACAAAGAACACATTACAGATTAGAAAATGGGAGTCTCAGTTTTATTGGGACTCTTCATAAGCAGTAATGAAGTTTGCAACACTGCCTACGCCCTCTAGCGTATACATGGGCAGAACTGCAGTTTCAAAGATACCACTATCGGCCTAATGATCCCAGCGGAAATGAAATGAGCAAACGCACGACAAAACATACAAGAAGACTTGTGCGACCAGAGAAGACTCAGATCAGCCTGCGCATCCGCGCAGTCTGATCAGAGTCTTCGCTCACCACATGTGCCTTCTACAGCCCCCGGGCTATCCAAAGAGGGATAAACGAGAACCATTGCCATACTGGGCGGATGTACAAGTTGATTTGAGTCTTTACTTGTCATACATGTCTTATTGTAGGTTTTGTCGTGCGCTGGCTCAGATATAATCTTCATTATGTAAAAACCTTTTTTCTGATAGAAAACAATGCGGTTTTAAACAAAATCGATAAATGTCTAGACATTACGAAAACACGTCTGTTCAAATATATAGAAAATTTCACCTCCGAAAACTGAAAATTTTGAGATAAAAAACTCAGATAGTTTTCTTATTTCTACTCAAAACATAGATTGTGGGTACTCGTTAGAACCGCCTCGTCGAGGCGGTTCTAATGAGCACCTACAATCTATGTTTTGAGTAGAAATAAGAAAAATAATGCATACCCCTAAAACCCCAGTTTTACTATATAAAAGTGGGGTTTAAGGGGGTCAAAATTATATAGGTATGTTTTCGTGATGAGAAAAAGCTGTATACAGAAATTTTTAATTGTAACAAATATTAATTTGCATATCTAATTAAGGCTTTATGACATCATAATCACTAGATATTCAAAACGATCATGACGAAAACATGTCTATTCAAATATATTGAAAATTTTACTACCAAAAAATGAAAATTTTCAGATAAAAAAAATCTGATATTTTTCATATTTCTGCTCAACACATAGATTGTGGGTACTCGTTAGAACCGCCTTGACAAGGCGGTTCTAACGAGTCCCCACAATCTATGTTTTTGATCAGAAATAAAAAAAAATAATGTATACCCCTGTAGACCCCTGTCATTTTATATAAAAATGGGGTTTACAGGCTCCATATTTCTAAAAAAATAGACATTTTATCATCCAAGAATTAAGGTTTAATAAATTGATATATGGTATTAATACACTCATTAAATGTGGCATCTGACAGCCTGTAAAACTTCCGTTAGTCTCTCGTTCTTGAACTGGAGCAAAAATAAAATGATTTTTATGGCATCTCTGAATTAATGTCGCCAACATTAATTCAGAGATACGATAAAAAATTCTTTCATTTTTTATCCAGTTCAAAAACGAATGACTAACTGAAATTTTACAGGCTATCAGATGCCACATTTTATGATCGTTTTAATATTGTATATCAATTTATTAAAACCTTTTTTGATAAAATTGTCTTTTATGAGGAGTGTGGAGCCTTTAAGGGGGTCAAATTATATAGGTATGTTATCGTGATGAGTAGTGCCCGTATAAGCAGTGTTGATGTCGTCAAACCTTGACATTCATAACTTACTTATATTTCATCCGATTTTGATCAAATTTGCATCAGCTGAATGCATGGTTTGTCAATTTTTTTTTATCTCAGATACAGTTATCGTCAACATTGCTTTTTCTTTAACTTACAGACAAAGGCACCAGAAAATGGTTGCTGGTTGACTAACTCGGTGTCTTGCAAAGCTCCCGGTAGTAGTAATTGTATCAACCTTGAATATGTAGTTGATGGCACTCCGTGTATAGGAGATGATACGACAAATGATTACGTGAGTTTGTTTGTTAACTTTGGTCCTGCGGAACCCAGACATGCCCTGTCTTTGCAAAAATTGCAGGAGCCAACTGATCTTCTGAGGAAGCCAACTCAGCTTGATCTGCACTGTTTGACATTACGTTTGTGAATCCAGGTTGTTATAGTATAATAGTATAGGTAGACGAAAGCCTACCTATACTATTATACTATAACAACCTGGATCAAGTAATCTCATTGGCTGAAAATTAGAAATGGGCGTGGCATTTTAATTTATTCAGCATGCAAGGGTGAACTAAATTTTATTATTATTATTATTATTATTATTATTATTATTATTATTATCAAGGTAGTTTATTCATCAAATAGTTTCCGTGCATAGTAACACTATATCTACTATAGGACTGGTCAACAAGGTTGTTAAGGAGATGTTACACCAAGTCTACATTTAAAGTTATTAACATTTCAGACAAATGAAATTTACCAATTCAAAAGGAGATACTCTTGACCTCTGACCTTGCTTTACTGTATGGCTCAGACTTACTAAATTTGGTACAGACAGTAAAACCCTTTCAATGACTTGAACACCGATGGCTCGTCTACCAAGACTGATTCGAACTCGTTGTTTTGACATCACGAAAACACGCCTATATAATTTTGACCCCCTTAAATCCCATTCTTATATAGTAAAACTGGGGTTTACAGGGGTATACATTATTTGTTTTTAATTTTGCTAAAAACCTAGATTGTGGATATTCGTTAGAACCGCCTTGCCAAGGCGGTTCTAACGAGTATCCACAATCTGTGTTTTGAGCAGCAATATGAAAAATATCAGTTATTTATCTGGAATTTTTTCAGTTTGTGGAGGTGAGGTGAATTCTTCTAAATATTTGGATAGGCGTGTTTTTGTAATGAGTCCCTAGGAAACTCTTCCGAGAGCTCGAAAACAAATATATATTTAGTCTATTTCAGGGAAATCATGTTCTTATTTTATCATGAAAATGTATCAAGGGTTGTGTATAGGCATTTGAATCGCCTCGTCGAGGCAATTCTAATGAGTACACCCACTCAACATACCGTTATTTCATAGAATATCGAAAACACATCTCTTAGTTATGCCCATTTGCCTCCTGACCTGGGGCTATGATTACTGTTGTAACCCTTGACAGATAGACCTTTGCAAACGGTGTAGACCCAGATCAGACGCCGCAGAACGCGGCGTCTGATCAGGGTCTACAGCGTTTGCCATACATACCGCAACGTTTTACACACGTAAGCAGGAAGAAGAATGGACTATTTCAAATTTTAAGACCGTATAGTAAGTAGATAAGGTGTCCTAATACTTAAGGTAAATATGGTAATCCTCAGTGGCACGAACTAACCATATCTTTGTTGGCTGTTTGACAGTACTGTTACCTTGGAGACTGCGTGCTGTTTGAACAAATTTGTGAAGGTGTCGATGAAGAAACTGCTACAACTACTACAACGCCAACTACAACTACCACTACGCCAACTACAACTACTACTACGCCAACTACAACTACCAACACACCAACTACAACTACCACTACGCCAACAACAACTACCACTACGCCAACTACAACTACTACTACGCCAACTACAACTACTACTACGCCAACTACAACTACCACTACGCCAACTACAACTACCACTACACCAACTACAACTACTACTACGCCAACTACAACTACCACTACGCCAACTACAACTACGCCAACTACAACTACCACTACGCCAACTACTACTACTCCTACTACCACTACGACAACACCAACTACCACAACGACAGCTCAGCCAACGTGCCCGTGTCCAGGATTTTTTGCACTTTTTTGTTGCTTCTTGGGTGGTATCGCAAGTTGTTGTTAAGGGGATGCGGCGGAATCCCAAGTTGTTGTTAACCAGATTTGATTAACTTGGTAGACTTTCCGCTGTTACTTGCAAGAGGACAACTTTTGTGACTTCCCTTTTGTTCCAGTACACACCAAGCAACTTCTGGAAAAGGGTCTACTCAAAAAGGAACAATTTGCTCCCATGGGGGAGCAACCTTTTAGAGGTGATCTTATTTCAGAATGGGGACAAAACGGGTTTGAGAGAGTTGCCTCCCTGAAAGTGTATCTATGCTCCTTAATAGTTATTATTATCTAAGCATATTCCGCAGAAGGCAAATTGGGGACATTTTTCTTTTTATTCTTGGACAATAGTTTTTGTCATTTCATGCAGATGGTAAAAAAAAGAGAAACATTTGTATAGAGACACTTTTCATGAAATTCGAACCCCGTTTTCTAGAAAGCAAAATGAATAATATTTCAAAATGTCTGCTGAAGTTTTTAAGCAGCAAGCCGAGGGCTAAGACTTCTTTACGGATACTGTACATATCTGGGTAATTATAAAAGACCATATAGCTGTACAGTAGACGTACTCCATTTTGTGTAACGCATGTACGTTTTTGATTAAAGTTAATTAAACTTGAAACATACCTTATAAATATTCAGCTCGCATTTATGTTTCATAGGAAATCTGTCTTCTTGTCCCCATATTTTGTATGTTATTCAAAAATTTCCAAATGTTTGTTCGTGTGAAAGGGTAAAGAAAATGGTCCACGTGTATCCAAAATTAGCCTTTCATATTTATATACTTCAGCTAACAACGAATTTGTGTTCTGCTTCTAAGAGAAATGTATTAAGTATATATGTTTCTCTTTTTTTTCTGTATTATCCTTGCATTTTCGTTTCGGTAAGGAAAAGAAGACAGGGAAAATGCACACATATGTACACCAATTGTTTTGTTACAAGAAAATAATGCTCTGAAGTGTTTTATGTGTATATGTGTATGTGTGTATATACATTGTTCATTTGTATATGTGCATTTGTGTATGCGTATAGGTATGTATATTTTGAACATATAACACCTTCAAATATATGCCATACTGTAAATAGTTTTGATGTATACATTACGAAAACACACCTATTCAAATATATTGAAAATTTCACCACCAAAAACTGAAAGTTCTCAGATAAAAAATCTGATAGGCTTCATATTTTTGCTCAAAACATAGATTGTGAGTACTCGTTAGAACCGCCTCACTGAGGCGGTTCTAACGAGTATCCACAATTTATGTTTTTGAGCAGAAATAAGAAGATAATGTTTACCCCTGTAAACCCAAGTTTTAGTATATAAAAGTGAAATTTAAGGGGGTCAAAATTATGTTTTCGTGATGTGTATGTATGTGTGTGTGTGTGTGTGTGTGTATAGAAACTCGGCTCAACTTCTTTTACCCTATTCTGTTATGTATTAATGTGTATATTGTCGATTGTTATATCTACATATTGCATACCATACTCTCCTATATGGGAGGAAATAAAGAATATCTATCTATCTTATACACCAAATGGCACGAGCAGTGGCGTAGCCTGAACAGAATTATTTTTACTTAATTCCAGAAAAAAATCTTGAAAATAAAAATTCTCCTAGCATCGCTGTCAAAAAAAATGGGCTACTCTTAAAGGAAAGACTTTGCTCCCAGAGAGAGCATTTTTTTTTCCTTTAAGAGTAGCCCGTATTTTGGAAGCGATAATTTTTTTCCACTAAGAGCAGCCCTTATGGTAAATATAAGCATTAAATGTTAGTTGATGTCTCCCTTCTTGCAAATATTATTTTTCTTATGCGTGTTATGCGTGTTACGCACATACGTATTTTGCGTAATGAGCACTAGCCTATGACAAGTGTGAGTGTGTGTGTCCCCTGTTTGCAGTGCATGTGGCTTTTTTTTTTGTCAAATAAACGTCTAAATTAACCCCCGCAAACTGTGTGTACTGTTTTCATGTTGTCCGTCCGTTACGGTTTGGTCTTTGCGAGGGGTATGCTTATTGGCATTTTCTTCTTCATCATCTTCTTCTTCTTCTTCTTTTTCTTCTTCTTCTTCTTCTTATTATTATTATTACTATTCGCAGTGCTGCTCAGTGAGTCAAAACTATTTTAGGGTTGTAATGTTAATCATAAATGTACCTAAGCTACACACGAAATGACATTTTTCAGTGTGTGTTCGAGAGAGAGAGAGACTGAGAGAGAGAAAAAGAGAGAGAGACAGACAGACAGACACAGAGAGATAGAGAGAGAGAGAAGAGAGAAAGAAAGAAATAAGAGAGAGAGAGAGAGAGAGAGAGAGAGAGAGAGAGAGAGATTTGCTTTCGTTTCTCAAATATGGCTGGCTGTGATCTTTAATTTGTAAATTAAGGCCGCGTTCACATTAGAGACTTGTTCCGGATTAATTTGATTTGGATCAAGTTGATCCAGATCAAATTGCGTTCTCACTATAGCAACCAAGTTGATCCGGACCAAGTTGATCCACATCAAGTTGCGTTCACACTATGTACTAATCTGATCCAGATTAATTTGATCTGTATCAAGTTGATCCGGATCAAACTTGTATTCACACTGTTATTGTGTTCACATTGCAGCAACGTTAATTTGACCCGCATCAACTTGATCCGGATCAACTTGATCTAGGTCAAGTTGGCCCATAGAGTGAACACAACTTAATGTGGATCATCTTGATCTGCATCAAATTAGTCCTATTCTGAATGCAATTTGATGCCGATCACTTTGATGCCGATCAAGTTGATCCATATCAAGTTGGTCCGGATTAAGTATGAAGTGTGAACGCGGCCTAAGACGTCTTTGTTTTGTTTTGATTTTTTTTTCTGTCCACAGTAGTTATTTAAGGTTATAATGTTGATACTAAATCTAACAAGAAATTCTTTTTAGTAAATAATCAAGTAATAAAGGTTTTACCTCTTACTAAATTGTTCTGTTAGAGTTAGAAAACAGTTCGTTCATGAATATGTCTACGTATTTCCCTACTAGCGGGTTTGCAATATGCGACATTTCTGAAGTTATTCGTGTATGAATGTTTTCCCAGTTATTTGCAATAATATGCAATCATATCGTTATATAACTTGAACCGCATCGTCAAAAAAGTACCTCCAGCTATGTGCGCCCAGCAAGCTTCATATCAGCCCGCGCATTCGCACAGGCTGATAAGAATCTTCACAAGGCAAATTTTGGATAGCCAGGGATGTAAAGTTTCTTTATGTGAAAAATGATCAGACTGCGTGGATGCGCAGGCTGGTCTGAGTCTTCGTTGGCGCACATGTCAGAAGGTACGATTTCTAAATTTGTGGCTCACACACGCGCTCGATACAAACGCCCGGTTTCAAAACAGAGTATTGAATTTTCACGTACTCTGAGATGTCAAGGGGTTCCCTTAAATATTGTCCCTAGTGTTTTGTCTCAAACCATAAACTGATGCATACTATCTGGGGAATCATACCGCCACGAATATTCCAGTAATCAAATAACCCACTGTAGTCGGGAGACCCCTAAACGGGTAATTGGCAAACAGTGCAGACCCAAATTAGATGCCGCAGAACGCGGCGTCTGATCAGGGTCCCCACTGTTTGCAAATAATTTAGCCTTTTTTTCTATAGGAATAGCTAAATCTCATAGCCAGACGTATGTAAAACTGAAATTGGACTCTTCCAATATATATAGTGTGGGAGATTCTATTCAGTATACAATGGGATAAACACTCGAAAGGCCATGATAAACTTTATGCTTAAGGCCACTCAAAAATAAGGCTTGATTGTGGGTCATTTTTTCCCAGAGAAAGGGAGGAGGGAGATAGAACAGATAGTAGAGGAGATAAAAGAGAAGGACAGGGGAGAAAGAGAAAAATGAATTAAGTGAAGAAACAGAAAATAAAAACATTCACTCTCTACCCTTACCTGCTGCAATGATAGCAGGCCTTGCCCAACTGTGAGCCAATCGATTATCTCCTGGCTGATGACATCAGCAGGGCGACCTGGCCTTGGGTCATCTTCTAAGGAGTCTCGCCCACGTTTAAATTCTGCTGACCACTTTGCCACTGTGGAATACTTTGGGCTACTATCACCATACACATCAGCCGTGCGCCAATGGATTTCTTTGGCCTTTGCACCCTCCTTAGTGATTATGACTGCTCTGAACTCAATATTCTGACTTTCCATTTTTGCCTATGGGTATAGGTTTCAAACAAAAAGTAAGAGCAAAAAATGTACGTGTTGAGTGAACAGCTGTTATCATTCAACTGACAAAGGTTTACACTGCACAAAAATGAAAAAAGAAATCTTGAATTGTATAGAAAAATACCGAGTTCTACGAACTTATTGAACTACCCTCGTATCTCTTCTATCTCTTTTCTCCTTTTCTCTGGGAGACGACACAAAATGATCCACAAGGGTTGACGTGTCGTTAAGCCCCAACTCAATCAATAGATCTCCGCTATCATTAAGACCAGTTTTTACCAATTCCAACTGGCTTTTTCTTGGTATTCTACATAGCTCCAGATCAGAGGGGATATCTGCATAATATTTTTTTTATTTCTCCAGAAAAAAAAAAAAAATGTTGTGGGTATTAAAGGGAGCTATGCTCTTCATTCAATATTAAGACCACCCTGCTAATGGGGCCACTTTTAGGCAGACCAAAGGTGGTCTTTTGGCGGAGTTGTACTGTATGTGTACCCAAAACAGGCTTGGTATAACTTTTAGTAAAGTTTATAAAAATACACAATTTGGTTCAGACTTTACTGCCTTGGTCACCCTCATTATGAAAACACGCCTATTCAAATATATAGAAAATTTCACCTCCAAAAACGGAAAATTTTCGGATAAAAACCTCTGATATTTTTCATATTTCTGCTCAAAACATAGATTGTGGGTACTCGTTAGAACTGCCTTCGTGAGGCGGTTCTAACGAGTCCCACAATCTATGTTTTTGAGTAGAAATAAGAAAAATAATGCATACCTCTGTAAACCCCAGTATTACTTTATAAAAGTGGGGTTTAAAGGGGTCAAAATTATACAGGCGTGTTTTCGTGAAGTGTTCCTCCCTTTAACTCCAAAATATAAGTGGCTATATACCCAGGGAATGCCACAATCATGAAACAGCCTTTCCGAGACATCAAAGAATGGAGAGATGAGGAACAAATAATAAACCACCGACGCACAAACTAATAAGAACTGCAACAGAAGAACCGCCTTGGAACAGTCGTCTGGAAAACTACAAGGGGTGGACGGTGTGGGGAGGGACTTAAATCAGATCTGCGTTCAGAAAAGCAAAACAATAACATGACACCAATCCTAAAACCAACTAAAAGATATGCCTCCAAAAACACTAATATGACACCCAATCCTAAAACCAACTAAAAGATATGCCTCCAAAAACACTAATATGACGCCCAATCCTAAAACCAACTAAAGATATGCCTCCAAAAACAAACATGATGCCCAATCCTAAAACCAACTAAAGATATGCCTCAAAAAAACACTAGCATGACACCCAATATCATGTTAGTGTTTTTGGAGGCATATCTTAAGTTGGGAAAGCGACTACCGCTCTCCGAGATGATCACAAATCATATAACATCAAATACCACATGTATATGGCAAGCTGTTTTACTATTTATTATGCAAAATAGATATCTTATATATCAGATATCTTATATGGGATATAAGATATCTAATATAGGATATAAGATATCTGATATACTAATTCAGATGTATCCTATATTAGATATCATATCCTATATAAGATATCTGATATAATATATGAGATATCTTATTTTCCACATATCAGATATCTGATTTACCATATAAGATATCTTATTTGTTAAATAAGAAATCTTATATATGAATATAGATATCTGATATACTAAAAAGATATCTGATATACTAAATGAGATATCTTATTTGATTGAATAAATGAGATATCTTCTTTAGTAAATAAGATCTATTATATTAACAAGGTTTTTATTTGATTTAGCCTGGTGATGTAGTTTTAATACCAAGAGATCCTGTTTCAAATCTGACCTATAAATCATCAAGACAAACATTTTAAGGAGGATTCATGATGATTGCTTCAAAAACGTGACAGTTAGTATGTAAACTTTTTCTTTCATTTAGCCTGGTGGCCTAGCTTTTGACCCTATGTGAACCAGTTTAAACCAGCCTAGACATCATCAAGACAAACATTTTGAGCAAGATGCCAGATGATTACTTCTTCAAAAATGTAAAATGTTAACAAGGTTGTCCTTTGATTTGGCCTGGTGAAGTAGTTTTTGATAACAAGTGACCCAGTTTTGAACTTGACCTAGAAATCATCAAGGCAAACAAATTTGAGTAAAATTCATAATGATTACTTCAAAAACACGACCTCTTGTGTTAACAAGGCTTTCCTTTTATTTGGTCTGGTGACCTAGTTTTTGACCCCAAGTGACCAAGTTTCGAATTTGACCTAGAAATCATCTAGATAAACATTTTGAGCAAGTTACACGATGATAACTTAAAAATGTGATATCTAGAGTGTTAAAAAGGTTTTTCTTTGATTTGGCCTGGTGACCTAGTTTTTAATCTTAAGTAACCCAGTTTCAAACTTTGCATAGAAATCATCAAACAAACATTTTGACCAAGAGTCATAATAATTACTTCAAAAATGGGGCCTCTAGAGTGTAAACATTTTTCTATGATTTGACCTGGTGACCTAGTTTTTGGACCCAAGTGACCCAATTTTAAACTCATCAAGACAAACATTTTGAGAAAGATACATGATGATTATTTCGAAAAAAAAAAATGACCTCTAGAGTGTTAACAAGGTTTTCCTTTAATTGATCTGATGACCTAGTTTTCCATCCTAAGTGACCCAGTTTTAGAACTGACCTAGAAATCATCAAGACAAGAATTTCTGAGCAAAAGTCATGATGATTACTTAAAAAATGAGACCTCTAGAATGTTAATAAGGTTTTCCTTTGATTTGGTCTGGTGACCTAGTTTTTTACCTAAACTGGTTCAGTTTCCACCTTGACCTAGAAATCATCAAGACATACATTTTGAGCAAGCTTCATGAATTACTTCAAAAATGTGACCTCTATAGTGTTAACAAGGTTTTTCTTTGATTTGGCCTTCTGACCTAGTTTTTGACAAGTGATCCAGTTTTGAACTTAACCTAGAAATCAAGACAAACAGTTTAGCATGATTAATGATGATTACTTAGAAAATGTGACCTCTAGTGTTCAATAAGGGCTTTCTTTGATTTGGACAGGTGATCTAGTTTTTGATCCCAAGAGACCTAGTTTCAAACTTGGCCAAGAAATAATCAAGACAAACATTTTGAACAAGATTCATGATTATTTAAAAAATGAGACCTCTAGTGTGTTAACAAGGTTTTCCTTTGATTTGGCCTGGTGGCCTAGTTTTTGACCCTATAATCCAGTTTCGAATTGACTTAAATTTCATTGGGGAAAACATTCTGTACAAGTTTCAGTAAGATTGGGCCAAAACTGTTAGTGTAAACAAACTAATTGTTGATGATGGAGAACAAACTACAGATGGCGGACAGAGGGTGAACACAATAGCTCACCTTGAGCATTTGCTCAGGTGGGCTAAAAATGTGGAAACTGTTCCATGACATAGCATATTCCCTGTATAATGTAATGGTCATTAAACATTCATCTGTTTATGCAGTATTTACTCTAAATATCTGGGCCCAGTTGTTCAAAGCATCGTTAGCTTAACGAGCTCATTAGTGGTCAAAATGTTAACTATCCTAGTAAGTACAATACCTAATTCACAGGTATTTTTGCTGAAAAAATGTGAGCAGCTTTTGCAAATGCAAAAGCTACTCACATTTTTTCAGCAAAAATATAAGCATATTATGCCATTTTTATTGATCAAAGTTTTAGCGATACATTAACTAACGACATTGTTAGTTTTGAACAAGTGGGCCCCGGACACCTAATACTTCCTTATCATCTGTCTAAAATTTAAATAACTCCATTTTACTACCTGCTAATAAGCCTGTAATACTGATGGATAAGTGGCAAAAAAGTCTAGACCCTGATCAGACACCATGTTCTGCACCATGTCTACAGCGTTTGCTCAGACCTGTCTGTCCTGATACTTCAAAATATGTTAGCTCCAGATAAGATAGTTATCCTCAACATTTGGCAATAGAATATAATATTTTATAGAATTACTACCTGTAAGCCTGCGGTGGCTCAGTTGGATGCGCCGTCCGATTGGAGACCAGGAGGTCGCGGGTTCAACCCCCGCCGAGGTCGGCAACATTCTTTCGCGGAGATTGATCATGAAATATTTTCTACGGTCATTCTCTCCCTTCCGCTGACTCAAGAAGGGCAGTTGTCAGTTTCTGGCAAAAGAATGTGCACAATACTGGTTAACCGCTTAGAGGACTAAGCCTGCCCAGTAAACGTGTGGTTAAGTAAACTGACCGCGCTCGACATGACCCCAATGGGTTGACTGGGCCGTAAAACCTCAACACAAACAAAACCTGTAAGCCTGTTCCTCTGTGTACAACCATAAGATAATTATACAGCTGAATATACTCTACTGTACAAAATAAGACCATATGTGACAAATACATCTAATTATGTAGCAATACCACTTTTTAACGGGTCATTTTGACTAACGTTATTAATTATTGACTAACTTCTGTGATTAAAGCACATCTTAAAACCTAAAACATTGCGCTATAGATCTATATTGTGGTATGACTTTGATGTCAATCTTTTTCTCATATTTGTCTCATCATTCATTTTCTTTCTTCTGCATTTTTTCTCTTTTAATCTTAATCGTAATTCCACGGTATTTGTAATATTTGCTACTTAATACATATTGACATGTAGTTCATCTATTGTGTGTACTGCTTATATGTTTTGTACATCTGTCACAGCACCCTGGGAAAGGATAAATATAGGCCTAGCCTACATCCAATCCCTTGGCATTTATGTATATTTGTTTTTGTCAAATATATGTATTTATGTCATAACATTTGAATAAATAAAACATTTGGAAATTTTAAGTCCTTACCATACTCAGGGATATACTTTTCTATCAAAAACTTTTGATATTTATTTTTAGTTTCTCCATAAGGTGCTTCTAATGAGTAATATGTTGTCATGTAGTAATAAGAAAAATATTCATATCGGTTATGATCCCTTCATAGCTGATCCCTTCATAGCACCAGATAAGGCATTTTTTATCAACTGAAAAATTCTGGTATTTCTTATTTCTCCATGAAAACATATGGTGGCAGTACTCATTTATCATGGTACCTCTCTTACAGGTATTACCACTAGAAGTGGTAATTGTAACGCAGACATTAATATACAGTGAAACCTCAATAGCTCGAACACCGATGGCCCGCTCACCATGGCTAATCTGAACTCATTTCTAGTCTCTACGAAATTCTTTTGATAGCTCAAGAAAACACATATTTAGGGAATACTTTATTTTAATCATGTAGTTGTATGTTGTGCAGTACACTCATTAGAATCACCTAATCTAGGCAATTCTAACGAGTATACTCAACACACAATCACTGTGTCGAAAATTGAAAATATCCCTTCACTATCACTATTTGCTTCCTGACCTGGCACCATCATAAACCCTCGATTGCTCAAACTACCCAAGTCTAAAACAATTTTCCATGGTCCCAAAGGTGTTAAAGCCATTGAAGTTTGACTGTATGTGGTAAAGTATACTGCAGAAATGAGCAAAATTTGAATAGAAAAACATTTATTATAACAGGTACTACTTACACATTATCACAGAGATACATTAAGACATTTTTATATTTACGGTATATAATTGGACGATCGTGTCTGGGCAAGCAGAATAGATTCAGATCAAACTGCCCCTGAAAGAGCAGTCTGACAGAATCTACACTGTTTACCACATGGCCAGCACTTTTTAGAGACATCATCTGGTAAACTTGTTCAAGCTACAGGGTCCAAATATTCTGAGTAATTACAATAAATGAAATCATCGCATTTTACAATTATAACAAAAAAACATATTGTAACAACCCTAAGTACAGTGACAGGCAGGCTGAGCAAAAAGTGAATAGTGAAACCTGTGTAAGAAAGCCACCTTTGAGACTGACTTTAGTGGTTGATGTGGAAAGGTGGCAGTCTTATAAAGGTATGTCATGTAATTTTGCTACAAAATGTAGCAAAATTACATGACATGTACCTTTATAAGACAGCCACCTTTCCACATCAACCCTCACTGTTTAAAGCCTGTCTCATAGGTGGCTCTCTTACACAGGTTTCGCTGTATGCCCAGATCAGACACTGCAAAATGTGGTATCTGATCAGCATCTAAATAGCTCCAGATAAGGCACTTTTTTTTTCTGCCAAAAAGTACTCATATTTCCATGCCGAGGTGCTTCTAATGAGTACCCACGACATATTTTTTCTAGGATAAATTAGAAAAATGTTATACGGATACATCCTCTTATTTGGAGGTATGATCAACACAGTATATAACTCATCCAGTAGTTTTAGAAGCATCAAAATGTAGTCAAATGGGCTTGTTTGAAATTCTAGTCCAAGTATTTTGAGCAGATACGGTATCCCAATATTTTTGGTAAATATGGCAGCCACTGATGAGATTTGTCTCTGTAAATAAGGTTTGGCATTTGGCTCACACCTTAATGGCATGTGCATTCATCAGACAGATCAGCCTCCAAACCCATGCAGTCTGATCAGGACATTCTCTGTACAATACCTACTTTATTGTAGAATGAATAAACAACAATTTAGGCCCTGGTCAGACTGAATGCACAGGTGAATTGGACTTTCTTTGTCTGCATACACCACAAGGACCATTTTACCATGTGACAGCTAAATTCATTCACAAAGTCTTGTAAGAGATGACTTGATTAACCCTTGTTATGCTGAATAAATTAAGATGCCACACCCACTTCTAATTTTCAACCAATCAGATTGCTTGATCCAGATTATGGATACAAGTTCACATAGTGACAAACAGTGCAGATCCAGATCAGTTGGCTTCTTCAGAAGCCAAATGATCTGGATCTTCACTGTTTGCAAAGGCAGGTCATATGCGGGTTCAGCAGGACAAGGTTAATTAAACCTGTAATTATTAACCCTTGTCCTGCTGAACCCGGATATACCCTGCCTTTGCAAACAGTGTAGTTCCAGATCAGTTGGCTTCTGAAGAAGCCAACTGATCTGGAGCTGCACTGTTTGCCATTAGGTATGTGAATTTATAGCAACAGTCGGGATCTAGTAATCTGATTGGCTCAAAATTAGAAGTGGGTGTGGCATCTTAATTTATTCAGCTGGACAAGGGTTAAACTACAAGTAATATATTTTTACAGGAAAAAAAAAAAATAACACCTAGGTTGCCTTTGGAAATGAAAATATAAAGGCAAGAGGAACGCCTTGGAAGTTTATGTTGAACCTGCATACTAAAATGTGATAAAATAATCAGTGAAGTGAAACTGACTGTAAAGTTTTACAGTTTATACGCTTCATTTAGAGTAGATGCTAGGGTGGACCTAAGTACACAGAATGAACAAATTAAAACTTGCATGTGTAAGTCACCCATGCTAACACAGGGGCTACTAAAACCTAAAAGAAGGAAAACAAGTCCTGGTTTTATTGACACTCTTCATATGGCTTGCAGGTCTGTATATATCCTTGACAGGAATTCAATTATATACAAGCTTGAGCGGAATTATGTAATTACCAGCTTGAGTGGAATTTGATTTTTCAAGATTATGGAAAGGCTATGTACTGCACTGTGTTGAAGTACAGGAAGTTTTTATTGGCTGTCACACAGCAATTGACACTAGCTGAAGTGAAGTCAATAAAAATCTATAAAGTTGCTCTTGGAAACAAAGAACACAAATCTGATTGCTTTATAGAAGTGGCCTTTAAAACAAGTTTCACAGTAATTTTCATGAACACATGAAAAACACTGAAGTCTACGAGAAAATTGTTTGTAGAACTACATTTTGACCTTTCACTGTATATTCTATAAGATCTTATAATAAAATATAATGACCATGTAGAAACTAAAACAAACAAAACAAAGCTCTGACCCAATTACAACAAAAAAAGCACAGGCAGGTCTAAGTCCTTGCAGTTCATATATGAAATGATGGTTCTCTGCTAGTATTTGCCATCCAATATTCACAATCATTGAATGATTAAAGTGCCATCAAATTTTACAAGAGACAGTTCTTTATTTTAATTTCTGAGACAATAAGGCTTGTTATTTCACATGATGTTTGTCTAGGGGATCATTATGAAATGTCAAACTCTATTTTCTCAAAAAAAAAAAAAAAAAAATGTCTTAACCCCCAAAGCACTAATCATAACTGCAGTAGATGGCACTTTGAAATCTGTTTTATCATTTTCCAGAGAAAATAAGGCTTGGCATTTCATATGAATTGTCTGCAGGCAGAAAATAAGACAACACATTTAATGTAAATTGTCTGTAGGCAGATGATTAACATGCAATGTCAGTCATATTTTTTTTCTGAAAAATGACTAAATCAATTTTTAAATGCCATCTGCTACAATCTGCTTGGCACTTTGAGGGTTAAAATGGTGTTGCTGCCTGTGGCACTTTAAGGGTTAACTATCTTAACAAAAGTTTAAAACAGTTCCATCATGTCCAGCATTTTTGAATCATTGAACCTCCTCAGTTGCGAATGTGGCTGATACTTTAGATAAACCTTGGCGTCTGAAATGACAAAACAAAAACAAGACTCATGGAGGGAAAAACTGCTGGTGTAAAATAATGATGATTTGGCATTTTACATCTCTTTCAACATTTTTTAAATCCTAATAACCCTTGTCCTGCTGAATAAATTAAGATGCCCCACCCACTTCTGATTTTCAGCCAATCAGATTCCTTGATCCAGACAACTGATATAAATTCAAATACTGAATGGCAAACAGTGTAGATCTAGATCAGTTGGCTTCTTAGAAGCCAACTGATCTGGATCTACACATATTGCAAAAACAAGATATATCCGAGTTCAGCAGAACAAGGATTAAGACAATGCAAGGATGATATTAGTAATTAAAGGCTATGTGCAATGAAGCATCAGACAGTCATGAGCTGAATTCCACCCAGGAACTCATGATCCAAAGTCGAGAGCACTGACATCACGAAAACATACCAATATAATTTTGACCCCCTTAAACCCCAATTTTATCTAGTAAATCTGGGATTTACAAGGGTATACATTATTTTTCTTATTCTGCTAAAAAAACATAGATTGTGGGTACTCCTTAGAACTGCCTCATTAGAACTGCCACTCAGCCACCCAGATGTTTCTACTGGTGTAAACTACAATCTTTTTGACACCACTTAGAAAGACTTTTCTCAGTGGTATTTCATTGACATGGAAAAAACTTTGACCATATCTTACTAGAAACCATTTGAGCCAGCGCATGACAAAACCTACAATAAGACTTGTTCAACCAGCTAAGACTCAGATCATCCTGCACATCTGCAGTCTGATCAGGGGTATTTGCTGATCGCATGAGCCTTCTAGTCTCCGGGCTATCCAAGGCTGGATAAACTAGATATCCATAGATGTACAGGCTGATCTGAGTCTTTGCTGGTCACACAGGTAGGTTTTGTCATGCGCTAGCTCATTTATCTTCTCAGTAACTATGTTTTCTTCCTGAACATTTACGCTAACATAAAATTTATGCCCAAACATTATTTTGACATATGTAATTTCTATTGTAAAGTGAGTTTTAAGAATTCTATATAAGAAAATAAGTTTTGCTGTGCTCCTCTGATTTTTAGATACTGGGGTTTCACAACAAGATGGTGAAAATTTCAGACATTTTAAACAGGAACAACTTGCTGAAAACCTATCTCCATCTGAAGTACTACTCTACAGATGTTTGCATAATTTGCATCCATTTTTTATGAGGAAAAAAGTAGAATATTCAATTTTTGAAAATAAAAATGAATAGAAAACTTTTGGTGCTAGGTAGCAGCAACAAAAGGTTTTGCATTGAAATATGGCAAAAGGTTGCAAATTTATTTCTGAGTAAAGTGCCATGCAAGGAACGTCTTTCTGGAAAATGTCAAAAGAAGAGCACATTAGGACCCTGTTGTTCAAAGCATTGTTAGCTTAACAAGCTCGTTAGTGGTCAAAATGTTAACTGTTCTAGTAAGTACAATATCTTATTCACAGGTATTTTTGCTGAAAAAAATGTGAGTAGTTTTTGCAAATGCAAAAGCTACACACATTTTTTCAGCAAAAATATTAGTGTAAATGCCATATTTAGTGATCAAGATTTTAACGATATGTTAACTAAGGACATCGTTAGTTTTGAACAACTGGGCCCATGTGTAAAACTATTCACAAAGCTGTGCCACTGGTTTCAAACTAATCACATATGGAAACTGGACAAAACAGTGACTAAAAAGTCATCTTTTAGTTAATCCTCTTCCACACAGCCTTGAATTAACTATCACAAGAGGAATTTTCAGTTTTACTTTTACTTTAAGTAATGCAGTTTTTATGCTATCAGTTTTTCACCACAAGCTCTCTCAGGGAAAATTCTACTGCTACTGCTCACAAAAGAATACATGTGAAGGAAATTGCTTAATGTTAAAAGATGTAAAGTTCATCGAAAAATTTTACCCCCTAAATTTTATTTGAATGTTGAAATAAAAGATTACATTCAGTATTTTTACCCCCTAAACTTAAACTTCAATGCTGATTCTAAAAAAAAAATCAATGCTGAAATACCCTTTACTCCCTCTTATCTAGAGCTCTGCTTATTTAAGACATGCATTTTCAGCCATAAAGACCTTATCAGGGATTTTTTATACACTGGGTTATGACAGTCAAAACTAATCTGAGAGAAGAGAGTGTAAACTATTATTAAGAATAAAAAACTATAACTGCTATGATTAACCCTAGTCCTGCTGAACCCAGATATACCCTGCCTTTGCAAACAGTGCAGATCCAGATCAGTTGGCTTCTGAAGAAGCCAACTGATCTGGATCTGAACTGTTTGCCATTCAGTATGTGAATTTATATCAACAATCTGGATCAAGTAATCTTATTGGCTGAAAATTAGAGGTGGGTGTGGCATCTTAATTTATTCAGCATGACAAGGGTTAAGGATGGATGGTCAAAAGTCTGCCTTTTGGAAGGGATTATTTCCAAGTTTACTACTTAGTGTATACATGACCTTTGATGCCTGATCTTCAGATATTTCCTAGCTAATTAACAGTAGGTAATTCTTTTTAATATTATTTTTTTGTTGTTGTTGTTTTTCAGGAGAAATCAAGAAACATTGAATTATCAATTTAATAGCCATGTCAGAGAACCCAATTTTAATATGTAACATACTACCTTCCTCAGATGTATAATACCACCATCATCATTTTCCTTCAACTATTTGATAATTTATAGCCTGGAAACAACTCAGAGGGATGGTATGACAGATGAAAGGATGGAGAGTCAAACTTAATACCCTAACTTACTCTGTGACACAGACATAAAAACACCATATTTGAGCTAATTTTGCACATTCCCCTATCTAAGTGCACAATCAAGCAATATCGTAGTCTTCAGATTACAGCCAGTATACATTTATCTACTTATAAAAGCATATATTTGGGTACTCATTTGAATTGCCTCACAAAGTGGGAAGAAAATCAGAAAAAATCATTGCATATACATCATTAACCCTTGTAATGCTGAAGCTGGATATACCCTGCCTTTGCAAACAGTGTAGATCCAGATCAGTTGGCTTCTGAAGAAGCCAACTGATCTGGATCTGCACTGTTTGCCATTCAGTATTTGAATTTATATCAACAATCTGGATCAAGTAATCTGACTGGCTGAAAATTAGAAGTGGGCATGGCATCTTAATTTATTCAGCATGACAAGGGTTAATAACACCCCTCTTGAATACCACTGCTAAGCTTAAGTTTGTCCTTATTAGGTGGATATTTTATTACAAGTTTGTTTTTTAAGTAATCTTGAAAAACATGAGCACACAGTATTGTAATTAGGTTGAATATGGCAAAAAATATTATACATTTAGTACAAACTATTAAAGAACCAGGCCTTATAAGAAGAATCAGTACTTACGCCTCTTCTAAAAATGTTTCAAACAGTATTCTATCATCTGCTTTGCCATCTGGTTTTTCATTGATATCTGTCACTCCTAATGTTGTTAGTGCTGAAAAATACCAACAGAAAAATAATTTCATAATTTTTCACATGTGACTTATAGTTTAATTTTGTGTGAGTTGGAGTTTTACGGCACAGTCAACACTACTTAGGTTATGCTGAGCCTGTCAGTTAACCTACTCAAACTTTTCCTGGACAGACTCAGTCCTCTAAGCATTTAACCAGTGCTTATGCACATACTTTTGCCAGTAACTGACAATTAACTGCCCTTCTTAAATCAGCAGTAGGGGTAGGAATAATTTCATGATCAGTCTCCACAAAAGTTAAGTGATTAAGCTGGGATTCAAACTTGTGAGCCCGGCATGTGATGTACTGTCTTCCTAAGATGTATAATACCTAAGACTTGTAGTCAGTCATCCTTCAACTGGTTTAAAAGTTATCTGCTACTCGCAAGAGTGAATACCCAGTGCCATTCATGCATCTGAAGTCTGGCAAAAAAAACAACAACAATGCTGTTTGGCATGTTTCAAAGCATACCATATTTACCCTATATACATGTATATTAAGACATCTTTTTGAAAGTCCATTTTACTACCTGTTGATATGTCTATAAAACTGCTCTCTAGAGATGGGTAGAGGATAAATTGGGATGGATGGGCACCAACATTTTTTAAGGATGCGACCATACCAGTATGTCAATAGTTTGTTTGTTTGTTTGATTTGAGCTTAACGTCACTTTCAACAATCTTTCAGTCTTATTGTGATGGTGTCTGGATGTGGCAGGGAGCTCAGTGCTCACTTTTAGAGTGCTGCCTCACTGAAATATCATGGCCCAGACACTTTGACAAGTATGTCACATGCAAATACAAAATGCCCTAAGGGAAGATTGGATATGAGTCCAATAGGGCCTCCTTATAAATAAATTAAGTCACTATTATTATCAAATTTATTATATATCAGTCTGTGTATTCATATACATATTCTATAGTAAGGTAATGAGGTCAGGTGTCTAAATACTTAAAGTAAATATGATAAAAGTACTAATCAGAGTAGCACAAGCAAATCAAAACCATTTCCATATATGGTCACTATAATCTTTCTTTTCAGGCTATTTCAACGACCATTACTGTTACATGTGAGTAGTTCATTCACAAGCAACCTTGTGACTGCTATAGTGTAAAGATTTGTTTGTCCTACTATTAATTGTACATTATTAATTATACCCCCGGCATACGAAGTATGTCGAGGGGTATATAGTTTTCGGCTTTCCGTCCAATCGTCCATCCATTTGTGCGTGCATCCGTACAAATGTTAACATTTTGCATCAAAGTTTTGCGTGAAGTTTTTTCCTTTTGCATATATTTTTGAAAGCTTTAACTTTAGGATGTTGATGTGTGGTTAGTGTTACTACTAGATGATTACAGAATAGCTGACATCATTCTGCTGATGCTGCTGACCCAAGGTCAAGATCACAGACTGAGAAAATAGTGTGATGTTTACGTCAAAATTTTACGTGAAGTTTTTGTCTTTTGCTTATAACTCTGCAGCCACTGATCAAAAACTTTTCATATTTGGTATGGGGGTATCTGAGAGGGTTCTCTTCCATTCTACATCTATAGACCCCTGGGTCCTGCCCCAGGATGGGGCTAGAGGTCAAAAACTAGCTAACCCCCAATACAGTAGTATATTGCAGTTTGTTTATACAAACAACCTCTTACTAAAGAAGGATGGGCATCAGACATGTTTATCACATCAACAGTCAGTGTAATAAAGTGAAGGTCATTGTGATCATATTTTCATGCTCCAGCAATTTTGCCTTATATCTTGAAGACTATTCCATGGATTAATGTGATACTTGGAATATTAGTTCTGTGTGACTCCATAACAAATGTAGGTCACCTTGACCTATATTTCATAGTCCAGTAATTCTGCCACATATCTTGAATGTTAATTGATGTAAGAACATCATTATTTGGGATTATGAATTAGTATGATCCAACAGTTGACCTAAAAGTAAATTGAGGTCACTGTGATTTCATAATCCAGTGATTTTAAGTTCCATCTTGAAGACAGTTTGATGTATTACTATCATATTCTGGGATTATGTGACCTATATTTCATAGCCCTGTGATTTTGTCTTATATCTCCCACCGTTTGATACCTAAATGTCATATTTACATATAATGACACAGTGTGACTCAAACTTTCACCTCAAAGTAAATATAAATCAGCATGGCCTACATTTCATGGTCTAGTGATTTTGCTTAATATCTTTTAGATTATTTAATGAATTAACATCATAGCTGGTATAATGCATCAGTGTGACCATCAGATTAATTTCTCAAGTATGTGTAGGCCAGTGACCTATATTTTATGGCCCAGCAAATTTGCTTCATATCTTGGAGACTATTTACTCCAGGAAAGTTCTACTTGGGATAATAGATCAGTGTCACTCAGAGACTGACATTGTAAACGATATCTTGCCTTATATCATTGTCATTAACTTTAAAATATTTTATAATTAAGAAATGGCGCCGGCCGGAGGTATTCGTGACCCTCTGGGCACTTGCTCTAGTTTTTATAGCTATTTCATGTGCTGATGAGGGCTATTGGCAAAAAGAATATCACTCAAGCCAGTGCTAGGAGGTATGAGCAGTATAGCAAATTATAGTACTGTTCATAAACAAACTTAATAAAACCAAATGTATTATTTTTGTTACTGTGTCCTTTGCTTTTAAAGGATCCATTATTTCTCAACTGAATTTATTTACAAACCATTACCACTCTTTAGGCTAATTCAGCAAATGTCAAATTGATGATATTTTCTTGTTTTCTCAGAAAATATGTTTTGACATTTCATGCAAATTGTCTCCTTGTATGAAATGCCAAAGCTTATTTTCTGAGAAAAATATAGGGGACAGTTTGATTGATTTACTGCCACAGACTTTGATTCTCTGGGAAAGATAACAAAAACAATATTTCAAAATGTCATCTGCTGAATTTTTTATTCATCATGCCTAGCATTAAATAATCTAATACCTTCAGTGTACTGTCGCATTGTTATGTATCCTCTGTTGGTTGGGTCTAACATGCCAAAGACTGACTGTATGTTGCTGTCATCAAATAAGCATGGGTGATTTTGCTTCAATGTTTTTGACTTCTGTAATCTTTCTAGAGTATCTATCATAAATTTCTTGGGCTCAGCTAAAAGAAAAAAAGAAAAACAGTAAATTTTTTGGGCTCAACTAAAAGAAAAAAATAAAACAAAAAATAATAAAAATAAAAATAAATAAATAAATAAAAAACAAGTCTGAACAAATTTCAATAAAATTATCTTGAAATTTCATGCAAATATGCTCTTTACTGTGCTTTCAACATCTTTCAGAAAGTCGTTTTTTGTTTGGCACTTTACACAAAAGAAGTAAATTTGCAAACTTTTGTCATGATTTAATGCTAAACCATTTGTCATAACTACCTATACACAAAAACTTTTATTCCAGTATTTAGTTTTTGAAAAATCAAATACTCACTTTTTCCCATAGTAAAAATGAATGCAAATTATGCAGACATTGGTAGGGTAGGTAACTTGGAGGCATATTTTCAACATGTTTCGCTTGTTCAATTTTTCTGAAATTTTCACAATATTGTTACGCAACATCAATAATTCGCATTCGTCAAAGAAAAGTTAAAACTATTTGCTTAGACAAAAATTCCAAAAAAATTACTTTACTATAGAAATTGCATAGGTCAGACCAATTTTTCACCCTAAATTTAATTTCAGGATAAATATTTGAGAATAAAACACAGAAACAGAAAAGACAAATGGTTTCTGATAAGATATTGTCAGTCAGAACAAAATATTTTCATTTAAAATAAAACCCCAAGCAAAAAGCAAAAAACATCTTTCCAAGTGATGTCAAAAGGACAGTAAGTGGCAATATGCAGAAAATGTTTATCCTCACCTTCTGGGTAAAATAAGAAAAAACATCACTATATAGGAGGAGTGTGGCTTCTAACAGGACTTTTGGCCTAGTAAGCTCAGCTGGTAGAGTCCTGATTTGCAAAATAGGTTACCTGTTTGACTCCAACTTCAGACACACCTATTCCTCCTTAGTTTACTTTGCTGACCAAATCCAGTATTTTGACATTTTTTAAAACTAGGAAAGTCCATTTCTTATAAGATATGCATAAGTCTACCTGTACTTGTATTATACTGGTAGGCAGACTACTGAAAAAAGTTCAAAAAACAATGTGTGCTTTTATTTTGGTGAATTGGTACGTAGTAGAATGTAGATGATGGAACAGCCTATGATATCAAATTTGCAGATATTTGTTATATGCATGAGTACAGTAGTATTTGTTCTTTGTAGAATCTAGTGCAAGAGGTATTACACTTTATTTTATACATAGCAGTGAAATCAGTGTATATCCAAAATGAATAAAAATGATATTTTCACTAGTGAAAGAATATGATATTGTCACTAGTGAAAAATAACAAGTCAATGTTATTTTCACTACTTGTTTTGGATAACTTCGGTTGTCTTTACTGTTTCCCTAACAGATGCCGATCCTATGTAGTTTTTTTTAACTCTAACTTTTCTGTTTCTGAGTAAAACTATCAAGTGTTGGTATGCATCTTTTTAGTTAGAATGAAAGGAACATTTTGGTAACAAACATTTTGGTAACAAGATTCTTATAGTTTGCCAAAACTTTTTTGTTTTTGTCTCTGCAGCACATCAAATGTTAGCACTGAACATCCATATTTTGTTTTGTGACATTAGTTATGATGTCAGAAGTGTGCATTGGCATTTAACCATTAAAACTCCAAGAAAACCTGCATTGGAAAATGTTGTCTGTTTATGTCGTCTGCTGAATATCTTGCAAACTTTTCAAACCAATTTTTGCATACAGGCAAACAGTGTGGACCCTGATCAGACTGCTCCCAGAGGAGCAGTCTGATCTGGGTCCACACTGTTTGCGAAAATGACTTTTAAAATCACAAGCAGATGACAAAGCAGACAACAATTGTTGTGATTGGCAGTTTAAGGGTTAAACAATAAATAAAAAGAAAAAATTACCCTTTTTCAGTGTACACCATAAAAAGTTTCATTTTGTGCAATGAAACTATTCAAATTTTCACTTGTGCTTCGCACTCGTGAAAATACTGATGTTTTCATTGCACTCCATGGAACTATTTATGGTATTCACAGCATAAGAGTAAATAGCCTCTATCTGTTGATACAGCATTGCATCATATGTTAAAGCAATGTGTGTGAAGTTCTTAGCACTTTTTACAGCACATTGTGTTCATAGCCAGCAGTATATTGCTATTATTTTGATTTACAACAAAGTATTATTAAATGAGTCCTAGATGACTCATCCTCTACATCAACTCTAATACTGACTCCCAGTGCAATTTTAAGTCTATGATAGGTAAAAGTAATTTATAGTTTTAGCTTTTTTATTTAATATTTATAAATATTAAAGAGTTATAAAAATTACTCTCTTTACATATAGGGAAGAAAAAAGTTCAAAAGAATGAGGAATGGCCAATAATTACATACTTTTATTCCACTAATGTTGCATATACCGGGGTGAAATTTGTCCCATTGCCGTCCCTTTTCGTTGTCTGTAATAGTTTCCATTAAAGTTAAATGTATTGTTTTTCAGTATGAAATTAATTCCTTCTAAAATAAAGTAATCTGTAAACCTACTATGAATATCGTCCGGATGCTTTTGTAACCAAAATTTGATTGCTTCTAGTCCAAGATTATGGGAGATATTTGAATATAAGGATTCTATGTCAAATGAAACAAGAAGCGAACTTTCCTGAACAGTCGCTGGTAGGTGGTTCAGAAAGTCCATAGTATCACGTAGATAGCTTTTTACTCGCTTTGTGAGTGGACGTAGTAATATATCAAGAAGATTACTTAAATGATGCATCAGGTCTTAATTTTAAATCTGTAACATTATTCACTTGAACATTAGATGAATGGCTATTAGAACATGCAGACGTTATCTGTAAACTCTTGTGCACTTTAGGTAAGCCATAAAAATTGCTTTCCCTAATTTCAAAATTATGTAAGTAGTCGTCTTCTTTTTCTGTGAAGCAACGTTGATGTTTCTTTAATAACTTCTTATATTTTATTTAATCGTTGCAGATCCTGATCCAGTGGTTCATAGTATTCATTATTTTAAATTCATTATATATATACAATGTATAATATACTATAGGCTTATATATTTGAAACATTTTGTCATCTTTGAAAATGCAGATACTATTGGTATACTGGTATTGATACTCTGGTTTTGCTTGACAAAACAGTTATTCTCAGCTTCAACTTGGACCCTGAGGTCAGTGTTTTCCAGTTTCATGGCAAATTCAAGCTGATGTAAAAGGGATGTTACTGCTATGTTTAGTAATAATGTTGTTCTTGCCAAATTATGCTTGGTTTTTACAGTTGTCAGTTAACCCCTTTACCAAAGTCTAAACTCCTTGGCAATCTTCATTCTTGTAAACTAAAAAACTGTAAACAACGCTAACAAAAACCTCAAAGGTTCAAAATAATGTGATCCCATATTACACAGAGGAAAACATTATGGCCAAATTGTTTTTGTTTGCACAATGAAATGTATTTCAGCAAGTTTTGCTATTAATTTCAAATATTATAAAATGACATAGAGACATTTGAAAATGAAAAAAGGAATAAACCAGGTAGAATTTTTAGATTTTTCCTTTTATTTTCAATTTAACCAAGGGAAAACCTCTTTCCAAATGATGTCAAAAAGATAGTATGCTGTTTTCTCGTTATTGTCTACCTATGTTTTTTTTTTTTTTTTTCAGTATTAACAGCTGTCAATGAGAAATCAACTTAGACTATTTTATCTCAGTGTTATGTTTTGGTTGATGTCTTCAAGCAGTTACAAGAAATTATGGCATTTAGATATTTTCCCAGCTTGTGCATTTTCAAAAGTTTCTCATGTTATTGTCCACCCAAAATACAATGTTCAAAATAAATACCATTTTATGCAACTTTATTCTACAGAACTATCAATCATCTCAAATTCTCCATAAACTTTGTCATTTTAGAACTTGCCCATTTGTTATAAAATATCCCTCATTCTCATATTATTGTCCATTCTCATGTTATCCTTCAATACTAAGGGTATAGCTAATCCACGTAATCAACTTGATTTCGCGAAATCAACTTTATTTGACAAAATCAACCTATTAAAATCAATCTGTAGGGTACAGGCAATATTTATTTTTACTGTATGATTAAATATGCTTTTATTCGTGTCTGTGCAAAATTTCATATTTTTTACTCTGGTTCTGAGGTTGATTTTGTACACAAAAATGCAACTTGTGTATTGATTATAATATCTAAGTCCTTGTTACGTGAAATCAATGGTGAAATCAGCCGTAGAAATAGACCTAATTTCTAATGATATTGCAGACTAAAAATATGTTTAATGAAAGATATTAATTGACCACAAATGTTTCAATATAATCATTAATTTTAAGGTTGTTTTTCAACAAAAGTTTAAACTTGTGTACTGATTTTACCAAGTCTGTGGACCGTGAAATCAACTAGCATTGATGAAATCAGCTTGAAACTATATTATTTGTTATGATAAACTAAAAGGTATGTTACATCAAAGCTACTTGGTTAACTATAAACGAAATGTGTCATTATCATTCTTATTTTAAAGTAAATTGTAATTATTTTATGGATAAATTCTAATAGCAAAAACGAAAGTACGTAGGTGTTGATTTCACGAAATCAGCCTTACGTACGCTAAACGTGAATTAAGAGCAATCGTTCTGTTTTGAATTGAAAGATAAGTAAAGTTGAGGTATGGTTTGTGTAATTTTTTATAACTTACCTTATGGTTTGCTAAAGAACATTATTCGTTTATGTAACATATATATACATACATGTGCGGAGTCTCTGAAACAGGTATCTTCACATGTTTCAAAACGATAGCTGTGCAGCTTTTAACAGACAGTCCCATAAGTACAAAACATGAGTACTTGCAATAAATTTAAGCAGTTACACAGTTTTGTGCTCGCAATCAGGTTGTTGTTTTTATCATCTTCTAGAATTTGGAAAAAAGACGTTAATCTGTTCGTCAGCGTACACCCGGTGGGATCCAAAAATCCTCCTTACAGACGTTTGATAACACATTTTACTGTCGTTGTGTCCCACGTCAGCGTGTTGTACACCCGGTGAGATCCGAAAATCCCCCATACTGACGTTTGATTCTGCATTGTACTGTCGTTGTGTCCTACGTCAGCGTGTTGTACACCCGGTGGGATACAAAAATCCCCCTTACTGACATTTGTTTCTGCATTGTACTGTCGTTGTGTCCCATGTCAGCATGTTGTACACCCAGTGGGATCAGAAAATCCCCCTTACTGACCAAAAATCAGACATCCAGACCCATATGCAAACTACGAAGACCATAGCTCAGGTGCGACTGCGCACCCGCGTAGTCTAGTCTCACCAACGCACCAAAAATCAGACATCCAGCCCCACTAGATGACTGGGCATGCGCATTTGAAGAATGCCTTTACGGATAACGAAAAGTACCAATATCTCATGTCACGGCTCAAATAGACATGACATCCTGAAATATATGTGGACTACTATGGTTAATTTAAAAATTTGCTTTAATTATAAGCCAGGGTATAGCAACTATACAACTTACATGTTTCTTCGATGGGCCAGCAAAGACTCTTATCAGACTGCATGGAAGCACAACCTGATCTCAGTATTTGTTAGCAAACATTTTAATTGTACCGGCTCATATGTATTTAATGACATTATTTGTGAGATTTTTTTTTACATTACAGTGCTACATAATTATAAAGAAAGGACATAAGTAAACAGTGCAGACCCAGATCAGATGCTGCATATTTTAATAATGTGCCGTTTGATCAGGGGTCTTCGCTGGTTGCTTTAAATGAACAGCAATTTGAACACCTTGCAAAGTGACAGTGAAACTAAATAAATATTTTCATACACATTTTATGTCTTGCTCATTTCAACAGCAAATTTAAACAGCATGGTTTAATATAGAAATATGTGCAGTGCATATGATCAGTCCCTAAGCGAGTCTAGAACTTCGGTTCTTTGGCTGAAGATTATTCATCTCATGTGAGCAAACAGCAAAGGTTTCGGCGAGACTGCGCGGATGCACAGGCTCTCCTGAACATTCACTGTTCGTGGTTGTGATTGGGACTGCTCGAGGTGATTAACACCTGTCCAGATTAAAGACGGTCAAGTGTCCTGAGTAGGTAGCAATCATGGTTTAATTAAGGGATTATCGGCTTTCTTTAACAGTTGCACCTGGTCAACACCTGTACCTGGCCGAAATCTATCTATCTATCTATCTAACCGTCTGTCCCATCCGGCCCACGAAATGGGTGAAATTACCAATGAGGCAATTAGGATTATTTCTGAACTTGTCTTTTTTTTTTTTAATAATTATTCAAACTTAGGTATAGATCTAAATATATCACGATTTGTATATTAAAACAATTGGTCATATTTGATGGTTTATTGAATTTGCCGACTTCTCATCTGTTAACTATAGAACTTGAAATCAGAGTTATTTTATCGGTATATAATAATAATTACTGAAATAACTACTGATATAAAATTAGATATAACTTTTAAGGCTGATCGCGCTGGTGACAGTTGATTTCGCAGAATACGACCAGGCAAAACGAATACACAAATAGCATCTTTTATTCAAGATCAAATTCAAAATCTAAACAAAGGAATTGAAATTTTGTACATTCTCGAATAATGATATATTTATTTAGTAAAATTAAATTTTTATGATGTCAAAATATTGTTTTTATAGACTGATTTCACCAATGACAGTTGATTTCATGGAACACGGGCCCAGCGAAATGAATATGCACATTGCATCTTTTGTTCAAATTCAACTCAAAATCTGAACAAAGGAAAAAAAATCTATACAACATCGTATAAAGATATATTTATTCATATAGTAAAAGAAAATTTCATCTATACCACTAAGATTTGTTTTTATATGTTGATTTCGCCAAAGACAGACTGATTTCGCGGTCCATGGACATACCGGTATCAGTACATGGTATCAGTACAAATTCCACATTTTCTCCAAAATCAACCCCCAAAATCCTTTTTTTATCACGAAATTTTGCCCACTGCTGTATAAACATATATTTATTCATAAAATAAAAAAAAATCCCCCATATACCCCCAAGATTAATTTTTATAGGTTGATTTCGTGAAAAAAAGTTGATTCAGCAAAATCAAGTTGATTACATGGATTACTGTGCTTTCAACATCTTTCAGAAAGTTGTTTTTTGCTTGGCGCTTTAAACTGAAGAAGTAAATTTGCAAACTTTTGTCATGATTTAATGCAAAACCATTTGTCGTAACTACCTATGTGCAAAAAGTTTTATTCTAGTCAGTGGTTTTTAAAAAATCCAATATTTTCACTTTTTCCCATAGTAAAAATGAATGAAAATTATGCAGAAATTTGTAGGTAGGTAACTTGGAGGCAGATTTTCAACGTTCTGCTTGTTCAATTTTTCTGAAATTTTCACAATATTGTTGTGAAACATTAATAATTCAAATTCAGCAAAGAAAAGTAAAAACTATTTACTAACACAAAAATTCCAAAAAAATCATGTTACTATAGAAATTGCATAGGTCAGACCAATTTTTGGTGATAAATTTAATTTTAGGGTACATATTTGAGAACAAAACAAAGAAACAGAAAAGATAAATGGTTTCTGATAAGATATAGTCAATCAGAACAAAATATTTTCATTTAAGATAAAACGCCAAGCGAAAAACGTCTTTCTGAGAGATGTCAAAAGGACAGTAGCTATACCGCAATACTAATACAGGAAAATAGCCAACACTTCAAAGTAAGTTTACAAGTAAAGCCTAGCTAAAATAATAATCTATATTACTGATTTGTTTGCAAAATATTATTTCCAAACACTTTCTGAAGCAAACATGTGAAATATGCAAAATTTCCTAACTTTCAAGAGGGTACCCCTAACAATTTACATTTTATAACAAAACATCAAATTCTAAACTGAAAAAGTCCACACAGAAGTTGGTATGATTGATGGTTCTGTAAAAAGAAATAAGTAAATGCAAGCTTGTTTTGCTTTTGGTATTTTATTTTGAATAATGTATTTAGGGTGGACTATAACATTAAAAACATCCAAAATTAGTTAATGCTCTAATGTAGAAAATTGTAAAAGCAGGGAAAATATGAAAACAACAGAATTTCTTGTAACTGCTTGAAGACATCATTCAAAACATACCAAACACTGAGGTAAAGTAGTCTGAGTTTGAATTCTCATTGACGGTTAACTGGTAATACTGGAAACATTAAGGTGTGCGATCTGGAGAAAACAGCATAAATTATTTTTAAACTTGATATTTGTCAGTTTCTTGTCATGTAGAACAGAAAAAAATGGAATTCTGGCCAAGCAATTTACTAAAAGAAGCAAGAACCTGGTCTCGAAAATATCATCTGAGCCGTCAAATTATTGAATAGTTCTAAAATTTTGTGTTGTTCAAGATATTCGCGTGTTTCTTCTAGTCGCTCTTTACTTCTTTCTTCGTGTTGGTCCTCCATTTTGAAGCGGAAATGAAACCATAGCAACCGGAACAAGGTGCGCGGACTGGTTACAGATTAAAAATATACTATTTGTTGAGAATCCGTGCCCAGCGCAGCTGCATAATCCCAACAGTTCTCCTGACAGAGGAGGAAACTATCGACAGATTAAAAAAAAATATATACAGAAACGAAAAGAACGTGCTGTTTGAATTGTTATGAACTTGCTGTGTGTTTGACGCGGCTGGACATGTGTTAGTGTATAATACTAAGACATACACCACGTTTTGTTTTATTATTCTACCGCAACGTCCTCATTTTATGAGCATTACGCGCATGTCTTTCAGGGAAGAAACCAGTAAGCAATGTGGATAAGTGTCTTGCTCAAGGATATGCTGGGGCGAACCCCGGGGACGAGGTGGGGGAGGGGGGGGGGGGGGCGGGCGCAGAGAGTACTTATTATCAAAAAGGGTGTGCTGCGGGACCCCTGTCCCTTTCCAGACACGATTGAGACCTCTTTCCAGACAAAAGTAAGACGAACATATACCTAAATATAGACAAACAATACATGCTCATTTGCTCAGTCAATTAACTTAACAAGGATTCACTTGAATATTTTCGTACAACAAGAATCACACAATATCAATTAAGTTTAATTAAGGTATATACAATGTTTTAAAGTTTACCAAATACAATTGTAATATAATTGTATTCTTTGTTAATAACCAGGGCTGCCTAATTGTGCTATAAAATGGAATTGAGGGATTGAATGAAGCACATTTATGCAGAACAGACCATTTACCTCTGGCGTTTCATATCATTAACAAAAATCCATTTATGATATCCCCGTTCCAGGCTAAGGTGGTTTACCACCCGCTTTCAAGACAGACATGAACACCTTTTCTGATATCCCCGTTCCAGGCTAAGGTGGTTTACCACCCGCTTTCCAGACAGACATGAACCCCTTTTCAGACACGTATATCTGAACCCCTTCCCATCTGCTGAATAAGCCCAGAGAGTGGTAAAGGTTCAGTTGGACCCCCCACTTGGACCGTGTATTAGGTTTACATTAATCTGAACTTTGTTGGACTTTCAATATCAAATTACTTTTACCAAGAAAATATTTCTATATTGTTGTTATTATTATTATCTATAATGATTCAAAGTAATTCTAAGTATCTTTTTGCAACCTCTGTCAAATGTTCAAGTTATAAAATATCGCCTTTGTTTCATGAACTGGCCAAAACATACCCTTTTGCGACCGTAGCTTTCATACCCCTGTTGAATGGACAATTGGATATAAAGTCATAATAAATCCTAATTTTGAATACAGCATTTTACATATATGGTAATATTAGATTAAAAGAAATAAGTATCTTGAACCTGTTTGAACAAATACAAGAAAATATATCAGGCTCGGCTTTTTCGGCTCTGCTCGGCAGCTCGGTCGTGGCTTTCATACCCGACCAAGACAACTACCTCTAACGCTCTGAAGAGTAGCGGCAATTTTCTCAGAATCAGAATATTTCAGAATATTTTGCTGGTGATACATCGATAGACATTCATTCCCTTATCATGGAAGCAAAAACCGAGGGGTAGTCTCCCCAAAAATTACTGCTTTTCACACGAAAATATGTTATTAAAAGCTGAATATGCTCAAGTACTATTAACGGCTTAAAGTGTATATGGAATTCAAAAACTTTCGGGGCTATGTAACTGATATTCATTGCAGGGGCTGTGCCTGTTATGGTTTTGTAACCTGGGACCCCCATGCACTGAAGTAGTAAACTGAGACAACTGAGTAAACTGAGACAACAACACAACTGATATTCATTTAGATAGAGAATCCCTATCGGTGTTCCGTGGTATTTCTCCACACCGATTGAGACACTAGGCAGCCAATTTAATGTCGAAAATAGTACATAGTGTGTAAATTGAAAATATCTTCAAAATTGTGCATTTTCTGAGAAAACACTGTATTAGCAGAAGTAAATATTGGGAATAGCTACAAACTAGAATATTGTTATGCAAAAGTAGAGCCTCTGACAAAAATCAAGCGTAAAACATCGTATATACATATGGTACTTGTTGTCGAATGTAATATAAATTCCTGAAACCAATCATAAGCTCTCGAATAATAGATCTATATTGTGGAAGTCGATTTATATTGTTTATTCACCATTTTAATGTCTCTGTCATAAACATTTGTTGACTATAAGAATTATGTTTGAAAACAATCTAGTATTCGAATTTTGGGCTGCTAAATGTTTCAATACAGTGACACTAGAGACGGAGAGGTACAACGGAACTTCGATAGGGATACTCAATCTACTATTCATTTAGCAAGAGTAGCTTCATTTAACTAATTTATTCTGTCATTTTAGGTCCCTCGGCTACATCAGATGAGAACAACCGTGTTATTACTGTAACAGTGAAAAAGACACTTTTCAGTGCATATTTCAGATATTTTAGTCAGTTATTACTGTGGGATGAAATCAAGTGTTCGATTGTGCACTGAAAATGTATTTTTCAGTCACAGTACCACATAAGCCTTCAGTACTAAATCGGTTTGAGTCCATATTAAACATCGAGTTCCAAATCGCCAGATGACCCTCATATTCTACTATTTGACATTCCTGGAATTGATATTTTGACTTTGTATGAATTAGAAATGCTGGTACAAATGTTCTTTTAATGCTTATATCGATTTCATACCGAAGCATTAGTACACACTCAGCCAGAACGCTTTTTTCTGGAAGAAACAACTGACATTCTGATCCGCCGCTATGTTAGCCTTCAAATGCTCTTCTCTGCTATGTATATTAGCCAAATAAAAATTGATCTGTAGGCAAGGCAGCCGTTTTTTCAGACACATGCTCCGTTTGGAAGTGTATAACTTCGTTATTAAACTGAGTTGCGAAGCAAAGTTTTGCAGAATTGCTGTTAAATGATTGCAAATTTACTTTATGCAAGAGAAATTACCAGACTTTGTTCCTTGGAAGAATGACCCTATCAGAAAACGGATTTTGGTGCAAATTTCGGGAAACATTTTTTTCGACTACCTCACATAGGCTTACGCGGCAGTGAAATTAAATCGGATTACTATTGCGGGGTCTTCAACCATTAAATGTTATCCCCATAATGCATAAAAGTGAAATGCAACTAGATCCAGTATTTGCACATTTGTTCCAACTTTCTCTTGATATGGGCGAAATCCCTAAGGAATGGTTTCTTGCAAAGATTTGTTCCCTCTTTAAGAAAGGGGATAGGGCTCTTGCCTGTAATTGTCGCCCCGTGTCCCTGAAATGTGTGTCATGTAAGTTGCTTGAACATATAGTATGTTCAAATATGGCTCACGTGGGTGAATATCAGCTCTTGTCCGACAGGCAACATGCATTTAGGAAAAGGCACAGTTCTGAAACTCAGTTGACCATTGTTATAAATGATTGGGTAAAAATCTTGGACAAAGGAGGACAGGTTGACACATTTATTCTGGATTTCGAGAAGGATATTGACACCCCGCCTCATGAACTTCTTAAAAGCAAATTAATTAGTTATGGCATTGGCGGAAAGACACTCAGGTGGATAGATTCCTTTCTTTGCTATAGAACACAACGAGCTGTTGTAAACGGTGAAATTTCGGAATGGGCTCCAGTTTTGTTAGGTGTCTCACAAGGGACCGTTCTTGGTCAAATATTGTTCTCTCTGTACATAAATGGTATTTCCACAGACATAGACTCAAAAATAAGACTTTTCGCAGATGACTGTGTTTTGCTATCATGAAATCAGAGACACGGACGACACATTGAAACTTCAGAATAATATAGATAGATTAGGATTAGGGACTAACTTCCCATATCACAGGTCCTGGTGAATGAATGTCATTAGACGTATCACGAGTAAAATTTTAATTCTAATTCTGATTCTGAAAGAATGTTCCGGTGAGGGGGAGGGGGCGGTGGGGGATCGAACCCGCAAGGCTCCTGATCACCAGTCGGACGCGTATCCAACTAAGCCACCGAGGTTGTATATCGGGACTCTAGATAACACACACACACACACACACACACACACACACACACACACACACACACACACACACACACACACACACATTATATATATATAATTTCTGCTCAAAACGTAGATTATCTGTACTCATCATGGTGATATAATTTTTGTTTTCTGTGTAAATAAGAAAAATATGTCAAAATGTTGTGTGTGTGATGAATTTTTTACCGAGAGTGCTAAGCATCTCAGCAGAAAATATTTTGAAACATTTTTCATATTTTCCAAGGAAACAGGATTTTACATTTCATGCAAATTGTCTCCAATGTAGACAATTTGCATGAAATGACAAATTCTGTTTTCTGGGGAAACAAATAAGAAAAGCATCATCGCAATATATGTTGTCTGCTGAAATTGCCCAGAGAGGGCTAAGCATCAGTTTTCAGCAGACGATTTTTTTTTCCACAGAAACATGATTTGACATTTCATGCGAATTGTCTCCAATTTGCATGAAACGTCAGAATCTGTTTTCTGGTTTATACGAGGGTCGTGCAAAAAGTTCTGTCACTAATAGGCTTACTTAGTTTTATCCCAGGTATATTTTAAAATGGTTCACTGTCCTGGAATGGTGTGTTGAATAGCTAACGATACCCGTTTATTTCGTGCAAATTGCTTTCCAACTGTTGAAGATGATACCCGTCCTGGAAGGCCTAAAACCTCTGTTAACAAGGCTAACATCGCTGCTGTAAAGATTGTGGTCGAACAGGATGCGCGATTGTCTGTCAAAGACATAGCTAGTTGTACTGGCATATCAGAAGGCAGTGTGCAAACAATTCTGAAAAAGCGTTTGGACCTAAGAAGATTTGCGCGAGGTGGGTACCTCATTTACACACTGAGGGGCAAAAGACACAACGCCTTAAATGTGCCCGGAAACTTTTGAAAACATACAAACGTTGTAATAGTCGGGTTATTTCTAACTTGCTAACAGGTGATGAAACCTGGGTGCATATGTCAGAGCCGCAAAGAAGGGCTGATAATAAGCAATGGAAGCGACAAGATCAAAAACGCCCATGTATTGCCAAGAGAACCACAAGTTCGAAAAAGATGTTGTACGCAATTTTCTTTAATTCAGGTGGGCCAGTCGTTCAAGTGCCTTGTCCATCTGGTCATACAGTCACTGGCCGATTCTACAAGAATTCTCTACTGAAGAAAGTGAAAGAGTTTTACAATAAGAAACGACCAAGCAAAGGATGGTCAGGAGTCCACCTTTTACATGACAACGCCTCCTCTCATAAGTGTGAGGTTGTTTAGTCTTTTTTGGCTTCTGAAAAGGTGAAAGTTTTAAACCATCCACCTTATTCACCTGACCTGAGTCCCTGTGATTTCTTTTTATTTCCAAGGCTTAAGAAAATGCTTTCTGGAAATAAGTATACGCCTAGAAGTTCTCTTGGCAGCGCTATTTATCAGTGTCTCCAACAGATACCAAAAGAACACTATTTATCTGCTTTTCACGACTGGGTAAAAAGGTTACAAAAATGTGTTTCAGTAAAGGGGGGAATACTTTGAAGGTTTGTAATAAAAATATGTTTGATAAAACGTAGCACTGAAGTAATCCGAACCCAATGACAAAACTTTTTGCATGACCCTCGTATATAACGTAAGTAATATCATTTTTGCCATTGTGGCTCATACCTGTACGGTACTTGTTTTCTGCTGCGGTAGTGAGTTTCATAACCCTGCGCCACAAGAAATTTTCTTCCTAACACAATTTCTATTTTTTCTTCCTAACCACAATTTCTATTTTAAACAAAATTTTCAGGATATTTAGATACTTATATAGCTCTTCGGTTAGTAGCAATGTGAAACTACTCGGTAATTTCCGTAAGGGGTTTGGAGTTTCGGGGTGGGGGTTTCATACCCGATCACGCAGCCCTCGTGGCACGGGTTTTATGTCAATAGACACAATGATTCGGGAAGTCGTCAACAAAATGGTGTCCCCCATTAAACGGTAAAGTGGGCATTCCGGTAATTTGAGGATTTCAGTATCTAGTAAGAATTTTATAGAACATATTATGGTGTTTGGTATAGTATCTTCTTTGAAATATAATGCCATTACTTTTTTGTGTTTTATACGTCACTAATGACGGCTAATTTTAAAGTTGTACGTTCCGAAGATCTGTAGGAACGACAAGTCTGGTTATCGGTACGTACTGCTGCTCGGACATTTTTCTTAGGTACACACTCTTCTGTCATTGCGGGGCTACTGGCCGTTTATTTTGCACATTTCTAATGAATATGGCGCCACTTTTTTGTCTAAAAGGCAAAAGTTTTACACCCGTCTGAAAGACGTGTGCTTGACATTTTACAGTGTTAGAAATTAACTTTTTTTATAAGTAGCAAATAGTTGCTACCTGGTCTGAAAGTAGGTAGCAAAATGCATCTACATGGCAGCAAAAGATGTTGCCCCCGTGTCATGGGTTAAACCTTCACAAGCTAAGCATATTTAGCAGACAGCATTTTCAAAGTATTTTTCTACAGCAAAAATCAGGATTGACATACATGTGAACTGTCTGCTTAGCAGACAGTTCACATGAAAAAACAAGCCTAATTTGCACTGAGGACATTCACAACACAAAGTTGATAGTGTTCAGGGTACTATACCAGGTAGCAACTTTTTGCTACCAATAGTTTTACCAGGTAGCAAACTGAATTTTCAGGTAGCAAATTTGCTACTTGCTACTGTTAATTTCAAACCCTGCATTTTATTCATCTAAAATGTGATTAGAAAGGGGTACGTACTAATCCGAGCCGTCTCTGACTTAAAAAAGCCTTCTGATATTTACTGATTGGCGGCTTTAGCGTCAGAGGACGTCAGTATGTCAAAACCCCAAAATTGTGCGGTCACCGGAATAACCGAAATCACCGAAATCACCACTGAAATCACCGAAATCACCATGGAAATCCCCGAAATCACCATCAAGGGGTGAGGTGGGGGTGATGTTTGGTGTGGTGGGGTTGGTAGGTGTGAGTAAAGGTGGGTAGAAGTTATGGTGGGATTTGTTTACGTAGGGTGAGCAAGGCTATCGAATATGGCCCCGAATGTGGCGGGTTTTATACCCAAATCTCGGTGGAAATAATTGAAATCACCGTTGTTTTATAAAGTTCTGGACACAAATCATACTGTCATATGGAGGGGTAGGGTGGTAGGATTACGACAGGGTATGCTGTGTTATGCAAGCTGAGTATGGTTATCGAAGGGCCCGGACCAGTAGTGTAACGAACTCGCAGTGAAAATCACCGAAATCACCGTTCTTCAGTTATGCGCGATACCGAAAAGAAGTTCGCTATTACATAAAAATAATTTTAAATTCATCCCTACCCTATCCTGATCCACCCTAACGTATCATACCTTCCCCCACCCCACCCTTCCATGGTGATTTCGGTGATTTCCATGGTGATTTCGGTGATTTCGGTGGTGATTTCGGTGATTTCGGTTATTCCGGTGACCCAAAATTGTGTTTGTTCTATGAGTGCTCGTATTCCAGCCGTTACTGTCGCGTTGACATAAAGTTTCTGCAAGTGAAGTAACCTTACGCCAATAGGAAAAGAATAATTTTACCTGGCAACGCACTTAAACAAATTCCAAAGTCATTGAATAAAGTGTTATGGAAGATACTTTCTCACTGACAGCTAAATTTCGAATTACACGCCATATTTATGTTGACCCCAAATATTCACGCGACCTTTGCATGACGTGTGCGGTGCAGATACAAATTCTTACTTGCTGCTATAAATCCACCTGATACAAGTAGTAGATTTTCTAAAAACCTAGCGGTCTATTGAATGCGTACCGGGGAATTTAGAATTTCTGAAAAAAAAAAAAAGAAAAGATGCATTATTTCATGTCCAAATTTTGGATCTGAATCTGAACCTATATAAATAAATAAAAAGATGCATTTTTCATTTCCAAATTCTGGATCTGGATCTGAATAGTTTACTGGTGATACAGCACCAGAAAGTAAAAGGGTCTAAATTTATCTGATTTCTAATTCAATTTTGCAATTCTGGCAACGTGAATGAAAGGTAATATAATATGGATGGGTGTGCTTGGGTGGAAGTTTCCAGTCATAGAGTTCTCTGGATTTTAATTTTGGGTCATTTTAGCATTGTCCTCACCCGGATTGGGACGTTGAACCAAAAGCTTTCTCAACAGACTTCCACTGTAACTCGCACAGTTCGATATTCGGTTTCGTTACCATAGACTACCCAGACCCTGAATGAGAATGACGCATTTGATTTCAGAATAAAATAAATTGCTGGTGATACATCAATAGACATTTATTCACCAGGGCAACTGAAGGGTAGTCTCATAATAAGGTTTAAAGATAAAGGAAACATGACAGCTCGTATTTTCTCGCACTTTTGATTGCCCTATGTTGGCAAGAATTTCACTGCAATAAAGCAATCCTCGTGATAGCTATGCAGAACCAAGTCACCCCGCATTCCCCCAAGTTAAAGCCAATATTAACAAAAGTCGCTAAACCCAGTTGTGTGTCTATCGCTCCCCCCACCCCCAGAGAGAGAGAGAGAGAGAGAGAGAGACGCACATATAGACAGCGAGATAAAAGAAGAAAGTAGATCCTTAAAATCTATTCTAGCTTACCAAAAAAAAAAAAGGCAAAATAATCGAGTATCCCCTGTGTATTAGATGTGTCTACCATGACACTGTCGGAAACATCGTATACAGGCTACTGCTACTCGATGTTCAGTCTTCATCAACAATGTAAATTGATAAGATTATGAGAGCATGTAGATCAGGGGCTGAGAAATCCACTGCCCTGAGGCCCAGGAAAAGCTCAAAGTCGGTCCGGGCATGCACCGTTTCCAAGGCTGACGCCCGGCCGGATAAGTAAAAAAAAAAAAGTTAACATTGTAAATTTTTCAAAAGTTTCTGGTTTGCGAGGATTTAAAAGACAGAGAGCAGGTGGTCATTGATCAAGATAATCACCGACTCTTATCCCCGCCTTTCATATATTACTGATGTGTGCCTTGACTGATTAATAATTATTTGTTAATCTCCCTGCAGCGCGCGTCGGTGAGATCAAACAGGTGGGCTCCTGTTCTACCGAGAACGTTGTCACCGATTGGCTTACATTAATATCGCGTTTCATTGGGCAATAAAAAAATACTTGTCCAATGAAATTTGGTATTTCCAACAGAAAAAAATGATGGGGGAGTTTCTGCGATTTCAAAATGGCGGCCGCCTGCTAACTTGCAAATTCTTGCCGATTCCAAAGGCGATTTTAGCGGTGATATCGGTAAAAATAGTTTATTTTCTGGACACAATAAATTAGTGCAGATAATATCAAGACTTTTTTTTTTTTAAACTAGACATCATAGATAAAATTTTGGCTGCGAATGTGAAAATAGTCACCGATACCGAAGTAACAAATTGGAAGCTGGGTGGGTAGGGTACGATGTGGTGATCGCATGAATCGGCACCAATACAAAGAATAACTTGAAAACTAGCACAGAATATAGTAGAAATATGAATTAAGCAGTCATATTTGGTAAAACTCCGTTTCTATGGAATTATGGTAGCGATATATGAAAACGAAAACGGCGCCGATATTAAAGCAACCAACCGGGTTCGACTTCAAAGGCAATTTCAGCGGTAATATCAGTGGAACTGGTTTATTTCATTGACAAAATAAATTAGTATTGACAAAATCAAGACTGTTTTTGTGCCAGACAGTTTTGATAAAATTTCAGCAGCGAATGTGAAAACGGCACTGATATCAGAGTGACCAACCGGAAGTTAGGTTGGTGGTGCACGGCAAGGTTGGCTCCTGGTGTAAAATCGGCACCAGTACACTGAAAATTAGCACAGAACAGAGTAGAAATATGATTATCAATGTAAGATTAAATAACTTTTTCTGAATGCATAATCTATTGAAAAATGAGGCCATATTAAAAAATTAAACACACACGTACATTTTTTGCTTTTATTTCTCCCCATTTATTTTTGCTATTTCAGATATAAATTCATATTTTAAAAAAGATGTTCTACAGAAGCAGAATACACTAAGAATTGTTTGAGATGAAGTTTTATGGCCCATTCAATACTGTTAAGGTCATGCCAAGTTGTTCAGTTAACCTACATACTTTTCCTGGGCTGGCCTAGTCCTCTAATTTCCCCTATTAGGCCTCTAGACTAGGGTTAGCTGTGCCTAGTTTCCTATCAGTGATAATGACAAAAAACAACATCTTTTTATGTGTTTAAGGGTATATAATTATATATCCTATGTTCTTTTGGAAGCGTAAATTAATTAATTCCATTCAGTTCATATCATTCATTCCTTCTGTCAATATGATGTCGGAGCAAAATGCTGGGCAAGCAAGTTTTTTCACTAGGCAAGTGAAAAAAAAATATTTTACTTACCCAGTGGACAAGTGGAAATATTTTTTATTTGTCAGCCCCTGCTGGAGCCCATCCTGAAGTTTCACCTTTAACAACAACTCATTTCTGTAGAAAAGAAAGGAATCTGTCCATTTGAGAGTCTTCCCGCCAATGCCTTAACGAAACAATTTGCTTTTTTCATGAGGGTGTGTGTCAGAAGTCTTTTCGAAATCCAGAGTAAATGTGTCCACCTGTCCTTCTTTGTTTAAGATTTTTACCCAATCAGTGATAACAAAGGTTGGTGTTCATCCAAGTAAGCTATAATATTTGAGAAACAATATTTTCAAACAACTTACATGGCACGCATGTCGGAGACACAGGGCGACTCTGGGATAGAGTCATGAACAGTGAAGATAAAAATGGGTCAGTCGCACTTCAATGGGCGTAAATCAATGCCTAAAACATTTCGGTTCACCCTCTCCTTCATTTATCTAGCTATCTGTATGTATAGTCTGTTGAGTTTACTAATTAAAGCAGAGAATTCACGAAAGTATCGACGCAAAACGGTGTCTGTATATTTCCACATCCCAGTTAGTAAAAAAAAAAAAAAAATCCAATTTATACCGAATTGACGAGTATCTATTATTTTTAACGGCATAAAACAGAAAACAGCACGTACATACATGTTAATAATTGTAACCTGGACCTGAAAAAAGCGATTGTTGTTTGAAGGCCCCCCAGCCGTCCCACCCAACATGCACACACACGCTGCCAGATCTCGACGTGCCCTTTCTAAGTAGGTTGAAAACAAGCTAATAGCTGAATATGTGTCGAACTTTGTTGTTTCTAAGATATAAACCATGTTCAACTTGGTTTATTTCACAATAAAATAGCGTAGAAAGAAATAAAAATCTAATGATAATAACAATCCTTATTTCTCTCAGCCCCGACATACCAAAATCTGCCCCCCCCCCCCCCCCCCACACACACACACACACACACACTCACACTTTCTTCAGCCAAATAAGCTTCATGAGTCACTGTTGAGTTAAGAAATCTACAATGAAGTACCCGCCCCCACTCCCCGCCCCCACCAAACACACACACACACAAACAAACAAAAAAAAAAAAAAAACCACTCACGCAAGTAGTTTCGTTGCAGTTTTAGCCTTGTATGGAATGCTTTTGGTGTATGTGCAGTCTGGATGTAAAAGTGCAATAATGTTGTCCATTTTGCCTGTGCCGAAATTAACTCCGAATTTCCAAGGCTTGTATGTGGGTAAGGAGTACAGGGGGTGAAGTGGGGGGTGGGGGTTGGGGGGGGGGGCGGGAAGGGTGCTCCTCTTTGTTTGCTACATAGCCTCGGTCCCAGCATCTAGTGTTTACCAAATTATAATATACAGTACATCAGCAATACAAAAAAAAAAAAAAAAGAAAGAAATCCGGTATAGCCATACCAAAACCGGCCTCGGTGGCTCAGTTGGATGCGCCGTCCGACTGGAGACCAGGAGGTCGCGGGTTCAACCCCCGCCGAGGTCGGCAACATTCTTTCGTGGAGATTGATCATGAAATATTTTCTACGGTCATTCTCTCCCTTCCGCTGATTCAAGAAGGGCAGTTGTCAGTTTCTGGCGAAAGAATGTGCACAATACTGGTTAACCGCTTAGAGGACTAAGCCTGCCCAGTAAACGTGTGGTTAGGTAAACTGACCGCGCTCGACATGACCCCACTGGGTTGACTGGGCCGTAAAACCTCAACACAAACAAACCAAACAAAAATATCTGCAGATATTAGCATACTCAAAACAATATTCCCCTTGCTTTCTTTTTACAAAAGTGTGGTTTTCATTTATTTGTCCTGTATAATGATTTTATAAGTGACATGTGCTTTAAATAGTTTCCAGCAGTAGCTGCGTTTTTACTTTAATAGCATTGAACTGATGCACAGCACAAATAGAGCTGTTAAAATTAAATAAAACAACTTATCAGTCCAACAGAAGGTTTTAACTCCGATTCTTACAATGCCCAAACAAATACCGAGAATTTCGATAGACCCCACAAAAAATAGTCAATTTTGAAATTGACCCCTCTTGCCATCCAGTTTTTGTTCACAAACATAGATTGTTGGTACTCATTAGGCTTGCCTTGCTGAGGCGGTTCTCACAAGTTCCCCGATTCTAAAAATATGAAAAATATCAGAATTTTTATCTTATTTTTTATTTATTTTTTTTTTTACATTTCGTTGGTAAATTTTAATGTAAAAGCAAGAATCACATTACCAGTAATCAAACACAAAGTTCATAAAGCTTATCAATCAATCTGTCAAGTGTCATCCAAAACACATATCACTTCTAATTGAATGATATGATGAGCTATTTTTTCTTCTTCTAATTAATGCTGGGGATTAAAATTAGTGATTGACTGATATATGGAAATGATGCTGCGAGTGATAATATAGTGATTGACTGATATATGTAAATGATGCTGCGAGTGAGGCAAAGTGGCGACGGAGTGATAGTATTGAATCCGCTAATGAAATAGCATCACATACATAATTAAAAAACTTATACAGTATTAAAAATAACAACTAGAAAGAAAAAATAAAAAAAAAATAAAAAAAAATAGTCAAAATAGGGTCCGATCTGGTCCGATCCGGTAATTGAGCCCGATCCGGTCCAATCCGGTGTTTGTACGTACCGATTAGAAAGTTTGTATTTTCTGTTTGATTGACAACATCTGTATACTGTCTTATGCCTGTGAGGACATTTTAGGCAGGGATGCATGTCAAGCAAATATCAGACAGAACATTAACTCGTCTGAAAGTCGGAAAAGCTAAAAAGGTAAAACAGTGAGGTGAGGTTTAAATAGATGACTGGAGCTAAAATCAGGTTGGAAAAAACTACCTCTGGATCTAGGGCCTTAAATGCTGCAGTCCGACTGCAGCATTTAAGGCCCTAAATCCAGAGGTAGTTGCTACCCACTGCAACCTTGAAGGAATCAGGGTTTGTAGACTTACAATGTTCTGGGACAGGGCATTCCAGTTGACAATTGCAAGTGGATAAAAGGAGTATTATAAAAGGCAGTGGCTAGAGATACTGTCCCGTATCTTAAGCCTCAGAGGCTAGAGATAGGGTTCCGTATCTTTAGCCTCTGAGGCTAGAGATGTGGTTACCAGAGCTCCAGATCAGAATCAGAATATTTTACTGGTGACACAGCAATAGACATTCATTTACGAGGGCCAACGATTGCAAAGACCAGTCTCCAGATCTCACAAGTGATGCGAATCTAGCGAAAGGGTCCTCAGAACTTTAGGCAGAGGAGATTACAGCTGCAGGGAGCGCATTCCAATCCCTAATGGTGTCTGGAAAGAAACTATTTATAAATGTCAGTTCTGGCATATGGCACTTGAAATGCCATTGGATGCTGATTCCTACTGCGCCTATTTGGGGGTTGAAGGTCATCACAAGGTATACTCGCTTTACCTTTCAGAAGAGATAGGTCCACACCTCCATATGACCTACCTGCTAGTGGGACGTTAAAAACTCACTCACTCATTTGAATTGTCATTAGCTTCTGTGGCCCCTTGTGTTCGTAAAGTGTGTTTTTTGTATGACAGACACCCTTTTTGCATGGGCTGTCTTATTGATTCAATGCCTCTTTGATAGCAGAAGCGCCCCTTTAAGTAAATTTATATTGACGCGTGCGTTTGCTGCACGCGAGTGAGAATTTCCCGGTCTTTTACCACAGTACATCTTTTATATTGAGCGCGTGCGGTTGTTGCATAGGAAAAGGCAGTTACAGGAATACCAAACATAAATACGTAATTTGTGGATTCAGGCAGATGTTTGATTCTCTTTGTGAATTTTGAGTGTTTGTTTTGTTTTTTACGGCACATTAAGTAAAAATGACCATGCCTTGCCCACTTGTTGGCCGGATCAAACTAAGCCACAGAATCCTGTACTTTTTCATATGGAGCTTTGTTGCGGCCCATGTTACCTGCTCGACCAGTGAATGGGGCTACAAGGGTTTTCTGTGGACCAAGGGAACACCCAAATATATTTCAAGGAACAGGGCAGCATTGGTTAATATTTCAAGAGAACAAGGGAATAAATCTAATTTTGGGGGATCGGAATGTGGCAATTTGGAAAACTCATCCGTTTCTATGCACTGGCCATACGCATTCGTTATTGTCCGTCAGCAATCGCAGTGTTTCGATGCTTTATTAATATTCAAAAGGATGCTGATGAGCGAAAACTGACTCAAGCAGGACGTACGAATATTGCAATTTATGCACCAAATTTGCGGTACGTTTTGTGTACGTAAGGTACCAACAATTCTGTACGCTCATGGTGAATGGGAATGCTTACAATCAAAATTTGTAAATTGCTGTCACACATTGAGTTGAAAAGACAGATTGATCAGGTCGGCAGTTTGGTCCTATTCAACCTTACATGCCGAAAAAGTAGGACTGGCTTTAGCCACGCCCCTTTGGAAACCGCTTTCTCACTTCATCACGGAAACACCGCGTGGCCCCCGCAGCTGTTTCAATAGCCTGTCATAATCACATCGAATTTTACCTGTTCGAAAGTAATTTTATCAGGCGATTTTTACCGCAGGAAAGCAGCGGATCCACCGGCCCAGGTGAAACCACCGTGGGATACTAAAATTTAATACTTCCCACTCAAATCCACTCCCCACTGGCTCGGGGTGGGGCGGTGGATTTTGAAAAAACACCTGAGCTGTACTGTATGTGCATTGATATTGTAGATATCTGGTTTGGGATGGCTACTGGGTAAATTTCGTCAAATTTTTACGGAGTTATTCCCCGAGACACGCCCATATTTTCGTTTCCGCACGATAACTTGAGTAAATAACAAGGGATTTTTACCAAACTTGCTATATGCATTGACCTTAAGGAGATCTGTTTTGGAATTGCTAATGGGCAAATTTCGTCAAATTTTTACGGAGTTATCTGCCCGAGACATGCCCATATTTTCGTTTCCAGACGATAACTTAAGTAAATAACAAGGGATTTTAACCAAACTTGCTATATGCATTGATCTTAAGGAGATCTGTTTTGGAATTGCTAATGGGCAAAGTTTGTCAATTTTTTATGGAGTTATCTGCCCGATACACCCCATATTTTCGTATCCGGACAATAACTTGAGTAAATAATAAGGCCTTTTAACCAAACTTGCTATATGCATTGATATTATCAAGATCTGCTTTAGGATTGTTATCTGTCCATTGATATTATAAAGATCTGCTTTAGGATTGTTATCTGTCCCTTCGTCATTTTCTTTCCAGACTTTTTTGCAATGATAACTTTAATACATAAACAAATAACTGCTATGTCGGGGAATTATGCTTGCGGTGCTTTTATTTATGCATAGTATAACTTAAGAACCATGCATGCTACTGTTTTTAAATTTCTTATATGGATTCCTGATTAAAAAAAGCTGACATGCATTTTTTTTCTCGACAGGATTATGCCCCTTTCCTGAGTTATGGCCCTTTGAAAAAAATATGGATGCGATCTTGTCAACAAAATATCTCAAAAACTGTTGAAGCTAGAGCCTTAAAACTTGATGAATAGACTGGTAGTGATGTATTATGGCCCTTTGTAATTTTGGGCATTTTTACCTTGTCAGCAAAATATCTCAAAAACTGTTAGAGCTAGAGCCTTGAAACTTGGTGAATTGGTTGATGATGATGTGTAGATGACCTGTTTAACTTTTGAGTAAATTCTGAAAAATATTTCATGAGTAATGGCCCTTTGTAAATTTTGGCATTTTTCCCTTGTCAGCAAAATATCTTAAAAACTATTGAAGCTAGAGCTTGAAACTTGATGAATAGATTGGTAGTGATGAGTAGAAGACCTGATTAACTTTTGATTAAATTATGAAAAATACTTCATGAGTTACGACCCTTTGTAATTTTGGGCATTTTTACCTTGTCAGCAAAATATCTCAAAAACAGTTGGAGCTAGAGCCTTGAAACTTGGTGAATTAATTGGTAATTTGAAACTTGGTGAATTGATTGGTAATGATGAGTAGATGACCTGATTAACTTCTGAATAAATTCTGAAAAATATTTCATGAGTAATGGCCCTTTGTAAATTTGGGTATTTTTCTTTCGTCAGCAAAATATCTCAAAACCTATTGAAGCTAGAGCCTTGAAACTTAATGAATAGGTTGGTAGTGATGAGTAGACAACCTGATAAACTTTTAAATAAAATTTTGAAAAAACTTCATGAGTTATGGCCCTTTGTAATTTTGGGCATTTTTACCTTGTCAGCAAACTATCTCAAAACCTGTTGGAGCTAGAGCCTTGATACTTGGTGAATTGATTGGTGCTGATGAGTAGATAACCTGATTAACTTTCGAATAAATTCTGAAAATATTTCATGAGTAATGGCTCTTTGTAAATTTTGGCATTTTTTCCCTTGTCAGCAAAATATCTAAAAAAACTATTGAAGCTAGAGCCTTGAAACTTGATGACTGGATTGGTAGTGATGAGTAGATGACCTGATTTACTTTTGTTTAACTTCAGAAAAATACTTACGAGTTATGGCCCTTTGTAGATTGGGTCATGTTTACCTTTTATTATCTTTTTTTCATAGCATTTATAAGAGGGCATGTCAATAAATAACCAGACTATCCTATTTCTAATGGACCAAGACGGTCACAATTTTCATGCTTTGTTTCAATATATGTTTTATACATGGGTACAAAATTGCACACATATCGAGTCATTATTTAATAAGATATTGAGTGTCAAACATGGCTAGTGATGCAAAGACATGCTTTTCATCTAAAGCTGAGTACCATGCTGTAATTCGGTACTTGTATTTAAAAGGTAAAACAGACAAGGAAACACATGGTGAGTTAGCCGATGTTTATGCACCATCTTATGCTCAGGTTAAATTCTGGGAAGGGGAATTGCCACTGATGAAAAAATGTGGTATCTGGTATACTCTGATAGGCGAATTCAGGTGGAAGAAATAGCGCAGGCATTAGGCATTTCACATGGTAGCGTTTCAACAATCTTACATGATTGTTTGCGGTATGCGCAAGCTAACAGCCCGTTGAGTCCCCAAATCCCTTAGCAATGGCAAATGGCAACCAGAGCATCAGTATGCAGCACCTTATTGAAGCATTTTAGGTCAAAAGATGATTTTCTTTTGCATCTGGTGAGTGTAGATGAGACTTGGTTCATTATTATGAGCCAGAGAATAAAGCTCAGAGTCGTCAGTGGGTAGGGCCTGGGTCCCCGAGGCCAAAGAAGTTCAAGCAACCATCTGCTGGCAAGGTGATAGCCACAGTATTTTGGGACGCAAAAGGCATTATTATGTTGGACTTTTTACCCAAGAGAAGTACAATAACTGGAGTGAACTATGCAAACTTGTTAGATCAGCTGAGGACCGCCATCCGTGAAAAACGCCGAGGTAAACTCTCTAAAGGTGTTTTGCTGCAACAGGACAACCCGAGAGTCCACACTTGCAAAGTTGCAATGGATGCTGTAGAGCGAAACGGGTATGAATTAATACCACATCCTGCTTATTCTCCTGACCTAACGTCTTCCTATTCCCAAACTTGAAAAAGGATATCCGTGGACTTCATTTCCGGTCTGATGAAGAAGTCGTGACGGCAGTTGAAGAGTGGGTCAATGGAAAGGACCCTGACTTTTTCAGTTCTGGGCTGATGGCACTTGAACACCGTTGGTCTAAGTGCATCACACTAGAGGGCAATTACATGTACATCGAAAAAGAACAGGTGGATCTCAGCCGGAAATAAGCTAGGCAGGTTACTTATTGGTTCAACTAGTAGTTTAAAATCATATATGCTAATTTTTTGAAATTTCATGTATGGATTCCTAATGAAAAAATAGGTGACCCATATTTTTTTTCTTATCCGAATTATCTCCCAATTTAGAGTTATTTACATGTACTTTTTAATAAAATAACATTGAAATCTCGTTAGCAAGATATCTCAAAAAGTATTTGTGCTAGAGCCTTGATATTTGGTATACTGATTGGGACTGAGGAGATCACCTGATTAAATTTTGAACCAATTAAATGAAATGTCCTTTGCAATTTCTGGCCATATAATGTTGTTGCTTTATTGTGTATAGCATAAGTTTAAAATCATGTATGCTTATATTTTGAAATTTCATATGTGGGTACCTCATGAAAAAATAGGTGAACCATATTTTTTTTCTTATCTGAATTATCTCCCATTTTAGAGTTATTTCCCTTTTAATAAAATAACATTGAAATCTCGTATATTTTTACTACATGTATTGTTACCGCCATGGGCAAGCAGTATTGTGGAGTCAAGCAGTGTTAGAGTCAGGCAGTTGGGGGCATAGTGTTTTACAAACACCAGCTCTAGTTTAGCTGTTCTTCCAGTTTTGTAAATTATACCCAATTAATTCTAATTTTGGTGGTATCTTTACACAAATCCAAAAATGAAAATAAGATTTTACATAATTAGCCCATTAAAGACTGAATAAACTCTTCCACTCCCAAAGAAAAATGGTTGTACTATTTGCAAACAGTAGAGACCCTGATCAGATGCCACATTTTGCAGTGTCTGATCTGGATCTGCACTGTTTGTCTGTTACCCATTTAGGGGTCTCCAGTCTTCGATGGGTTGATTAAATTTTGAGGGGTAAAATACCCAAATGTCCAAAAATATCTGTTGCTCTATAAAGTACTGTTTTTGATGTCTGTCAAGTGATATAAAAGAGGTTCTTTATTTTATTTTCCCAGCTAGAAGATGACATTGCCATTGAACCACAAGACTGCTTTTGTACTGGACCACAGCTCATTCTTCAATAAATCCTGTAATGAAAGTGTAGAGTATGATATCTTGGGAAAAGGCAAGACACCGGGAATTATCCCAGCGGCACCCATCTTTAAATCTCTCTGGACATGTTCGGTGGAGACTATGATGGAGTATGTGAGGGTTGTGTATGATATCTATCCCACCAGTAAACTGGTAAGTTGAGGGGAAGTTGATACACATTCAAGAAAAATACGAGGGTAGTTCAATAAGTTAGTAGAACGTGGTATTTTTCTATACAATTCAAGATTTCTTTTTTCATTTTTGTGCAGTGTAAACCTTTGTCAGTTGAATGATAACAGCCATTCAGTCAACACTTACATTTTTTGCTCTTACTTTTTGTTTGAAAACCTATACCCATAGGCAAAAATGTAAAGTAAGAATATTGAGTTCAGAGCAGTCATAAAGTTCCTCGCTAAGGAGGGTGCAAAGGCCAAAGAAATCCATCGGCGCATGGCTGATGTGTATGGTGATAGTAGCCCAAAGTATTCCACAGTGGCAAAGTGGTCAGCAGAATTTAAACGTGGGCGAGACTCCTTAGAAGATGACCCAAGGCCAGGTCACCCTGCTGATGGCATCAGCCAGAAGATGATCAACCGTGTTGAGAGATATGTGCTAAACAATCGCCGAATCAAAGTTGCCGTATTTCTAATGGAAGTGTTAACACTATAATCCATGAACATTTAGGCATGTCAAAAGTATCTGCCAGGTGGGTACCCAGAAACCTGAACATGCAAGATCGTCAGCAATGGGTGGAATCAAGTCAAGAACTTCTGGAAGTGTACAATGCCAATCCAGAAGACTTTCACACTCGTCTTGTAACAGGAGATGAAACTTGGCTTCACCACTGGGACCCAGATACTAAAAAAGAGTCCATGCAATGGAAGCACTCTGGCTCACCCCTACCTAAGAAATTTCGTACCCAACCATCAGCCAGCAAGGTAATGGCCACGGTGTTTTGGAACTCCAAAGGGATTATATTGATAGATTACAAGCCTGCTGGTACAGGATAATACTATGCCAATGTCATTAAACAATTAAGGGTTGCTATTAAAGAAAAACGAAGGGGAAAGCTAGCTGCTGGTGTCCTTCTTTTGCATGATAATGTCCCTGTGCACAAGTCCAGAGTTGCACAAGTGGCTATTCGTGAGTGCAAGTTCGAGCAGTTAAACCACCCACCATACAGTCCAGACCTGGCCCCAAGTGATTATTATCTGTTTTGAAATTTGAAGTCCCACTTGCGTGGAACGAGATTTCGGGTTCTCTTGTTATTTCTCTATGGAAACATATGTTGTGATATCATTAGGAGCACCTCCCTGAGGTGCTTTTAATGAGTACCCACAGGGTATGTTTTCCTTAAGAAATATTTATGCAGCTACCTCTTACCTGTAGCTATGACATTCATCTATTTCAGATTAAGGTGGTAGCAGGGTCACAGTCCTTGAACTCTTGGGAGGACAAGGAACAGAATATGCAACAGGTAATGCCATTAACATTGCTTCTACTAACTTTTACTCTCACTAGGTGACATCTACAGATAATAACAGAAAGTTGATAGTAAGTTGTTGTTTTTTTGTTAGTAACTCGCCTGTACGAAAGTACAGGTGGAGGTATAGCAGTCATGTGGGCGTCTGCTTTGTTTAAGTTTCTGGTTAAAGTTTTTAAAAGGCTATATCTCCTGAACCTCTGGATGCAAGTTGTTCATACTTGCCCTGATGTTAGATACTGTTCTAAAGTTCTGTGTTGTACCATCCCATCCTACATGAGTGACCTTGAGATCAAGGTCAGGCTTAGAAAAAAAATTATGTTAACATTTTTGGTTAAGTTTTTTTTAGAAGCTTTTGTCTTCAAAAAGCAAAAGCTATATTTTAGAAGCAAAGTTCAATTCATGTGAGCTATGCTGTTCTGTGACAGCTCCTATATAACTAGTGATGGAACATAGAGATTTCTTAATTATTTTCTGTATTTTCCACAGCATTGTGATATGATGTCAGCAGGTAGTGAATTATTACACAGTCAGAACTGTTATTATAGACTTCTTCCCCAGTTACTGTATTTAATGTGCAGAATTTGACCTCAAAAAGAGACACAAACTAGGCCTGTTGCCATTACATGATAAATATGATGTCAACACTGTTGAAGGACAGAATGAACAACGTCATTTTCTGATGTTATTTAGAGTTTTTATGTTCCAGTTGAAATACAATGTAGTTTTGTAATGATTTCCAGAAAATGATACAGGAGCAAAAAGAAATAATAACAATAATAAGAAACACAGTGATGAATAGTGTTTGCTTGATATGAAAATCTGTCACTCAGGAGCATGGATAATTTGGTAAGAAAAACATGTTCATTCAGAGCCGTTTTTTTTACCAAATTACCATACTTCTTCATGAAGGATTTTTTCATACCATCAAACACTATTATACAGAGAATAATTCTCTGTATCACTTTTCACAAAATCAGTTTGACAAATCTTTTACCAATAAAATTTAGTTTCAGAGGGAGCCTATTATTTTCTTAAGAGTAGCCCCCAAGGAGAAGGGATGCAAATTTTCCATGTTATTTTTATCGCACCTGCCTTAGTAGAGCGACTTAGGCGTGCAAGTTTCCATCCTTCCATCTGTCTGTTTGTTCATCCATTCCTCTTTCCGTCAACATTTACCCTGAGTGTCTTATGAGCGCAACTCCTCTTACAGTTTTGTACCAATCATTTTGAAACTTTGCATGTGGTTTCTTCATGGTATGAAGATAGGCATGTGGTTTGGATATAATTGTTCGATTATTTTTTGTCACTTTTTCCACATTGTGAACTTAGTCATTTTTCACCTCAATATATAGACAGTGGGTACATCGTGAGAGCGCAACTCCTGTTACAGTTTTATGCCGATTGTTTTGAAACTTTGCATGTGTTTTCTTCATGGTACGAGGATGTGCATGTGATTTGGGTATGATTGTTAGAAGATTTTTTGTCACTTTTTCCACATTGTGAACATAGTCATTTTTCACCCTCAATATATAGACAGTGGGTATTTCTTATGAGCGAAACTCCTCTTACAGTTTTGTACCAATCGTTTTGAAACTTTGCATATGTTTTCTTCATGGTATGAGGATGTGCAAATGATTTGGATATAATTGTTAGATCATTTTTCGTCACTTTTTCCACATTGTGAACTTAGTCATTTTTCACCCTTTTTTATATAAAGAGTTGGTACCTCTTCTGAGTGCAGCTCCTATTACAGTTTTGTACTGATTATTATGAAACTTTGCATGCGTTTTCTTCATGGTATGAGGATGTGCATGTGGTTTGGATGTAATTGTTAGATTTTTTTTTTTAACTTTTTTCCACATTGTGAACTTAGTCATTTTTCACCCTCAATATATAGACAGTGGGTACCTCGTGAGCACAATTCCTCATATAATTTCATACTTTTTTTTTTAACTTTGCACATGTTTTCTCAATAGTCTGAGGATGTGCATGTGCTTTTCATGTAATCCTTGCATTATTTATTGTTGCTTTTTTGTACTTTTTGAGCTTTGTCATTTACTGACCTCAGATCTATAGACTGTGGGTACCTTGTGATTGCAACTTCTCATATAATTTTAAACCAGTCTTTTGAAACTTTGCACATGTTTTCTCCCAGGTCTGCAGAAGTGCATGTGGTTTGGATATGATTTTAAATTTATTTTTGTCACTTTTTTCACTTTAACTTTATCATTTTCTTAACCTCAAATATTATGAACCTGTACAGACTGTGAGTACTTTTTGATCATATAATCCTTGCCTTAATTTTTGTCACTTATCCAACTAAGCACTGCTAAGAATGAAATAAACTTATTTAATAATCATGTTCTGATTGTGGCTCCTGTGACTTTTGCCCCAGCAGATGCGACACCACCTTCTGTGGAATTCTGGTTTCCTTGTAAGTGTTTCCATTTTCCTTAACTCCTTACAATACTCCTCCTTAAAGTTCAGCAAGTCTATTAAACTACCTGGTGATGTGCCTTGTAATGCTGACTGAATGGGGAACAGTGTAATTTGGAGCAGTTTGATCTGAGTCTAGGGATAACTTCATATTTAGGATGAATATGGTACACTATAACCTCTTTATAACACTTGCTGGGATCCAAAATAAAAGCCATGTTAGTTAAACACGCCTGTTGTACCAAAAAAAAAAAAAACGTGTATAGATTGATTATATAGAAAAATGGCTAAATGGTCAATTTTAGCACACCTGTACGAAGTAGTCACCCTGGTTGTCAGCATCCGCTTTCCAGTCACACTACTTTTAAGTTTTTTGGTCAGGTTTTTCAAAAGTTCATTTCTCAAAAGCATTCATATCTGGACCATAGGGTCTGCTTTTATTCCTTGATATTAGACCCCAGGGTCCATGACCAGGGGTTGGTCTAGAGATCAAAATCTAGGACACCTGTAAAAGGTGTTTTTTTTTTCTACTTTTCTATTATGTAGACAACTTAGATACTTGGCCATACATCAATCAACCTTGTGACATTTACTTGGAGGTCATGAAGTGAAAGTGAGCATGACCTATTTTTCATGATTCAGTGGTTTTGCCATATATCTTGAAGAATTTTCGCAGTCAAGTGATTTAGCCTTATGTCTTGAAGAGTATTTCATATATAAACACAATACTTTCCAATTATAAATCAGTATGACCTAAAGTTTGACCTCAATATAAATGTAGGTAATAGTGACCTATATTTCACTGTCCAGTAATTTTCCTTATATTTGATGTATAAACATTATACTTATGCATTATGAGTCAATATGACCCAAAGTTTGACCTCAAAATAAATGTAGATCACTGACCTACTTTTCATGGTCCAGTGAATTTTCCGTGTATCTTGAAGAGTATTTAATGTATAAACACTGCCTTTGTGTGGCTCTGCTGCCTGGTAGCGTTAAAATTCTGATCTGTCTATGCATAAACAGTATACTTATAGATAGAGTCAGTATGACCCAGTTTAACCTCAAAATGAATGGAAGTCATCGTAACCTACATTCCTTGTCTAGTGACTTTGCCTTATATCTTGAAGATTATTTGATGTATAAACGTCCTATTTTCAGATGATGAGTCAGTATGACCCAAAGTTTGACCTAAAAGCAATATAGGTCACAGTAACCTATATTTCTTGGTCCAGTGTCTTTGCCTTATAACTTGAAGAGTATTTCATGTATAAACACCATACTTTCTGATTATCAGTCAGTATGACCAGCAGTTTGAGGTCAAATCAAATGTAGGTTAGAGTGACCTAAATTTCACAGTCCAGTGATTTTGCCATTTGTTTTGAAAAAAAAAAATCATATATAAACCATTCTTTCAGATTATCCTTCGGTATCATCTGACATTTGACCGCAAAATAAATACAGGTCATAATGACCTATATTTCACAGTCCAGTAATTTTACCTTATATCTTGAAGAATATTTGGAGTATAAACATTACACTTTCAGATTATAAATTGGTATTACCTGAAGTCAGACTTCAGAATAAATGTAGGTCACAATGACCTATATTTCACAGTCCAGTGATTTTGTCTTAAAGAATGTTTCATGTGTAGAAATTATACTTTCCGATCATGAGTCAGTATGACCCAAAGTTTGAAGTTTGTCATTAGTACTTATGTATTATACTTTTATGACTTTGCCCAATGCAGGTATGATGTTGACTCCTGCGGAGTTCTTGTGTCATTTTATTGGTTTAGCGCAACAGCTCTTTTTCTATATAATCTATACATTTTTGTTTGCATACAACAATTTTGCAGTCCACCTTCAATATATCTGAAATCATCTGATAATGAACCATCTTTTAACCCTTCTCTTGCTAAACACGACATGCCCTGTCTTAGCAAACAGTGTAGATCCAGATCAGTTGGCTTCTTCAGAAGCCAACTGATCTGGATCTGCACTGTTTGTCATTAAATATGTGATCACTGTTTGTCATTAAATATGTGAATTTCTATCAGAAACCCGATTGGCTGTAAATTAGAAGTGGGTGTGGCGTCTTAATTTATCCAGCATGACAAGGGTTAAAGAGGTTTCATAAAATATTGGTTTTTCTGCACTGTAGCTGATTAGCTTGCTTTCATATGATTGAACTATAACTTACGGTAAATGTCCTAAAATTTTGTACACAAAAGTTTCTGACAAAAGGACATATATGCAGACAGTGTAGACCCAAATCAAACCGCTCATCAGGGTCTACACTATTTGTCATTCCACCTAGTGTTATAAGAAACGTCTGCATAAAAAGCAAAATTTAGGCAAAAAAAGTATGGAATAAAGTGTTCAAAATGTTAGGACATTTACCGTACTGATATTTTCTTTCAGATAATGAATGGTTTATCTCAGATAGGTCCACCCAACTCTGATGATGATTTAGAGATAGAAGATGGTTTAAAACAGGCCATAGAAGAGATGTGTCAGCCGAGTGATATACAGAATGAGCTGAGAAATGAAACGGATGAATCTGTGGATAACAAAGGGAGGATCATTTGTGTGTCCTCTCTGAAAAAGTAGGTAGAAGTTTCATTATGAAAACATGCCTATTCAAATATATTGAAATTTTCACCATAAAAAAAATCAAAATTTTCAGATAAAAAATTCTGATATTTTTCATATTTCTGTTAAAAACATAGATTGTGGGTACTTGTTAGAACCACCTTGGTGAGGCGGTTCTGACGAGTACCCACAATCTATGTTTTTGAGCAGAAATAAGAAAAATAATATATACCCCAGTTTTACTAAAAAAGTGGGGTTTAAGAGGGTCAAAATTGTATAGACATGTTTTCGTGATGATCTTGAATCTTCTTATCACTTGTATAAAGATTCTGCCACATAATTGAATAGTTAACGCTTCTGACTTGCAATCACGAGGTCCAATGTTCAAAAATATAAATGAAGATACCCAGGATATGCCACATACACGAAGCACAGCTCTCCCAAGGCACCAAAAGAAGGAGAGATAAGGATCAGATAATGACAAATCAAATTTTGACCCAGTCTTTATAAAACTTGCTCAGAATGTTTGCCCCAATGAAATCTAGGCCAAGTTTGAAACTGGGTTACTTGGGGTTTGACCCCAAGACAAAACTAGATTATCAGGTCAAATCAAAGGAAAATCTTTTAAGACTCTGGGGGTCTCATTTTTGAAGTAATAATCATGAGTCTTGCTCAAAATGTTTATCTTGATGATTTCTAGATCAATTTGAAAACTGGGTCACTTGGAGTCAAAAACTAGGTCACCAAGCCATATCAAAGGAAAACCTTATTGACACTCCAGAGGCCACATTTTTGAAGTAATCATCATGAATATTGCTCAAAATGTTTGTCTTGATGATTTTTAGGTCAGATTTGAAACTGGGTCACTTGGGATAAAAAAAGCTAGGTCAATGGTCTAAATAAAAGGAAAACCTTGTTAACACTCTAGAAGTCATATTTTTTAAGCAGTCATCATGAATCTGGCTCAAAATGTTTGTCTTGATGATTTTTAGATCAAGTTTGAAATTAGGTCACTTGGGGTCAAAAACTAGGTCACCAGTTCAGATCAAAGGAGGACCTTGGTAACACTCTAGAGGTCACATTTTTGAAGCAATTATCATGAATCTTGCTCAAAATGTTTCTCTTGATGTTCTTTAGGTTGACTTTTAAACTGGGCTATTTGGGGTAAAAAACTAGGTCACAGGACCAAATCAAAGGAAAACCTTGGTAATACTCAAGAGGTCACATTTTTGAAGTAATCATCATGCATCTTACTCAAAATATTTGTCTCGATGATTTCTGGGTCAAGTTTGAAATTGGTTTCTTGGGGTCAAAAGGTAGGTCACTAGGCCAAATCAAAGGTAACCTTGTCAATACTCTATAAAGGTCAAATTTTCGAAGTGATCATCATAAATCTTGCTTAGGTTCAGCAGGACAAAGGTTAAGAGAATTGATACACAGTCAGGGGAGGTCACTTGGTCAGAATTGTTTTTGCCTCCCAAGGGAAACAAATTCTTTTCTTTTAGAGCAGAGCCTTTTTCAGAAGGGGATTAATGTGCATGAAAACAAACAGGAAGTTAAAACAGTTGTCTCCATTTTAAATCAAAGCACTGATAGCACTGGTGGGTCGATTGCCTCTGAGTGTAGGCTGGAAAATTGGTCGAAAAAAAGGGGCTTAAGACTGTTTCGTTTAAACCTTAATTTCTGTAATTTTGGCAAACAGTGCAGACCCAGATCAGATGCCGCATTCTGGGTCTGCTCTGGTTGCCAATATCCCAAATTTCCCTGTCCAGGTTTTACAGATAACCTACTATCAACAGCACTCTGATGTCACAATGACAAGACTAGCGCAACTATAAATAACCGTTACCTGGATTTCATCTAACAAGTGGTTTGATTGCATTGGTTAATGATGATCATGTGGACAACTACCTTAAGGAACTTTTGGCATTTGTATACTATGGCTTGATTGTAAACATTTTACCAAAAATGGCAGAAAAAAACTATCAAGTGGCTCTGTCACCTTGAAGGCAGCCAAAGATTGGGCCCTCTCTTTCATATGTCCAAGACAAAGTGAGCTCTAACTCCCACTGCTCCTACATCTGCAAGCCTATAGGACATCTATTCTGTTTTAAATTTGAAAAATTACAGCAAAGACCTTGACCAGCCTGGGTGAATGCACAGCTTGATTTTTACATATGGGAATAAAGTGTTACTTCCCAAACAAACAATATTCTGTCTCCTCGTAATGATGCTCAGATTGTTGGAAAAACTTTTGCCTATCAACAAAACATTTCTATCTTGTAGCGATGCTCAGGTCCGAATGTTGGAAGAACTTGTAAGTGATGCCCTGGAACAGCATAACAGTCGTGCCATAGAGACCTCACAGTGAGTTAGATTTTGTGTTTTCTGTCTTGTCAGTGGCAGTAGAGTTGAAGCTTTAGCATTCTACATGTATTGTTTAGTACCGTATTTATCCTAAATACACCACAATCTCTTTATAACACTATTGTTGGGGTCTGTAGCATAAACCGTGTTAGTTAAACAACCGTGTTGTATCCAAACAAAAATGTATAGATTATATTGAAAAATGACCATTTATGGTCATTTTTCAATATAATCTATACATTTTTGGGATCAATCTTTGAACCATGTTATAATGAACCGTGTTATATTTAGGTTGTAGTGTATGTGGACACCTTAACTCCTTACCATGCATTTTATTTTTCCCTGAAATAAGAGCTTGCAGTTTGATAGGATTGTCTTTGAAAAAGAAGAGTTGACTGATATGCCAAGCATAGAAAAAAAAATGGTGAATAGTTGTGATCATTTACTATTTTGCAATAAAGATTTAACCTTTACCACTCTCTTGGCTAATTCAGCAGACAACAAATTGATGATGTTTTGTTTACTTTCCCCAGAAACAGGATTCAGTGTTTCATTCAGATTATCTCCATTGGAGTCATTTCATATGAAATATCAATACCTGTTGTCTGGAAAAAGGAAAAAGTTCGAAATGTTGTCTGCTGAAAATTTTACCCAGAGAGCTAAGTGTTAATATTCCTACCATATTTACCCTAGGTGTTTAGAAACCTTAACTCCTTACCATACTAATGATAAATTTTGAACAAGCCCATTTGACTTCCTTTGTTGTGTCTAAATATTGCTGGGTGAGTTGCAAACTGTGTAGAACAGCATCTGAGCTGGGTCTAAACAGTTTGCTCAGGCCTGATTATATGAATCATTACGAAAACATGCAATACTGAAAATTTTATCACCAAAAAATGAAAATTTTCAGATATAAAGATTCAGATACTTTTCATATAAACATAGGTTGTGTGTACTTGTTAATGAGTACCCACAATCTATGTTTTTGAGCAGAAATAAGAAAAATAATGTATGCCCCTGTAAACCCCAGTTTTGCTATATAAAAGTGGGGTTTAAGGGGGTCAAAATTATATACATGTAGGCATGTTATCATGATGACTTTGGGTAAATATTATATTTGAGTGGCGGATATATTGGATTGGTTCTGTCTGTCATTCTGTGAATCCTTCATTCCTTGATTCCTTCAAACTGAAGCAGTGTCGTGGGGGCAGGGTATTTTCCCTGAGTATTTAGACACTTTAAATCTTTACCATGCTTGTTTTAAAATTTGAACATCCATTTTTACTACCTGTTAAAATGTCTGAGTATTGATGGATGAGAGACAAACAGTATAGACATTGGTCAGATGCCACATTCTGTGGCAGCTGGTCTGGGTCTTCACTGTTCGACTGTCCAAATACTTAGAGAAAAATGGTTGAACTATTTGCTAACAGTGGAGACCCTGATCTGATGCAGCATTCTGTGGCATCTTATCTGGGTCCACACTGTTTGCCAATTACCCTTTTATGGGTCTCCAGACTACAATAGTTTAAATCCTTGCCATTCTTGTCCTAAATGTCGAGCAAGTCAATTTTTCCACCTGTGCATGTGTTTAAAAAATTGCTGGATGAGTTGGAATCGGTGTAGACCCAGATCAGATGCTGCATTCTGCAGCATCTGATCTGGGTCTACACTGTTTGCTCAGGTTTGTTTATCCAAATACTTAGGGATATATATTATGGTAGATTGCCAAGCATGATGTCACATGAAAGTTTTGATACTAGAGTTTTTGTTGCTCCTGCTTTAGCATGGGCAACCTAGGCATGCATTGCAAGTTTCAGTCCATTCGTCCATGCACTTAAATCCATCCTAGCGTTCACCCTAAATGAAGTCTACAGACTGTGAAACTTTACAGTTAGTTTCACTTCACTGATTATTTTATCCCACTGAGCTAAACTAGGATGACAACTCTCACTCTTCTGTTGCTTGTTTTCATATTTTAGTATGCAGGTGCGACATAAGCACATTCTTACTGTTTTTATCAAGAGAGGGGAAAGGCCCTGATGAAATTGTGTGGGCATACAAGATGAGCTTAGACTGCAAGTTTTGCTGATTTGCATATGCTCAAAAGACACCTTTTCATTTGATGTGGTTATTTTTGTTTTTCATGACTGCTCTAGCAAACAGGGCCCAGTTGTTCTAAACTGACAATGTCGTTAGTTAACGTATCATTAAAACTTTAATCATAAAATACGGCATATACGCTAATATTTTTGCTGAAAAAATGTGAGTAGCTTTTGCATTTGCAAAAGCTACTCACATTTTTTCAGCAAAAATACCTGTGAATTAGATATTGTACTTACTAGAACAGTTAACATTTTGACCACTAATGAGCTCATTTAGCTAACCATGCTTAGAACAAATGGGTCCAGGAGTGACATAGGGATCACTTACTGGTGGTGTTGTTGGCATTGGTGTGTTGTTGTTGTTGGTGTCAACAATGATGTCTGTGTGTTTAGCTCTGTTTATCAAACGTCAAGGATTTTAGGCTATTGAAACTTTATATACATATTGGCCATGATGCACCCTACCCACTGCCATCGACCATTATTGACTTTGACCTACTTTTCATGCTTGGTTAAACAATGTTTAGTCTGTGCATTTAGTTCCGTTTCTTGAAACACCACCAGCAGTTGTGACATAACCATTTGGTGAATTTTTTGTTCAGTTTTGTGATAGGATAATAGAACAGAAGAGATGTCAAGGAGCAGTATGATAATTGTCCTAAAAATTTGAACTCTTTATTCCATATTTTTTTGATGGCTTAAATTTTGCTTTTTATGCATTTGTCTCTTAAAATGCTTAGTGGAATGGCAAACAGTGAAGACCCTGATCAGACTGCTCCTTCAGGAGCAGTCTGATCTGGGTCTACACTGTTTGCATATGGCATTTTGTCAGAGACTTTGGTGTTCGAAATTTTAGGACATTTACCGTAGTTGGTGATAAAATTGGGATAATTTTGCTTGTTTCTCCATAAAAATAATGTGGTGTGGGCACTCATTAGAGGTGCCTCTGCATATAATCCTTGAATGCTTTTGCTGATTTGTCTCTAGAAATGTATGTTGTGGGTACTCATTAGAAGTGCACCCACAGAATACAACATACTCTTCTGTAGAATTACCAAAGCAATGCTAGAAGTGCAATAAAATTTCAGAGGATAGTTACAGTTCATTTAACAAGTAAATGGTGTCTTTGATCCTCAGCTGAGTCATACCAAAGACTTTAAAAATGGTACTAACTGCTCTTTTGCTAGGTACTCAGCATTAAACTATATCATGCTGAATAAATTAAGATGCCACGCCCACTTCTGATTGTTAGCCAGTCAGATTACTTGATCCAGATTGGTGACATAAATTCACATACTAAATGACAAACAGTGCAGATCAAAATCAGTTGGCTTCAGAAAGGCAGGGCATATCCGGGGTCAGCAGGACTAGGGTTAAGAAAGTAGAGCTAGGAATCAGAACTGGTCAGCCAAATGTCAGTATAATGTGACTGGATGGAACATCATGTCCTGTCTGTAGTGTGATGTTTCAGTGAGCTCCATGCCACATCCAGACACTTACGATATGTCTGAAAGATTGGTGAAAGTGCCGTAAAACCCAAGTTAAACAAATAAACAAACAATATTCGTCATCAACAGTTTTATTTCATGAACCTGAATATAAACATAATGTTATCACAATAGTTTAGCATGGTCTCAATGGAATTAAATCTGATGAAAACTGTCACAGAAACTCATAAAATTTGGTGTTACTGAAAACCCTCAATGTGGCATTCTGGCCCAGTTGTTCAAAGCTAACAATGTCATTAGTTAACGATTCGTTAAAATTTACATCAAGTGATACGTAAATATGCTGAAATTTTTTGCTGAAAAAATGTGAGAAGCTTTTGCAGTGCAAAAGGTACTAACACTTTTTCAGCAAAAAATATCAGAATATTGTCTATTGAATCCGCTAAAACAGTTAACAAAATGACCCTTAACGAGCTCGTTAAGCTAACGATGCTTTGAACAACTGGGCCCTGATTGGAAAAAAAAAATGTATAAAAACTGATCTTGCCAAATTATAAATTATGGCATGTGAGAAATCTTACATTGCTCTAGATAAAAGGGGATATCATGGAAATATTTTTGTTATTTCTCCACAAAAGCATACATTGTGGGTACTCAGCAAGGCACTTCTAATGAATACCCACAACATATGTTTTCATGAAGAAATAAGAAAAATATCAATACTTTTTGGCTGAAATAGGCACCTTATCTAGAGTTATGGAAAAGCATTCATCCAGATCAGCCCTCATGCATGCATTCTGATCAGGGCAGTACATGTCATTGGATCTTTTTACTCAGAGTGACTTAACCCTTGTCATGCTGAATAAATTAAGATGCCAGGCCCATTTCTAATTACCTGCCAATCAAATTACTCGATCTGGGTTTTTGATAGAAATTCACATATTTAATGACAAACAGTGCAGATCCAGATCAGTTGGCTTCTTCCGAAGCCAACTGATCTGGATCTACACTGTTTGCTAAGACAGGGCATGTCGTGTCAGCAAAAGAAGGGTTAATCTTTAAAGCACCAGTCACAGCTGCAATAGCCCTGTTAAGTTTACTACTGCAATTAAGAAATTTTCATGACTGCAACTTTTAGTATCTGTTACTTTATTTATATTAGCTTGCTTCAAAACATTTGTTACTTATATTAAATTTCTAGTGGTTTACTAATATAAATACATGTATGTAACTTTTTAAGTTAACTTAATTTATAAATTCTGTTACACATGTTAAACAGCTTGTGTTTCACTAATATATCTGTAACTATTTATTTATGTTAGCTTATTGTATAAATTTTGCTACCTATATTAAATTTTTCATGTTTTACTAAAAATCTGTAACTATTTACAGTCGAACCTCAATAGCTCAAACACTGATCGCTCATTTACCATGGCTAATTCAAACTCATTTTGTAGTCCCTACAAAATTCTTTCACTAGCTCAAGAAAACGAATATTTAGGGAAATTTTCTTATTTTATCATGAAATTGTATGTCATGTGTACTCATTAGAATCATCCCAATTGAAGCAATTCTAATGAGTACACTCAACTTACTATTATTGTGTTGAAGATCGAAAAAAATTATTGCAATTTGCTTCCTGACCTGGCGCCATGATTAACACTCATTGGCTGAAACTACCCATATCTCGAACAAATATCCATGGTTTAAAGATGTTTGAACTATTTTTATTTATGTTAGTTTGCTTTTAGAGTGTAACCTCTATTGAACTTTTAGTATTTTGCTAATACAGTTGACTCCTGTTATCCCGACCCCTCTTATCTCGATCCTATCACTTATGTCGAACTGATTTCTAAGTCCCGATTATTTTCCCTATGTATTTATTGTATTTCAGCTTCGCGTATGTCGAACTACTTTTATGTCGACACTTCGGCTATCTCGTCCATCATTTTCAGTCCCTGAATATATTTTTCACAGTTTTTACTACCGCGTATCTCGAACTCAGACCATGAGGAAGGAAAACAAAATGTAAGATGCGGCGCCGCCGGTCTCTCCGTTAATGAAAGTCATAGGCCATTGATAAATAAATCAATGTTTCAATTTTCCCTTTGTCCAGGTAATTACAAACAACACAAACAATGTCTAAAATCCGTAATTATGAAATCACGTGCATGTCGAGTCGGGTTTGACACGCGGCGCTCAACACCGTCTCGTGTCATTGATTTGTAAGATAAAAAGTGGCAGAGAATAGTGTTATGGAAGATTAATCAACGAAGTTTCTTTAATTTATTGTTTAGATATGCTCTTCACTATTGAGTACTGTCCGTCTGAATGATATAGCGTCTTCAAGAAAAGTCAGTGCGCGACAGGTTCCGACTCAGATCAGCCTGTATTGATCAGGCTAGCTAAGTCTGAATCTTCGCTTGTTACTCTTTGGTCAGGCGGTGCTCTTTGGTAAGCTCAGATAAGGCTCATGCGTACAATGGAAAATTCGTGGGCGTGCAGGCTGATCCGAGTCTTTGACAGTTGCACAGTCTTCTAATAGGAGTTGTCCTGCACGGCCTCAAATAGACGAATCACACGTGGGTACCGATGTTAACCCTTCCGACCCTGTAGACTGATACGGATGCCCACACAAACAGTGTAGGTCCAGATGAGACGGTTCATAACGAGCTTTCTCTGCAGAATCTACAGTTTGCCGCGCTGAGATGGTTCGTTTATGCCAGGGGAGATAATCCAAACTAGCTTACAGCTGCCGCTTAAGCGTTTTATGTAAAAGCGGAAACCAGTCAACTCTTTATTGACTCGTTTATGCGAAGGGAGCTAATCCAAACCAGTTCATAACGTATAGCTAACACAACCCGGAAACCAGTAATTTATTTATAGCTCACATGGAAATCCAAATTTGCTGGAGTATTAAAAGACAAGAAGAGACGTTTGAAATTTATTATTATTAACATTTATTGATGATATTATTCCAAGAGAACCATTGCATCTCCTAAAACAAACAGTAACAATGCAAACTGAAGTACGCGTAAATTATTTAAATTGCCATATACATGTGCCTTCCAACCACGTTTTGGCGAACAGAGGCGAACAGTCGTCATACCTATGCCGTCATAATTTGGTTGTCTCGAACAACTGATAACTCGAACATTTTTATCAGGTCCCGTGAAGTTCGAGATAACGAGAGTCGACTGTATATGATTGTGTAACTATTTATTTATGTTAGCTTGATACTTTAATTTTGTTACCTGTATTTCTTTTTGTGGTACACAACTCTACATATGTATTTGTTATTTATTTATGCTAGCCTGATGTATTAGTTATGTTATCTATAATAAACTTTTACTATTTTACTTATACTTTTTTTATACATCAATGACTGTCTGTTGTTTGCTAATTTGATATATTAATTTTGTAGCCTTTATTTAACTTTTACTGGTTTACTAATATATCAGATACTTCAGTATTTATTTTTATTTTTAAGAAATGCTATCTGTTAGTTTGATTATTTTGTTACTGATATTAACAGTTATTTGCAGCTATCTGTTGGTTTATCTGGTCATTTGTTTTTTTTATATAGTTTGGTGTTTAAAGGCCCAGTCAACACTATTAAGGTCATGTCAAGCCGGTCAGTTTTAAATACCTAATAACACCTAGATAAGGGAGGGTATCCAATAAATATTTTTCTTATTTTTCCACAACATATGCTTTCATGGAGAAATAAGAAAAGTATTGAAAAAAGCGCCTTAACTAGTGCTATGAACACATTTCCTGGACAGGTTTAGTCCTCTAAGTGGATAGTCAGAACTTTTGCTAATTTTCCACCAGAAACTTATAACTGCCTTTCTTGAATCATAGAAAAGATTTCATGATCAATCTCCACCAAAAGAATGTTGCCGGACTGGCGGATCGAACCAATGATCAGATCACCAATCAGACTCACATCTGACTGAGCCACAAAGCTGTCTGTTTATATTGCTGCTCTGATCTAACTACAAAAATTACAAGAAACAGATGAACAAAATATATTGTTTAAAATTTTTGCACTTTAGTACCAAAGTTGTTCATTTTTAATACAGATAAATTTTAGCAGATTTAGTTTCATGCTGAGAACATCACCGGTTTTTACCAAAATATGAATGACGCACATAGTAAATGACATATATCATATGGGTTTTTTTTTTTCCACTAAGAGGATAAAAAATATTGTGCTGTCATAGTATGCAAAATATTCTGACAAGTAGGTTTGAGCAAACAGTGTAGACTCAGATTAAACGGCTCCTATGAGAACAGTTTGATCAGGGTCTAAACTCTTTTGTCATTCTATTAACCCTTAAAGCGCCAGTCACAACTATTGTCGTCTGCTTTGTCATCTGCTTGTGATTTTAAAAGTCATTTTTGCAAACAGTGTGGACCCAGATCAGACCTCCTTTAGGAGCAGTCTGATCAGGGTCCACATTGTTTGCCTGTATGCAAAAATAGGTTTGAGAAGTCTGCAAGAATATTCAGCAGACGACATAAACAGACAACATTTTCAGATGCAGTTTTTCTTGGCGCTTTAAGGGTTAATACTTTTTAGACACATCAAAGGGTAGTCAAACAGACTAGGTAAAATGTTACGTGAATTGTGGTGCAGAGTCCAAATATATTCGTTATAAATGATGGTATAATTCTATTTGAAAAATGTAAAAAAAAAAAAAAAAAAAAAAAATCCCTACCTATGCTACCTATGTAACCCCTAAACTTGCATATTTTTTTATTTGGCCTAAATTTTGGACAGATAGGGCTGAGCAGGCAGTGACTGGTCTGTGGGTAGCTTTAACCCCATGTCATGTCCCACATTGTCTTTTTTGAAGAGTTTCTTGACAGTTGACATCAACAACATGACATTTAGATGAGGGCTGTGTGTAAGTTTAATTCTAATAGATATAATTAAATCAAAAGAAGACCACCTTTCAAAAGGAACCCACTTGAATTGTCAAAGTGGGGGCTACTCACAAGGGGAGCAAATTTTTTCCTTTAAGTTTAGCCCCCTACCTCTTTAAGAAGAGAGACAACTAATTTGTCAGAGTGATTTCCCTTTTGTCTGTGTATCTCCTCATCCTTACCCTTCAATTGCCAATCACAACTGCAGCAGACGACATTTTGAAATTTTTTCTTTCTTATTTTTTAAAAATAAAATTTTGACATTTCATGTGAATTGTCTGCTTGGCAGACAATTAACATAAAATGCCAAGGCTTGTTTTTCATCACAAAAATAATAATAAAAAATCGTCTGCTGCAGTTGTGGCTGACACTTTAAGAGTTTAGAAAAAAAAAAAAGAAAACTTACCTGGAGCCTTGGAGTAATGATTTCTCTGGAGCCCTGGACTATGAAGTAATGATGATGATGATGAACTTTAGGCACACTGGTAGAAAATTGTTTGAATCACATATGTCAAAAATGAAGAGCTGTGTTAATCCTGATTATTGGGGCATCTTAACTCCTTACCAAAACTCACCCCAAAATTTGGTTTTGACATTTCATGCAATGGAGACAATTTGCATGAAATGTGTAATCGTGATTTAATCAATTTGTCTTCTGCTGAATTTGGCCAGGGAGTGGTAAAGGTTAATGGTCACACTCTAACTCAAGATGAGTAACCAGAAAAGTATACTTTAACCCTTAAAGCACCAATCACAACAATTGTCGTCTGCTTTGTCTTCTGCTTGTGATTTTAAAAGTCATTTCTGTAAACAGTGTGGACCCAGATCAGACTGCTCATTAAGGAGCAGTCTGATCTGGGTCCACACTGTTTGCCGGTATGCAAAAAATAGCTTTGAGAAGTTTGCAAGAATATTCAGCAGACGACATAAACAGATGACATTTTCAGATGCAGTTTTTCTTGGCACTTTAAGGGTTAAATTTCTCCATGAAAAAATACGTAGTGGGTACTCATTAGAAGTGCCTCACTGACGTGCTTCTTCAATACTCAAATATGTTTTTATATAGAAATTAATATTGAAATTTTTTTGGTTGAAGAAAGCATCTCGTCCAAAGTTTTGTAGTCAGAATCTTTATTGTAGCAAGACCTTCCAGATTCTACTGCTGGTCGGGGTCTCCATTCTTAACATATGTGACAGGTATCATAACTCCAGAAAAAGCTCTTTTTTAAACCAAAAAATATTTATGTATTTTTTTATTTTTCTACAAAGACATATTGTGGGTACTCATTAGAAGTGCCTCCATTAGGCACTTCAAATGAGTACCCACAGTATATTTTTTTATGTAGAAATAAGAAAAATATTATTTAGATACCCTCTTATCTGGTGCTATGCAGGTTTTGGATGTGGTTTTCTCTTCCGCCAAGAGTGCCTCACATAGAACTGTACAGCAGTAACTAAATGAGTATCATATAATTACTCAGAGTATTAGGACACATGAGCACATTGCTCTAATTATTCAAACTTTTTAATCCTTATAGTGGCAAGAACAATTTTAGCGAGGGGCAGTCTAATTTTTTAATTATTATTATATTTCAGAAAAAAAAAATAAAGCTTGACATTTCATGTGAATCATCTGCCTAGCTGATCATTCACATGAAATGTCAAGCTTTATTATCCCTGAAAAAAAAAAAAAAAAAACAAAAAAACAAAGTATTTCAAAATGTGTTTTGCTGCAGTTGTGATTGGCATTTTAACCCATAATATGCCAGTTACAACTGCACCTGATGACACTTTTAATTTTTTCTATTTTTCATAGAAAATAATAAGTCTTGACATTTTTGTTTCACTCTAAATGTCAAGCTTTACTTTCTCTGAAATACAACAATGATTGGCACTTTAAGGATTGACCATGTTGATTTGACATCAGTTTCTGTGTGACATCATTGAATAAACAGTTTAGACTGTTCAGACTGTTTACTCATGATCCTGTCCCCATTCCTAGAATTATTATGGTACCTTATCACATTTTGAGCCACATTAGTCAAGATCATATACCATATTCATAGCTACAGATAAGAGGGGGTATCCACATAATATTTTTCTTATTTCTCCACAAAAACATATGTTGTGGGTACTCATTAGAAGCACCTCTCCAAGGCACTTCTAATGAATATCCACAACATATGTTTTTGTGGAAAAATAGAAAGATATCAGCATTTTTCTAATGAAAAAAGTGCCTCATTTGTTGCTATGCATATTCACTATAATAAACATACAGTTTGCTTAAGCTTAAAGACTGCTAGAATTTACAGAGCACCAGTTGCGTTCCATAGGAATATAGTTTTGTATTAATAAGAATAGTTTAATTTTTTGTGCCTGTTTCTAAAGTGTGTTTTTTTTTTTTTTGCCTGCTTTGGCACTAGAATTGGTCAAAATGTATGAATCAGCAATTTGGCATTAGATATTGGCAAAATTATATATTGTTGGGTGGTTCCTTTGAATATGAAAGTAGAAAATCATCTGGGGTACAAATTACCCTTACACCTGCCGAGACCTCCTACAGGACCTGTGTCAGTGTCCCAGGAGATGCAGAAGCTGATTACATGACATATAACCTACCATTCCGTTTCTTATTTGGAAAGTTTTAGAGGGAGTTCTGTCAGACAAGTTGCAAGTATTGACCATTTAAACTTCAAACAAAAAAGTTGTGGACTATAGAACATTTGTAAAAATGTATATAATATACAAGAAAAAATCAATGGTAGTACACCACAATCGCTTTATAACACAACTGTTGGGGTCCATAGCATAAACCGTGTTAGTTAAACAACCGTGTTATATCCAAACAAAAATGTATAGATTATATTGAAAAATGACCATTTATGGTCATTTTTCAATATAATCTATACATTTTTGGGATCCATCTTTGAACCGTATTATATCCAAAACTGTGTTATAACTAACCATGTTATAAAGAGATTGTAGTGTATATAGCCTTAAAATATTCATTTGCACCATAAAAATCTGTCTTGAAAAGTCAGTCTATCAAGCACACAATCATTTATATACCAAGTATTAGCTTTTACAAAACACTTGGTCTACTCTTGTTTGTTGATATATTATACAGTATTTGTTGATTCTGCCATCTGGCATTGAAGGTCCTGATCAGACGCCGTGTATGCACAACCTAATCTGAGCTTTTGTATTTCGTATAAGGCATAAAATCCCATTTCTAGTGTCCAGATTCTATTGTAGTTTAATCTTTACCACTCTCTTGGCTAATTCAATGAAATACTTTTTTTTTTTTTTTTTTTTTCAGAAAATAAGCTTTGACAGTTCATGCAAATTGTCTCTGTTTTGGGGGAAAAAATAAGAAATTTCATCAGTTTGTTGTCTGCTGAATTTGCCCATAGAGTGGTAAAGGTTTATCTATTGTATTCAATTTATGTAAAGTGTTTTGCACTTTCCTTAAAATTCTCCTTTCTTGGCTAAACATTTTCTTATAGATTAACCATTACCTCTCTTTGGGTAAATTCAGCAGAAAACAAATTGATATTTTTCTTATTTTTCCCAGAAAACAAGATTTGACATTTCATGCAAATTGTCTCTAATGGAGACAATTTGCATGAAATGTCTTATCCTGTTTCCTGGAAAAAAAATATAAAAAATATTCCAGAATGTCTTCTGCTGAAAATTCTACCCATGCAGAGTGCTAAGCGTTAAATCAATTTATATCTAATATCTGAAAATTTCTTATTTTGTACTTTACCATATTTTTACCCAGAGTATGCAGACAGAAATCCTGAGCAAACAGTGTAGACCCTCATAAGACTATTTAACTGCTTGTTGATGTGTCTAAAGTATGCTGGATGAGTGGCAGTCAATGTAGACCCAGATCAGATACCGCAGTTTGCGGCATCTGATCTGGGTCTGCACTGTTTGCTCAGACTGTCTGTCCGAAAACTTAGGGTAAATATAGTTAAGTAGAATCTACTTGCCAAAAGCCTAGATCCTGATCAGTTTGCATCTTAATGCAGGTTGATCTGAGTCTAACTGTTCGCATCTGTGCTAGGATACATTTTTGGCAGAAATGTTAACACTTAGCATGCTGAGTAAATAAAAAAACAGCAGATGACTTTCTGAAATTGTGCAAGGGACCTTTTTGATTGGTGTGAATGAAATATTAATGCTTTGCATGCTGAGTAAAAATTTCAGCAGATGACATTTTGAAATATTTTCTCTTATTTTTCTCAGAATACATGGTTTGAAATTTCATGCAAGTTATCTCCTTTTGGAGACAATTTGCATGAAATGTGTCATACCCTGTAAGCTTGGTGAAAAAAAAATCCATTATTTATTTATCGTCTGCTGAATTTGCCCAGAAAGTGATAAAGGTTAATATCATAATTTTCCATCAAAGCAAGAATGATGCAGTGTGTAAATCTGAATTCAGAAAATGTCACAGATTCTATCAGAGAGTTGCTTCCGTCAGAATTTACTTTTTTGGGGTGGCTGCCAAATCATAAATGTAGAGATGAATGTCTGACTGTCAGTTTGATTCTCACTAGGAAACACTGCTGGCCAAAAAATGCATTTTTGATTAAAATCTGTCTCCTCTAATTGAAGGGCATCTTTCCTATCTTTCTCTCCTAAATTTCCAAAGTGAGGTCTTCCATCTTTGAATTTGGACAAGTCCATTAGTTCAAAGTTTCTGAAATTTTCAGAGTATTGTTGCGAAACATCAACGATTGAAAATCATTGAAGAAAGTAAAAAAAAAAAAAAAAAAAAATCTAAAAAAAAAAAAAAAAAAAAAATCACTTAACTATAGAAATTAATTGCATAGCTAGGTGAGACTAATAATTATTTTTTGGGTGTAAATATTTTTGTGTAATTTTTTTTTTTTTGGGGGGGGTGTAAATTTTACCAGCTTGTACAATGGAAGAGTCTGGTGAAGATTTTTTGGCATTAAACTTTAGAACGTTTTATAATAGAGCAGGTTTGTAGCAGATGACATTCTAAATTTGATTTTGTTATTTTTCAGAGAAGATAAGATGTGATATTTCACAGTTCACATGAAATGCCAAATCTTATTTTCTCTGAAAAAAACAACAACAAAAAAAAACAAAAAAAAAACCCACAAAATATTTTGTCTGCTGCTGATATGATTAGTGCTTTAAGGGTTAATGGGTCAGATATAGTAAATTCTAGGTTGCAATAAAAAGCATAGAAATGTAATAAACACTAATATGATTGAATAGAAATATAAATGTTCAACAATAAATTAGAATAAGAATGAACTAAATAAAGGGGTAGTTGTAAATAAATAGGTATCTAACAAAAACACGAAACAAATTATGCAGTTAGTTAACAAGACCCTAGAAATCAAATTAAACAAATTCTACAAAATTTAAAGAAAAAAAAAAACATGATTTATATAACAAATCGTAAGACATGGAGAAAAAATATTACTTCAAGAGAAGTAAAAGGTCTGTAGCAGAATGTTATTGATAGGACTGACTTGTGTCCCTTGGATACCAGTGTTGGCTACAAGAAAATTGCAAAATCTTGTCTTCATGCTAGCAGGTTGATAAACATTTCAGCAGATGTCATTTTAAATACTTTTTTCTTATTTTTGAGACAGCTTGCATGAAATGTCAGAGCCTTTTTTCTAAGCATAATAAGAAAAATAACATTGATTTGTCATCTACTGGATTCACCCATATCAGTTGCCACATTTTGTGGCATCTAATACAGCTATTCACTGTTTGCCAGTCATCTAGCAATTTTTGTGAAGGTCAACAGGTGGTAAATGGACTTTTTTAGTGCATGTATAGTAAGCTAAGCAAAGACTTGTCAATATTTGGGGTATATATACCGTATTCGACCTAATAACCGCACCGTGTGCTTGGGTTTTTCAAAATTACTGTGAAAACGTATTAAATTATGTAGCCACCTACTGTAAGTAAAACAAGATCAGCAAATGACTTATTTAATGGTGCTTACGCGATGTTTCTTTTTTTTTTTTTGTTATTCTTTTTTTCTGATATTCTTTCTAAAAGCATATGTTGTGGGTACTCATTTGAATTGCATCGACAAGTCGATGCAATTCAAATGGGTACCCACAACATATGCCTTTATAAAGAAGAAGACAAAAAGTACACTGGCTGTAATCTGAAGACTACAGAATTACTTGACTGTGCACTCATAGGGGTATGTGCGGTAATTAGGTCGAATATGGTAGTTTATATATGTATATACAAAAAAATTGTTAAGGAGTATTTGGTGATAAATCTGGGATAATTCCTCTTATATCTCCATCAAAACATATGTTGTGGGTATCATTAGAAGTGCCTCACTGAAGCGCTTCTGATGAGTACCTATAACATATGTTTTTATGGAGAACTGGAGAAAATTATCCCATAATTTTCATAAAATACTCCTTCTTTTAACAATTCCTCTGTATTATATATACAATGAACCCTCGTTACAATGACACCATTTGTTCCCAAAGATGTTGCCATTAAAATGAATTTGCTGTTATAAAGAATCCTGAATGGACAGAATGATATGTAAGAAAGACCTAGTTTTATTCTTATTTCCTCATAGAACATATGTTTTGGATATTTGTTAGAATCACCTCAGTGAGGTGATTCTAACAAATATCCAAAACATATGTTGCTTGAAGTTTTGATGCAATATTCTTGCATAATTTCTAATTAACTGTCATCTCTTGAGCGAAGGTTTCGTGATATTCATATTGTCATTATAACAAATTTTGTTGTTGTATCAAGTGTCTGTATAAAGAGGGTTGACTGTACATGTTGTTTTTGTACCACTTATATGGGCACTGACAGGAATTGCTTTGATGGAGTTATTCTTGTGCAAAGTCAGAAGCTACCATATTAATCCTAAATGTTCAGACACCTAACCAGGAAAACATGAGGTCAATTTTTTTCAGCAGAATAACAACTTTTCAGCCACCTTGAAGCACAATTTCATGTACAAAATACACTGACATTTTATAAAAATATATTTATACAAAAATGAGCAATGAGTGACCAAATAAAATATGCTTAATTAAATAATGAGCAAATATCTAACTCCAGAGATATAATTCTACTTTAGCGCATCTATGCTGACGATGAAAGTAGCGGGCTATATGTAACAAGACAGGTGAATTGATTCACTTCTTAGGGAAATCACTCTGATCTAAAAAAAATTGTTTCCCATGAGGACCAATTTTTTCCTTTAGGAGTAGCCCCTCTTTGCAAATTAAGGGATTTACCTACCGGGAATCTTTTTTTTTTTTTTCTTCTAGACTAGAGTGATTTCCTTCTGAGTTCAAAAGAGTTCTCTCTATTTGAAGTGTTTTCATTCACCTATGGCAGATGTCTTAAAAATTTGAACAGTTTATTCCATACTTTTTTGGCCTATTTTTTATTTGCTTTTTGTGCAGTTGTCTCTTATAATATTTAGTATAATGGCAGTCAGTGTAGACCCTGATCAGACAGCTCCTTCAGGAGCAGTCTGATGTGGGTCTGCATTGTTTGCATATACCATTTTTTGTTAACTTTAATGGACGAAGCATTAGGACTTTTACAGTAATTCTTTTTTCTTACTTTTTCCCTGGAAAATAGACTAGATGTTACATGTGAATTGAATTTATTCACTTGAAAAGTCAGTCTCTATTTTCAAGGAAGATAAGATAATCCCCTACCTTATTGCACAAATATGTAAATATAACATGTTTAAAGGCTAAATCAGCTCCAGATAAGAAGTGCATCCAGAATTTTTTTTTTTGTATCTCCATGAAAACGTGGATACTCATTAGAAGCACTCACAGAGGGGCTTCTAATGAGTATCCACAACATACATTTTTTTGCAGAAATAAGAAAAAAATATCCTTGCATTTTATTGAAAAAAATTGCCTTATCTGAAGCTATAAATATTGTCATACTAACATATTCATGCTCATTTTGACTCAGCTTGAGAAATTGTACCTTGTGATAATAATAAGGATCAGGTCGGAGTCTGTATATTACCTTTAATACCATCTACCATTTTAAACCTTAATGCTTAGCACTGAATAAAATTTCAGCAGACATTTTGAAATATTTTTCTTATTTTTCCCAGAAAAACAGGGTTTGACATTTCATGCCAATTGTCTCCTTTTCTGGGAAACGTAAGAAAAATGTCACCAGTTTGTTGTCTGCTGAATTAGCCAGAGTGTGGTAAAGGTTAAAGTCTCCATCCAGAATCCATCCAGAATTGTAAAAATACTTCTGTTTAATTTTTCTAAGAAAGTAATGGCTGACAACTCATGTGAATTGCATGCCTAGCAGATGAATCACATGAAATGTCCAGATTATTTTCTCAGAAAAATATTTTAGAATGGTGTCTGTTTCTGTTGTGACTGGTGTTTTAACCTTTACTTTTCTCTGGGCTAATTCAGCAGATGACAAATTGATTACATTATTTCTCATTTTTACAGAAAACTAGATTTGACATTTTATGCAAATTGTCTCCAATGGAGACAATTTGCATGAAAAGTCAAAACCTATTTTCTTGGAAAAATAAGAAAATAAGAACAAATATTTCAGTATGTCATCTGCTGAAAAATTTTACCCAGAGTGCTAAGCATTAAGTGTTATCTGTCAACATGCAGAAGACAGAATCAGTAGACAACAGATTAAGCATTTCATTGGAAAGAAGATTGTTCTAATGATACACCAAGCTCATGTGTACTGGTAGCATGAAAATATGAGAAATAGTTTAATTAAACCCTATAAATACTGTGCCTGGATATAACCTGCATTTACAAACAGTGTAGATCCAGATCAGTTGGCTTCTGAAGAAGCCAACTGATTGGGATCTGCACAGTTTGCCATGCAGTATTTGAATTTAAATCAACAATTAGACTGGATCAAGTAATCTGATTGGCTGAAAAATCGAAAAGGGCGCGGCATCTTTATTCAGCAATACAAAGGTTAAAATACATATGAAAGATTTTGCTGCCATTTTGCAAAGGGAAACAACTTCTGCTGACAGGAAATTCCCCACCCCAGTAAAAGCTGTCCCTTTCTATCCTTCACCCCACCCCTCCAGTAGCCCTGCTGCTGATTGTTTCAAGAGAGTTTTATACAGATTTGCCTAGTTGGTCATTCTGTTATCTGCATGTGATGTCTTTGTGCATATAAAGTACATTATATTGCGTATGTGTCTGTCTCAGGATGGCTGTAATCATTCACTGTGTCATTTCCTGGGTGTCTTCTGTTCATCTATTCACTGTTTACATGTGCAGGGTTTTCCTTGACTCGCATTTTGGCTGTTTTTACAGCCCCCCCCCCCCACCCCCCCTAAAGGGCAAGACCTTCATCTACCATTTTTGAGATGTAAACTTCAGGTACCATTTTAGTTAATCCTCAGTTCAGAGTAAATAAGACTTGACATGATCAAGTGAATAGTCTGCTTGACAGACTACAATGTATTCATATGAAATGGAAAGACCTTATCTCTGAAAAAAAAAAACAAAAGCGTCAGTCATCTGCTGTAGTTGTGATTAGTGCTTTATGTGTTAACCTCTTCAATACAGCAAAAACACTAATTCTAATTAAAGGACCCCTTAACTTCACTTAAAGAAGTCCCTGAGACCCTTGTTTTAAAACCCTGAATGACCCTTTTCTCATGTGTCAGCTGATTCATTTACCCTTAAAGTATCAATCACTACTACCGCAGACAGCACATTTATATATATATATTTTTTTTGTTTTTTTTTTTCATAGAGAAAGTAAGTCTTGAAATTTCATGTGTACTGAATTGTTCCCTTGTTTAAAATGACAGTAAATCTACCAAGTGTACATCTATCTAGCCCTCTTAAGTTCATGCAAGAAGATGGAATCACTGGCAACAAATGTGAAATGACAAAAATAATTGTTTGCATTTCAATTATTAAATCTATTGATTTGTTTTAGCTAAATTTTATTACTACATGATCAATTATTAGTTGTCTGTATGAAATTTTAGGAAGAACTTTAGCACTACCCCTAGTGTTGACATCCGCATCAGTATCTGTCTTCACAAATGATACTGTTTTACGATAACCCTCAGTACCTTGCTGCAAAAGTTTCTGATCACGGTCTTTGGAAAGCACACCCATACCTGAGCATCCATTTATTTCTCTTGTTTTCCACCAAGTTAATTCAGCTAGCACATGTGATGTATGAAATGGACAGGCTTACTTTTAATAGAACAGTCATGATCACGTGACTATCATATGATAGTGAGCCACATTAGAAACTGGTGTTTGTTTTTTTTGTAATAAAAAAAAAGAACTAGAGTAAAAAAAGAGTAGTGTCAATTGTGATAACTTGCGATGATACATCTGCTATTTGTGTATATTTATCACCTGAAGTTTTTTTTTTTTTTTTTTAGTAAAGTCTTCATAGTTGGCACAGGAGCCTATTTGATTGGATAGGTGTGACACAGAAAAATCGGGAAAAAAAGAAAAAGGTTAAATTTTGGAGAATTATTTCACTGATTAGCCTTGAATGCTGACAAATGAAAGTCTGTGATAAAGTACATTCCCCTGTCAGATAACCTACATGTAGCTCTTTACTAAAGGATGGACCTTAATGTTTTTGGAGGTCCTTAGAAGCTCTCAAATAGGCCTTCCTCATTAAAGCATATATCAACATGATACTCTGGATAAGGGTTAAAGTTTTTAAGATATCGTATTATCCAAATCCTTTTGTGGTACGATATAAAACTATGGACCAATAGCCAACAGGGCAACTAAAACTAAACCCCACAAACTATTTGGATTATATCACCTCTTTAAAAAATTACCGTTAAACATTAACAAGAAGACACTAATGCTAACACCAGGGGTAGTACAAAACTCTTCCTATCCTTTCATTTAGGGGAATTAAAGAGCCTTATTTAGTAAAATACATTTTAAATTAGGTTTTCATCAGTACACTTTAAATTATAGTGGCATAACCAGACGGAATTATTTTTACACTCACCCAGGAAAAGTCTTGAAAACTAAGCCTAAAATCACTTCCAAAATAGGGTTACTCTTAAAGGAAAGAATTTGCTCCCAAAGGGAGCAAATTCTTTCCTTTAAGAGCAGCCCCTATAGTAAAGAAGCAAAATATTTTATATCAGTGCCACTTTATCATAAATATTTTTCTCACGCATGATACGCATATGCATAATGTGCGTAATGAGCATTACGCCTATGAATTAGTTTGTATTAGCAAAATTGTTATTAAAAATTTCTTCTTAAATGCAGTGTTACTGCTAAGCATTTCTTATATCTATAATACATGTCATTCTTATTATTTCCATAGCTCCTGATTAGGCTTTTTTTATTTTCAGCCAAAATTTTTTATATCAGTAATTTTTGGTTTATGCTGAAGCATTCACCTGTGTGACACTGGAAAAACAAAATTACTGAGAGCAACATGTTAGTTGACATGATAATGGTTACAGTTCAACCAGTCAGTTTCTCCAGATATTTTGTTAAATCGTATTAGTGATTGTTTTTTAACTGTACAAAGAGTAATGCAGTTTCAGTCCGACTGATGAATAATTCCAACTTGGCAGGCTTACAATTATTTAGTGCAATTTGATTGGCTGAGAGGAGTTTGTAAACAGGATTTATATATAGTAAATCCGCAATGAGCAGGAATCTAGGAACTATTTTCTTGACACAAGCTTCTAAAATGAGCTGTTATACCCATATTTTTAATGTAGATATGACAGTTGGAATTATAAGAAGAGAATTTCATTTTTTGTGGATTTTATCAATGTGTAACTGCTGGTAATTTATAAATCACCCATAAACAGAAAAAAGGCCTGTGAAATACTCACAACATAAACCAGTTTGTGAGTGATTTGGTGGCTTTAACTCATTGATAAAATCCATAAAAATGAAAATTGTTCTTATAATGATTTATTGCACTGGAGAAAGTTCTGTGGGCAAGTCTTCCAATTCTTGTTTTGCAGCCATTCTAAAAAGAGGTCTACTCTAAAAGGAAAGAATTGGCTCCAAGGGGAGCCAATTCTTTCCTTTTTGAGTAGACACATTTTCAGAAGGGGATGCATGTGCAGGCAAGCAAACAAGGAAGTTTCCCTTTCTAAAAATAGGTGAAAATCTGTCAAGTGTATCCAGTCTGAGTGATTTTGACTGAATATTTGGATGATTTTATTGGTCTAACTGCAACAGTTATTTTGCCATTTCACATGTTACTCTCTGTGAAAATACCACAAAAACATTTCACACTGTTATCACCCTGCATTTCACTTGTTACTCTCTGTGAAAATACATTTCACACAGTTATCACCCCAATTTGAATAAAAAAATCCACATGACGTAAAAATATCAGAACCATTATAATAACTACTAAATTGGTGATTCAAATTGATTACCGAAGTTAGTTCCATATTTTTGCCTTTCAAAAAGTGGTTTATCGTAACGGAACTGATCATATTTGCTATTGGTTAGATTATTTGGTAGACCATTAGATTCTAGCATTGTTTGATGCACTGTTTCATCGTCTTCATCTTCATTATCACTGTTGCAGTTGTTATGATTCTCTGACTGAAGTAATAAAAGAATCAAACGTATCACTAATTCCACTAATTCCATTATAGTTAATACTGAGATCCCCATCCACAGGCCTAAAGTCCCACCAATATCGGCAAACAAGTCTGCCAGCTCATACGCTGGCATCTGAGTAAACTCCACTATACTTAAATCTTCAAGATAGATGTTGAGTCGTAAAAGGTTTTGTCTTATCAAAGTTGATGCTCGTATGCTGTCTTCGAGATCACTGCGATTTAAGGTTGTTACATGAATTCTTTGTTGATGCAGAAGTGCATAACGCTCTTTAATGGAAAACAGCTTATCAAAAGCTTCTTGCATAGGTTTTGTCTTTATATGGTCTTTATAAAATTCTTCCATTGCATTTAACTGATAAAATTCTAAAGGCCAGTAACTGAGTGATAGGGATTTTTGATATGATGTTTCTTTGCAAGGTTGGAAACAACCACATGACTGCTCGTAAGTCCGATTATTTGCTAAATTTTGCAACACCTTATCCTCACAAGCTAGATACATGAGTTCCACTTTTTCCTCTTTCATAAAATCAGCCATTTTCTTTTTCCAATTTTTTATTGTCCCACAAAAGGGTATCTCCTCTGTGCCTGGGAACATAGGTAAAGCAGCAGTTTTGCACTGGCATATTTTCACAAGGATTTTTTGTTTACAAAGCTGAAGACATGAAAATATTGTATTCCTGTAGGATCTGTCACCAACTAAGTCTTCAGTTGTACAATTTCCATGAGGGTCTGGTAGTCGAGAATGTAGAATGGCTTTAAGTCCAACAGAAGAAGAATAACCTGGTGGAACATCAAAGCCATGGTCGGCTGGACTTGGCTTTGTATTTGGAGCATGGACTTGTACTCTAACTCCAGCACTGTGAGCAATATGATTTTTGATGTCATATACACCATAACCCCCTGGTGGAGGATCTTCATTATCAAGGGAGATTATTAAAGATAAACCATTTTGTGGCCCTGTAGCATGCATAAGTAACTTCTCCTCTTTTGGTTTTTGTCGTTCAAAATCATATCCACTGTTAAATGTGAAACAATTGAAATAATTTTTGCCATCAAAGAAAAGTGTAAAATTGGATTCAACACATGATTTTTGATTAAATCTACAGTTAACAATAAAATTATTGAGATCATGGCCAATATATCTGGCTTCGGTAGGCAAGTTTTCGTAGAAAGCTTGAATTGAGTCCATTCTTGCATCCTGTTCTCCAAAATTGGTGACACCAACAAACGTTAACCAGTCCATGATGTCAGAACCAGTTTCCAATAGTTCATTTACCTTTGTTAAAGACATGGCTGCTATGTTGCAGACAGTTACTGAAGGAAATTCTACCGGCATACCATCCTTCATGTTGGACACTTCCACGACTTGAAATGAGAGATATTTACTGACAAGTAGAGAGAGTTGCAAAGTTGCGGCTGTGAAACCAATTATTACAAGAAGTGCCCAGAGTACTTTTCTTTTTGTGGTAACTGATGTTGATATTTTTGCAAGGCCATGTGCGTTACTTTCAGATCCCAGTTCTGCCATGATCCGCAGTGCGGTTTTATGGTTGCTTTTCCGGTGCTTTTTCTGCTCCATTTTTCTGTGATTGGCTAGAATTGCAAACTTGGTAAGCCCACCAAACTTCATATGGTCTGCTTTGTTATTTCTGAAATAAAAAGAGACATTGAATATTAGTCTTGATACATCCGGAGCTGAGCGACATGTACATATATTTACCGCAAAGTCCGTGTTACCACCTGTAGATATATCTAAAAATCTCCTGGATGAGTGGCAAACGTGTAGACTCTGATCAGAAGTGTCTAAACTGCTCAGGCCTGCCTGTCTGACTCCTTAGGGTGAATACAGTAGCATGAGCACTGGCAGAGCAGTTGACTACATTTCGAGGGTTGAGCGCAAGACTATGGTAACTCAAACATATTTTTGAAACCCTTGTTTAGGGGCAACTTGGACCCCTTTGTAAACAATGCAAATTTAGGTGCCATTGCTCGTACGAGCAATGGCACCTAAATATTCATTGTTTACAGAAAGAAATGTTGAAATCTTTTCAAAACGCCTTCATGGTGAGGAGATTAGGTTTGGGGAAAAACAACCATCTGACTTACGCCAGTCTTGCGCTCAACCCTCGATTTGGTTTCATGCAGTGTCAGAAATGAAAAAAAAATTTCTGACAAATACAAATAGCCATATATTTAATAAATGTACCTCCTGTCATGTGTGACCAACAAAGACTCAAATTAGCTTGTGCATCCGCATAGTCTGATCAGAGTCTTCATCATCAGCATTTAAAAACTTTGCATCTTTGGGTTTCCAAAATGTGCCAGTGAAGATTCTGATCAGACTGTGTGAATGCACAGGCTGATCTGAAACTTTGCTGTGTGCACATATCTGAAGGTATGTTTTCTGATGTTGCAGTTTATTTGATTGAGTTGAGGTTTAACGGCCCAGTCAACCCATTAGGGTCATGTCCAGTCAGTCAGTTTACCTAATCACACTTTTTCCTGGGTAGGCTTAGTCCTCTAAGCGGTTTACCAGTACTTGTGCATGTTCTTTCACCAGAAACTGACAACTGCCCTTCTTGAATCAGCAGAAGGGAGAGCATGACTGTAAAAAATATTACATGTTCAGTCTCCATGAAAAAATGTTGCTGCTCCTGGCGGTTATCGAACCAACAATCTCCTGATCACCAGTTGGAAGTGCATCCGACTGAACCACTAGGGCCAGCCTGATGTTGCAGATAAAATGGTATGTGCCATATTTACCGTAAATATTTATACAGAACGACAAACAATGTAGACCAGATCAGATGCTCTGGGCCCAGTTGTTCAAAGCATCTTTAAATTAATGAGCTTGTTAGTGGTCAAACTGTTAACTGTTCTAGTAAGTACAATATCCAGTTCACAGATATTTTTTCTGAAAAAATATGAGTAGCTGTTGCAAATGCAAAAGCTACTCACATTTTTTCAGCAAAAATGTTACCATATATTCCGTATTTTATGATTAAAGTTTTAACGATACATTAACTAACGTCATCGTTAGTTTTGAACAACTGGGCCCTGATGTCTACTCTGTATGCCACTCATCCAGCAGCTTTTAGACACATCAACATGTAGACTAGTTTTAGAAAAAATCAATTTGATAAGGAGCTAATTAAGGTGTTAATTAAGGTGTTAAGGTGTCCACATAACTCCAGGTAAGAAGCAGTATCCAGAAAATATCTTTCTTATTTCTCAATAAAATCATATATTGTGGGTATTCATTAGCAGCACCTCACCAGTACTCATAAATGCTTAAGTGAGGCACTTCTAATGAGTACAAGATATGTTTTGGGGACAAAATAAGAAAACACAAAATACTTTTGGGTTGAAAAAAGTGCCCTCTCTGGAGGTATGTGTCCCAATATTTAAGATAAATAAGGTATATTTTGTTTCATGCATTCTCTGAGGAATTTAAAATTTTCAGACAAATACAAAGTCTGACTAAAACATATATACCTGAATAGTTTTCTATGTTTGACTTGTGATATTTGGAATTGACCATGGAATTTGTACTCTGAGTTGCTTAATGCTTAGCATGCTGAGAAAAAAAAGATCACCAGACAACTTTTCAAAATTTTTTTTTAATTGTTCCCTGAAAATAATCTTTGATATTCATGCAAATTGTCTCTGCTGGAGACAATTTGCATGAAATGTCAAAGCCTATTTTCTGGGGGAAAAAATAAAAATATTATTGATTTGTCATCTGCTGAATTTACATAAAGGTTAAAGTATGAAAAAATGTGGTGGAAACTTATGTGTGAATAAATAGCTGAGCTTATTTTCATATCTGGTGCCATGACAACTAAAATGCGTGATTTGGTCATTTAATATGACAGGCATCGGATGACGACATGTATTTTTCCTGATTTAGAAATATAATTGGAAAAAGCAGCAAGTTAATAGTATGAATGGACAAAATAGCTATTGTGGTCAGAACAGCTAAATCATCCCACTTTTCTATTAACCCTTAAAGTGCCAATCACAACTGCAGCAGACAAAATTTTAAAATATTTTTTATTTTTCAAAGAAGTAAGTTTTAACATTTCATATGAATTGTCTGCCAAGCAGATAATTCATATAACATGTCAAGACTATTTTTCTCTGAAAAAAAAAGAAAAAGAAAATTAGAAATTAACTAAGAATGTCTTCTGCTACAAATTTTGCTTGGCACTTTAAGGGTTAAGCCTTTTTATGAAGTTTTTTGTTTTGCTTGCATATAAACTTTTTACACTTAAAAAAAATCTCTCACACTAGTAAGATGTAACTGAAATCTGAAGATTTTGGTTGGTTGAACCCGAACATTTATTTTGGCGATACACACAGTTCTCTCAGTGTAAATGGTTGTGGTCAAGTAGTCAATAACCTGAACCACGAGGTGAGAGGGCAGCACCTGAAGATTTTGCCTCTGTGATGGAAGGGAGACAACTTATGCAGACACAAATTTGCTAGACTAACTGTTAGACCGTGATGTCATGTTTCATCACTCCTTACTGCAAGCTGACTCAAATTATGCATGATATACCTTGTATGGCCAGTTTTTGATACTTGGTCTCTGACCTCAATATGAGTTAATGCTCTCAAAGAATTGAGCCATGCAGTAAGCAGTAGATGGCCTTTGATCCTTAAAATGCCAGGAAAACCTGCATCTGAAAATGTCATCTGTTTATGTCGTCTGCTGAATATTCTTGCAAACTTTTCAAACCTATTTTTGCTAAAGGACCAGTCTGATCTGGGTCCAGACTGTTTGCAAAACTGACTTTTAAAATCACAAGCAGATGACAAAGCAGATGACCATTGTTGTGATTGGCAGTTTAAAGGTTAATTCATTTACTAAATCAGTAATTACCCCTAAAACTCCTACTTGCATTGATGGACATGTCCAAATTCAAGGACGGAATAGTCCACTCCAAAAACTCAGGAGTGAAAGGATTAAACCACTGAACTCAGTTATATTACATTACATGCATTTCACAAACAGAAGTTGATCTTGAATTGTAATTTGACTGTAGTATATCTGCAGTTGTAGCTATAATTATTTAATCAGTTTGTAAGAGTTATGCATAATCTGTTAACCCTTTCATCCATGAGTTTCTGAAGTGGACTCTTCCATTCTTGAATTTGGACATGTCCACTGATGCTAATAGGGGTTATTCAATCTAAAATCGAAAACAGCATGGCAAACAGTGTAGATACTGATGAGACTGCTTATTACAGGCCATCTCATTTGGATCTACACTGTTTGCATAGGTATTGGATTTGGTCTGCCTGGCTGTAAGGGTTAATTGTAATTTGAGTAAAATATATCTGTGTAGTTGTAGCTATACTTATTTATTCTATTTGTAAGGAGTTATGCATCATCTGTTCAAAAGTGAGTGAATGTAGCCCGAACACAAACACAGCACTTGCATGAATTGCTTGAAGTTCTGCAGATATCCTGGTGCAGAAAACCCACTCCATGAGCATTTGGAGGTGGATTTGTCAAAATATTATAGAACTACAGTGCAACTTCTCTACAAAAGCCACCTTGGGAAGGTATACAATTGACTAAGACGTGTTGTCATCACGAAAACATACTTATATAATTTTGACCCCTTAAACCCCCTTTTAATTAGTAAATCTGGGATTTACAGGGTATACATTATTTTTCTTATTTCTGCTCAAAAACAGAGATTGTGGGTACTCATTAGAACTGCCTCGCAAGGCAGTTCTAACAAGTATCCACAATCTATGTTTTAAGCAGAAATATGAAAAATATCAGAATTGTTATCTGAAAACTTTCAGTTTTTGGTGGTGAAATTTTCAGTATGTTTGAAAAGGCGTGTTTTCGTAATGAGGGAGGTGGCTGTTGTAGTGATTTCAAATATTTAGCAAAACAGTACTTTGGGAATATAGTAGACTGGCTCCAGTCTCCAGTGACTAAATATTTATTCAAATAAGCCTTCTTGATAATCTACTAAAATAAAACCAAAATAATATCATTACTATAAAGACTGGTTACTACATATGTTTATGTGGAGAAATAAGAAAAATATCAGTATTTTTGAATTGAAAAAGCATCATATCTAGAGGAATGAAACTTTCAAATCAGCCTGTATATTTATGCAGTCTGATCTGAATCTTCATTGGGCACATTTTGGATATCTAAGTTTCTTCATGCAGACAATATGAAGACAGATCAGACTGTGCCAATGCACAGATTGATTTGAGTCTTCGTTGGAAACACATTTCAGAAAGTATATTTATATATAATGATACTATTGCCTGTGTTTAAAATACCTTTATTCCTTGCCAAAGAATTAAAATCTTTTTACTGGTCACATCAAATAACCAGTCCTCCTCAATGTTATTTATGGGCAGACTAGATAGCAACCCTTTAACAGAAAGGTCAGCACCTCCTAATGTGTGGAGAGGTTTCTGTCGAAAATATTCATTTAATAAAGAAGAAGCATTTCCAGTTTTCCTTAAAGTTTTGCACATTATCTGAAAACCAGGGCCTCCAAAGAGAAAACAAATCTACACTCCTTGACATTTCTGATTTCTATAGAAAGCATCAGATGACTGAAAAAAAGGCAATATCTCCTAATGAGAGAAGACAGTGCTCATTAAGGAAAGTTCTGCATGTTATTGTGGAACCCAGTTTCTCCAAAGTTAAAAATACCATAAATCCACATTCCATGAATTTCTGTTTTCTGTAGAAGTGACAGGGTATTCTGAGTGAAGTTCAGTCTCTTCTAACCAGAGAAAACATTTCAGTCTCATATATGTATCAAATAAAGTTTTGCATGTTAGCTGGAAGCCAGAGCCTCCAAAGTGATAATACATTCCCAATCCATGAATTCCTGGTTCCAACAGAGAACAGCGATCATTTTGATCATAATCATTGTGCAGGAAAAGGCATTTAATTGATGCCGTTCTGTCATAAGGAGATGATTCCAAAAAGCATTGAACCTTATTTTCAGGGAAATAAAAGATACTTTTATTCCGACATTATCTGCTTGTATTCCAATACAGCAGCATAAAATCAAGCCTTAATACGCCAATCAGAACTGCAGCAGACATTTTTTTCCCCCATTTTTTCAGAAAAAAAACAACAAGGCACAACATTTCATGTGAATCATCTGCTAAGCAAATGATTAGCTGCAAGCACAAACTGTTAGGCCTTATTATATCTGAAAAATAATTTTAAAGAATTAGAATGTTGTCTGCTGCAATTATGCTTGTCGCTTTTTGGGTAAAAAAGTCTGGATGACCTGTCAGAAACATTCCCATAGCTCCAAATAAGAGTGGGTATCTACGTAATATTTTTCTTAACCCTTAAAGTGCCAAGCAAAATTTGTAGCAGATGACATTCAAATTTTTATTTTTTTTTATTTTTCAGAGAAAACAAGTCTTTACATTTCATGTGAATCGTCTGCTTGGCAGATGATTCACATGAAATGTAAAGACTTGTTTTCTCTGAAAAATAAAAATAAAAAAAAAATAAAAAGAATTGTTGTCTGCTGCAGTTGTGATTGGCGCTTTAAGGGTTAATTCTCCACAAACACATATGTTATGGGTATTCATTAGAGCCATCTCACTGAGGCACTTCTAATGAGTACCCACAACATATGTTTTTGTGACATCGGTACTTTTCAGTGGGGAAAAAAGTACCTTATCTGGAACTATGAGTCCTATTAGCAAAACAATAGGGAATGATTTATAATGGTAACAGATTGCCATTGAGACTATAGGATAAAGATATTTTCTCCTATGTTAACAACTTGCACATGTCCATGATGGATTCGCTTTTCACCTATCATATTAATCCTAAATATTTGAACACTGGCCCAAGTTGCTCATTTGGTAAAGTGTTAACCTTTGGATTAGGAGGTTGTGGGATTGATTGATCCCCAGCTGGTTCATAGCTAAGATAGTTTGAAATTGGTACTAGCTGCTTTTTCACTTGACACTCATCATTAGGAAAAAGAGCTAGAACTGGTCACACCGGTATCAGTTTGATGTGACTTTCGAAGAATGTGTCTTAATTCTTTTTGCTATTAGATAAGGAAGTATAGACTTTAAATATAATAGCCACATAATTTCCTGGAAATGAATGATACCTATACTAGATGGACTGCCTGGTATGGAAGACTTGAAAGGATTGAATGAAATGAATGATATCTATGCTAGATAGGCTGCCTTGTATGGGAGACTTGAAAGGATTGAATGAAATGAATGATACTTATACCAGATGGACTGCTTGGTAAGGGAGACTTGAAAGGATTGAATGAAATGAATGATACTTATACTAGATGGACTGCTTGGTAAGGGAGATGAAAGGATTGAATGAAATGAATAATACCTATACTAGATGGCCTGCCTGGTATGGGAGACTTGAAAGGATTGAATGAAATGAATGATACTTATACTAGATAGGTTGCCTTTTATGGGAGATGTGAAAAGATTGAATGAAATGAATGATACCAATACTATTGATTGTGTTGGGGTTTAACGACATGTCAACCCTAGTGGGTCATTTTGTGTCGTCTCCCAGAGAAAGGATGAAGAGAGATAGAAGAGATAATAGAGGAGATGAAAAAGAGGAACAGGGGAGAAAGAGGAAAATGAATGAAAGTGAAGAAATAGAAGAAATGAAAACATTCTCCCTCTAATTTTACCAGCTACAAAGATAGCAGGCCTTGCCCAACTTTAAGCCAATCTCAGTTGGACGCCCTGGTGATGCAGGATACATGACTTCTTTGCCTCATCCAACCAACCCCCTGATACCTATATTAGATGAAATGCCTGGTAAGGGAGGCTTAAAAGGATTGAATGAAATGAATGATACCTATACTAGATGGACTGCCTGGTTTGGGAGACTTGAAAAGATTGAATGAAACTTATAGGAGATGGACTGCCTGGTAAGAGAGACTTGAAAGGGTTGAATGAAATGAATGATACCTATACTAGATGGACTGCCTGGTAAGGGAGACTTGAAAGGATTGAATGAAATGAATGATACCTATACTAGATGGACTGCCTGGTAAGGGAGACTTGAAATGAATAATGCTTATTCTAGATGGACTGCCTGGTAAGGGAGACAAAAGGATTGAATAAAATGAATGATAACTATACTAGATGAACTGCCTGGTATGGGAGACTTGAAAGGATTGAATGAAATGAATGATACTTATACTAGATAGGTTGCCTTTTATGGGAGACTTGAAAGGATTGAATGAAATGAATGATACTTATACTAGATAGGTTGACTTTTATTGGAGTCTTGAAAGGATTGAATGAAATGAATGATATCTATACTAGATGAACTGCCTGGTAAGGGAGACTTGAAAGGATTGAATGAAATGAATGATACTTATATTAGATTGACTGCCTGGTAAGGGAGACAAAAGGATTGAATGAAATGAATGATACCTATACTAGATGGACTGCCTGGTAAGGGAGACAAAAGGATTGAATGAAATGAATGATACCTATACTAGATGGACTGCCTGGTAAGGGAGACTTGAAAGGATTGAATGAAATGAATGATACTTATACTAGATGGACTGCCTGGTATGGGAGACTTGAAAAGATTGAATGAAATGAATGATACTTATACTAGATGGACTGCCTGGTAAGGGAGACTTGAAAGGGTTGAATAAAATGAATGATACCTATACTAGATGGACTGCCTGGTAAGGGAGACTTGAAAGGATTGAATGAAATGAATAATGCTTATACTAGATGGACTGCCTGGTAAGGGAGACAAAAGGATTGAATGAAATGAATGATACCTATACTAGATGGACTGCCTGGTATGGGAGACTTGAAAGGATTGAATGAAATGAATGATACTTATACTAGATAGGTTTCCTTTTATGGGAGACTTGAAAGGATTGAATGAAATGAATGATACTTATACTAGATAGGTTGCCTTTTATGGGATTCTTGAAAGGATTGAATGAAATGAATGATATCTATACTAGATGGACTGCCTGGTAAGGGAGACGTGAAAGGATTGAATGAAATGAATGATACTTATATTAGATGGGCTGCCCGGTAAGGGAGATGAAAGAAATGAATGATACCTATACTAGATGGACTGCCTGGTATGGTAGACTTGAAAGGATTGAATGAAATGAATAATGCTTATACTAGATGGACTGCCTGGTAAGGGAGACAAAAGGATTGAATGAAATGAATGATACCTATACTAGATAGATTGCCTGGTATCGGAGACTTGAAAGGATTGAATGAAATGAATGATATTTATACTAGATAGGTTTCCTTTTATGGGAGACTTGAAAGGATTGAAAGAAATGAATGATACTTATACTAGATAGGTTGCGTTTTATGGGATTCTTGAAAGGATTGAATGAAATGAATGATACCTATACTAGATGGACTGCCTGGTATGGGAGTCTTGAAAAGATTGAATGAAATGAATGATACTTATATTAGATAGGTTGCCTTTTAATGGAGACTTAAAAGGATTGAATGAAAAGAATGATACATATACTAGATGGACTGCCAGGTAAGGGAGACTTGAAAGGATTGAATGAAATGAATGATACTTATACTAGATTGACTGCCTGGTATGGGAGACTTGAAAAGATTGAATGATACTTATACTAGATGGACTGCCTGGTATAGGGGACTTGAAAAGATTGAATGAAATGAATGATACTTATACTAGATGGACTGCATGGTATGGGATACTTGAAAAGATTGAATGAAATGAATGATACCTATACTCGATGGGCTGCCTGGAGCTGGGCTCCACAGCACAGTCCGTAGCACAGATCCAAGGGTCACAACTTCGAATTCCAGCTCGGCCTCATATGTTTAGTGGAAATTGATGATGAAATCAGTTTCAAGGTCATTCTCCCCCTTCTGCTGAATCAAGAAGGGCAGTTGTCAGTTACTGGCAGAAGCATTGTGCACAAGTACTTGTTTTAAAACTGGGGAAAATAACAAAAATATTATCAATTTTTCATCTACTGAATTTACCCAGCTTCGACAATAAAACATGCTTACTACAGTGATATCCCGTTCTTATTGCTGCTATTGAACTTGTACTTATGAACTCCATAATTCAAACAAGCAATGTGGTATGTTTGTTCTTAAAATTATTACATGATAATTGTTAAGAAACAAAAGTTGCTCATTTCTTTTGAAGATTAATTCTGACTTTGATCTCAAGTAATAGGAACAACACAAATTTAAAGGAAACCTTGGTACAGAGTATGTAAACAGTGAAAGCTGAGCCTACACAGTCCATTGCAGTCAGGTTACTGGAAATGCAGAATGCAGCATCTGATCAGGGTCTACACTGTTAGCCTCTCACCCAGCTGTTTTAGACACATCAAGAAGTAAAATGGACTTGTTCGTTCAAATTTTAGGACAAGTATGGTAAGTAAAGGTGTCAGAATATTTAGGGTAAATTTGGTAGCTTGTGCCAGAAAATGTGTGCACATGCTCTTAATGTACTGTATGCAAGCACAGAAGTTTGTATAAACCTGTTCATTTTGCTTGAAGAGCTATTTTAACCAGTCAGAATTGGGATTTGTAAACTTGGGATGTTGTGTGAATCTCCAAAATACTTGTTCAGCTTTCCAAGTGATCAATATTTTTGCCTGTGCAAGAAAATATTGCGATTAAAACTGTGAAACTTTTTTTCCCATCAGACTGGCTTAGTAGCTAATAGTGGCTCAATTGGTAGAGTGTTCACTTTGTGAGTAGGAGGTGCATGGGTTTGATTTCCAGCCGAGTCATACAAAAGACTTTAAAAAAAGATTTTAATCAAAGCTCTCACAGCACTGATGGGTCGATTGTCTCCCCCTATGCCCTCCCACTTCTTCCTGTTTTAATGTTTTATGCAAGGCAGTCAGCTGCTAATAAAAGAGTTTGCGTGTTCAGTCTCTGTTTTAAAAAGAAAAATCACTGATGTGTCATCATGAGCATCTTCATAGATGCCTCAATGGCAGATAATTGCCGCATTTGACAGGCAAATACCCACAAATTTTGCTCTCCTACAATTAAATGGTAACTCAGTGTAATATCATTATTTCCGAGACCAGCTAACGTCTATGACGTTAAGTTACATACGTTAGTATCTTAGTTACGCTATTGTTGTTGATTAGTTTTGACTCTATTAAACACGCTATACTATTGAGCTTTGTTCTCATATTGGATTGGACATTACATTGGCGATGAGGATAAAAAGGGGCCAGAAATAAGGTGAGGAAAAGACTACAGCAAAGAGATTATATCAGCTAGAACACAGAAAGCAACGAGAATCAGCAAAGAAAAGAGAAATAAAAGCAAATAAGATAGATGACGAGATACGGGTTAGACATGGCCGACAATAACACAGTGACGATTATCTCAGAATCAAGAAGCCTACGAGCTCTACCTTTCCGAGTCACAGAAGATCAATTATAAAAGAGTGGGAAGACTGGCTTGAAGCAATTGAAAGAGAGTTCAGGTACTTTAAGATTAGTAGTCCAGCTGACAAAAAGGACGCTCTAATTATATATGGTGGCAAAGAAATTGCCCGTCTGGAGAAAAGTTTGCCAGATCCAACAGGAAACTTAAATGAGTATGAAAAGCTGAGAGCTAAAGTAAATGATTATTTTATGCCAAAAAGAAATAAACATTATGCCAGATATATTTTCTTGAAAATGCGTCCAATAGCAGGTGAATCTACTGTAACATACGCAACTAGGCTTCGAGAAAAAGTCCAGGAATGCGATTTTAAAGATTCATGCGATGAACGGATACTTGAACATCTCATTCAGACAATTGAAAATGAAGCTTTAATCCAAAAGTGCATATCAAAAGGATGGAGCCTATGCCAATTTCTGACCGAAGCAGGCCAGATCGAGGACATATCTTTACAAATGCAAGATATGAAAGCATCGCCATGGGAAAAACAAATCGCAATGGTAAATAGCTATAAGAAATCAAGAAGAAATGTGACAAATAAATATCAGAATTTATCAGATATTATAGCGCAGCCATGCGCCTATTGTGGGCTATCAGGAATGCATCCAAAAGGAATAGATTGTCCGGCATATGGCAGGAGATGCAACATTTGCTTTAAGCTAAATCACTTTCCTACTGTCTGTCGGACGAAAAGGGGCCATAGTAGCACACGTGAAAAACCACATACTCATGAGAGCAATCCTAAATTGATGAAAACAGTTGTTCAAAATGATGATAGCAATGCTAGTTCAGATGATGATTTTCTAGTTCAGGCAACAGAACATATGAGAATAAAGAAGGTTGACAGAGTTACCAAAGACGATACCGATCTATCAGATAATATCAAGTCGCTAGAAGCGAGAATTCGGAGACTGGAGAAAGATTTTAATGAGGCCAAAAACAGTCAGTATTCGGACAGTCAGGAAACAAAAACTGAAATATCAGCATTCGATGGCTTTGATAGAGAACCAGAAATGCACAAGGTGAATAAGCAGCGGAAATCTATTGAAAAAACTCTTTGCAATTTAGAATCAGTTGACAATATTGATATATACCCAACACCAGCAGAAATTCGAGAAATCTTTCAGTATCAGCAAAGGAATCTAAAAGATCTAGAGTCAAAGACATCATTTACAAAGGTTCAAAGAGATAAAGTATTGACTGACCAAAAGAAGATTTACCCACAAAAAGAAACAAAAGAAAAGAAATCAGATGCAACTAGGAATAGAGTAGCAACCCAATATCAACTAAAAGCAAATTTAGAAGTTTCGAGGAAGCTACATGCTCAACTAGATAAAGAGTTCAGACAGAATGAAAGACAAAAAGAATGAAGGAAGGAATAGGAGAAGATCATGAAGAATGGGAACAGTAACCGATCAGCCTAATATAGGGGATAATAAGACAAATTTTATTACATATTAAGACAGTGCTTAAACACTTATAAAATGCATTTTTGTTTCAGTTGATGTTTTTAGCAGAGGAAATGCTGCTTAACATTTGATCATTATTACGGTTTAATTTTTAATTAGCTATTTTTCATATACAAAATATTCCATGCAAAACATACAAACTTTTATAAAAGGGGAGAAATGTAATATCATTATTTCCGAGACCAGCTAACGTCATAGTAACGTCTATGACGTTAAGTTACATACGTTAGTATCTTAGTTACGCTATTGTTGTTGATTAGTTTTGACTCTATTAAACACGCTATACTATTGAGCTTTGTTCTCATATTGGATTGGACATTACACTCAGTAGGTATAATTCTGCCAAATTTCAGGAAGAAATTTAGTTTTATAAAGAAACTCTGCACTTCTGATAAAAGGAAAAATACAGGTCACTTTAAAAAAAAAAAGATGCTTTTGTGGCCAGATGCCCATGAAGATACTAAGGATGGCAGATGTCATGATTTTATTAACACTTTGCATGCTGGTAAAAAATTTCAGCAGATAACAATTTGAAATATTTTGAATTTTTTTCCTAGACAATAGGATTTAATACTAAATTCATGCAAATTCTCTCTTAGGGATCCTATTTTCTTGGAAAAATTAAAAAAAAAAAAAAAAAAATATCACCAGTTTGTCACCTCCTGAATTTGCCCATGCTCATGGTAAGTGTTTAATATCTTTCAAAGTGGCTTTTATCGTTTTTACAGTTGTATGATTTGATCTTATTGAGTCATTTTTGAAAACTACAGATATACAATACTCTTTTTTTTTGCCAAGCAGTATTGATATTTTTTCTGCATAAAGATGATACTCATCTGATTGCCCGATCAAGGCAATTTCTGTTAAGTACCCACAATATAAGTTTTGGTTAAAAAAACAGCAGAAACATTAGAGCTGTAACTTGAGAAAAAGTACCTTCTGCATTTGAGACCAGTAAATTCTCAGCCTGATCATCCATGCAGTCTGAATTGTGTCTTAGCTGGGTACTCTAGATGGCCAAGGATCCAAGACTTTTCCAAGCAGTCAGCAAAGATTGATCAGACCTCAAGGATGCACAGACTGATTAGAGGTTCTGTGGCGTACATATTGTAAGGTACATTTTTATACGTAGCAATTCAGATATGTAAATACCTCTCATTTAGAAGTAGACTTTTTAGGATTGATGTATTATTCTTACCATATTTACTATAAGTATTCGGAAGCTTAGGTTCACATCATAGCTCCAGAAAAGAGGGGTTATCCACAAAATACTTTCTTATTTCTCCACGAAAACATGTTGTGGGTACTCTTTAGAAGCGTCTTGCCGGTGTGCTTCTAATGACTATCCAGAACATATGTTTTCATGAAGAAATAAGAAAAATATCAGTACTTTTCAGCTGTAAAATGTGCCTTATCTGGACCTATGATTTAAACACGTACTAAAAATTGAGCAATTTCTTTGCTGCCCACTGATGTGTCTATAATCAACTGATGAACGAAGGACAAACAGTGTAGACCCTGATCAGATGCCACATTCTGCGGCATCTGATCTGGGTCTACAATGTTTGCTTGGCCTGTCTGTCAGAATCATTAGGGTCAGTTTGGTAATGTTTATGTATTGAAGTTTTGAGAAGCTGATTTCCAGCTTATCATTGCCTAATTCACAAAGGATTATCCAAACAGAAAATATACTTTTAGAAAAATCTCTGACAGCCAGCCTATTAGTAATTGATTTTTTTTTTCTCTTGAAAACTACAATGTTTGATGTCAAACTTTGACAGTATCAAAGATAGTCAAACAGTTTCAAAAAAATCAGTGTCTCAGTATAAGCTACAGCAATAGTCTGATTCAGAAGCCTTATTTACATTATTCTATAGGTGCTGCAGCTACATTTAATCAAAGTACTGACAGCACTGGTGGGTTCATTGTCTCTGAGTGTATGCTGGGAAAATGGTCCTGAATGGGGTCTTAAAAATCTTTCATTTATTGCCCTTAACTTCCTGTAATTTAAGCAAACTATGCAGACCCTGATCAGATGGTGCATTCTGCAATCTCTGATCAGGTCTCCACTGTTTGCCAATGTCCCAGCTTAGTTACTAAGCCTAGTCCAGGTTTCACAAATAACTCTCTTTACATAGCACCCTGATGTCACAGTGACAATAGTGCAGTTAACAGTGACACATAGTTTGATTCAACTGGTCAATGATAATCATGTGAACAATAACCTTAAGGAAATTTAGGTGTATGTATACTGTGGATTCATTGTAAATAATCAACCCAGAAATTAATTGTTTTCTCATTTTGTTTCTGTATTATTATACTGTTCAGTTATTTCCAAGTAATTGAATAATGTCACTGTTTGCTCGTGACATCATCAGCATTTAGGCTTACATGATGTCATTCAAAATGGTGTCTGTCAAATGTACAATGTTGAAAATGCCAAACAAAAATAATGAAGCAATTTTCTGGCAGTCACAAGAAAAGTTCAGGAAATAGAGGTAAATTCAAAATATATTCAAAATATTGCCTTTTTCTTTTGTTTAAAAGTGGTAAATTTGTTTAGAACCATATTTTTTTTTTTTTTTTTTTTGCACAAAAAGCTGAAATGCATATCCACAAAAATGGTAAATTAATAGATAGTTTTAACCCTTAAAATGCCAAGAAAATCTGCATCTGAAAATGTAGTCTGTTTATGTCGTCTGCTGAATCTACACTGTTTGCAAAGGCAGAGTATATCCGGGTTCAGCAGGACAAGGGTTAATACCAATAGTGGAAAAAGCCAGACCATTTTGTATATATAAGCAGATTAACCCATAAAAAGCTAACCACAACTGCAGGAGATATTTGGATTTTTTTTCCCTATTTTCAGACAAAATAAGGCTTGGCACTTCATGTCAGTTGTCTGCCTAGCAGATGATTCACATGAAATGCCAATTCCAAGAAAAATTAGTATTGATAATATTTAGAATACTCTCTGCTACAGTTTTTCTTTGCTTTAAGCGATAAAGCATCATTTACTGCAGCGTCTCAGGGGCAATATTCTTTTTAAAAGAATAAAAATTTATGATGTCATCTGCTGCAGTTATGACTGGTACTTTAAGGGTTAACCCTTGTCCTGTTGAAACCAGAATTACCCTACCTTTGCAAACAGTGTAGATCCAGATCAGTTGGCTTCTGAGGAAGCCATGTGATCTGGATCTGCACTATTTGTCATTTAGTATGTGAATTTATGTCAACACTCCAGATTAAGTAAACTGATTGGCTGTCAGTTAGAAATGGGCATGGTATCTTAATTTATTCAGCATGACAAGGGTTAATCATCAACCAACAGCAAATGTTCTTTGATCCAATTGAATGGATATGCTCTTTGCAAGTGTTGATTTTTTTTCATATAAATGCATAAGATGGTCTTCAGGAGAGAGCAAAGATCAGCTGTATTATTGAAAGCTGGGTAAATTTCCAGCAGACAACATTTTGAAATATTTCTCTTACCTTTCCCAGAAAATTATTTGAGATTTCATGCAAATGTCTTCTTAAGAGACAATTTGCATGAATTTTTTTTCAAAGCCTTTTTATGGGAAAAATAAGAAAAGTATCACCCATTTGTGGTCTGCTGAATTAATGGTGAAGGTTAATGCTCCTGGATGGCTTTGGAACATCTAAATGGTATATACAGAAGCCATAATAGTTCCATACCAGGCTATAATGTCAGACAAATTTTAGCTCTTAAAGTGCTAATCACAACAACAGCAGACAACACTTTTATTTATTTATCATCACTTATTTATTTTATTTTTTTTGTAGTTTTAGAGAAAATAAGGCTTGGCATGTCTTATTTTCTCTGAAAAGTAATAATAAAAAAAATTACCATGCCATCAGCTATAATTTTACTAAGTGTTTTAACCCTTGTCCTGCTGAATAAATTAAGATGCCACGTCCACTTCTAATTTTCAGCCAGTCAGATTACCTGAATCAGATTGTTGCTTTAAATTTACATACTTACTGGCAAACAGTGCAGTTCCAGGTCAGTTGGCTTCTTCAGAAGCCAACTGATCTGGATCTACATTGTTTTCAACGGCAGGGTATATCTGGGTTCAGCAGGACAAGGGTTAAGAGTTAAACGGATATTAAAGTAGAACAGAGATTCTTGAAATGAATACTGATATACAGTCATACATAAAGTTTGATTGGGAGTCAGGCCATTAATTTAAATTGTCTTCTAGTGTGCCATTTAATGGCATATGAAATGCCCATGGCTACACATACAAATATTTTAATGTAAACTCTGCAAATTTAATTTTAAACCAACCTAGAATAAATAACAAAATTTCAAAGGAGAATCACAACAGTTGTTAATTTCATTTAAAAAAAAACAAACAAACAACTAAACACTTTCCTTGGAACATTGTATACTTTAGATAAAAAAAAAAAAATAGGTACAAAACTTGTTTGGCATTATAAAGAAATATTCTTTTGTGAATTTTCAGTTCTTAGCCTAGAAATATATCTCTGGGGCCCCTTAATGACTGCTTTTGTTCATGTTATGATCATTTATAAAGAGATCAACAACCACAGAATTGATTTATACCATGAAAATATCAAGTATTATAGAATTTATTATATCTCAGTTATGACCTAATTCTATATAAATGGTACAATTTGAACAAGACTCCATTCTTTTGGTCACTGACTTAACCTTTAAGGCACCAAACAAAATTTGTAGCAGACAGCTTTCTAAATTTCTTATTTTTTTTTATTTTTTCAGAAAAAATAAGTCTTGACATTTTATGTGAATCATATGATTCACATGAAATGTTGACTTATTTCCTCTGAAAAATAAAAAAGAATGAATAAAGGAATGAATGAAAAATTGTCTTCTGCTGTAGTTGTGATCAGCACTTTAAGGGTTAAATAATGATGGGAAACAATGCCATGTTTAACCTTGGATTTACAGATGAAAATTGGCAGAAAAAGGCAGTACTCCATTTTCTTCTGAAAACAACAACAAAAACAAAACAAAACAAAACAACAAACAATGACCTCTTTTGTTTACTGACAGTTGTCAGCCCTGTTAGTTTTGTTCCAAGATTCTCAGAGAAAAGGCAGACCATCATAGATAGCTTTATAGATACTTGAAACAGGAAGCAATAAGATATTTTGTCCTTGACCTATTTTTTACACTGGTGATTATTATGTTAGTCCATCCCAACCAGATTCATTTGTGTCATGTGCTGACAAAAACCACAACATATAAACATGCTATGAGTCTTTCAAATGAAACAGCTATTACATGTACTATAGAGCAAAACATAACTTGTCTGAGTAGTTTGAGACCTGATTCTTAGTGTGTGTTTGATTGGAGATTTACAAAGATACTTGCCCAAGTTGGTAAATCAGGAAACTTCAAGATACAGGATTTTAACTAATAAAAAATTCTATGTACCATTCAGAAAATGATAGTCTGCTTCAGATATGTGCCAAGTTAATGGCACTGAACAATATCAGATCATAAAATTGGTGCTTTAATCAGTAAATCTTGCTTTTTTTGGCACTGAGATTAATGTCAAAGCGCAAAAAATGCACTGTACTGGAATTATGCCCATAAGCTAATCATTACGTTAACAAGTTCTTGTAACGACACTTTACCACAGTTTTCCCCTACAATATATAGTGAAAAAGAGATCTGCATTATCAGATGGATTTAGAATTTTGCAGTTTATAAACCAGCTTTCAGTTTGTTTATTACTTCTTGTAACCTTTTTAGCTCAGCCGGAGAGCTAATTGGATAAACAGATGTCCATTGTTGGCGTCGTCTGCAACATCAGCATTTACAAACGACATCTCCTCAGAAACTGCTGGGCTGATTGAAACCAAATTACATATGGTCTCCATGGGGTAGGGGAATAAAATTTTGTTCATGAGGTCTGGGTCACATGACCAAGATGGCTGCCCCGATTATGTATAGAAAAAAAACAATTAAAAATCTTCTTCTCAGAAACCTAATGGTAGATGACCTTGAAACTTGGTATGCAGCATTGTTGGCTCCAGCCCTATCAAGCTTGATGAAAGATGACCCATGATTGACCTTGACCTTTTTACCACAAGGTCAAATTCAGTCATTTAGGCTTTTGTATATAAAAAAAAAAACGAAAAAAAAACAAAAAACGAAAAAAAAAACACAAAAAAACAGAGATTTTTTTTTTTTTTTTTTTTGATTCTATTGTAGCCTGTGACATCAAAGTTGATTTATGCAATCAACTAAATGAACTTTAATAAATACAAAAGGTCAAGGTCTTTACTGACCTTTGTCCTGGCTGCTTCAGATTCAGTATTTTTAACTTTTCCAAAACCGCTGGGCTGATTGAAACCAAATTACATGTGGAGCTTCTGTAGGATTGGGAAATGAAATTTTGTGCATTGGAACTGGGTCACATGACCAAGATAGCCACCATGCCCATATATGGTAAAAATCCATTGAAAAATCTGCTTCTCAGGAATGAAAGGCTGATGACCTTGAAACTTTGTATGCAGCATTGGGGATGCAAGCCCTACAAAGTTTATCCACATGATGGCCCTTGGTATCAGCTTGGGTGGACTTCTCTGAAGCTATTGTAGCTTATGACATCAAAGTTGATTTATGCAGTCAGCTAAATGAACTTTAATAAATACCAAAAGTCAAGGTCATTTACTGACCCTGGTCCTAGTTCCCTTGATACAGTAATTTTAAAATCTTTTTTACATCTGCTAGGCAAATAGAAACAAAACTTCATATTGATCCTCAATGGGACTGGGAAATCAAAGTTTGTTCATGCGATCTGGGACACATTACCAAGATGGTTGTCATGCCCATATATGGTAAAAAAAGATTTGAAATTGTTCATCCCTGGAACTGAAAGTCTGATGACCTTGAAACTTGGTATGCAGCATTAGGGACTCTGGTTTTACTTGTTTTTTTCAAATGATGACCCTTCGTTGACTTTGACCTATTTACAACAAGGTCAATTTGAGTCTCTTAGAATTTTGTATGGCAAAAAGGCAAAACAGTGGAATTTTAGCTAACCAGAGCTGAAAGGCACCAGTGGAGGTTATAGGATAGTCAGTAGTCCATTGTCCGTATTTGTTGGGTGTTGTCGTCATCAACACTTGAGCTCTCATGAACGTAATGGCCCATGGGCCACTTGTTTACTGCATAAATCAGTCTTGATATACTTGATAACCAAAATCTTACCACTTTCCCGTAATATATGGTGAAATATCATGACTAACATAGCTCAAGATAAAAGGGTCAATTTAGTAACTGCTGTTGTGACTTTGCCTTTATCATTCTGTGGGAAAATTTAGCGGACAACAAATTGATGATACTTCTCTTATTTTTCCCAGGTTTTGAGAAATAGGCATTGACATTTCATGCAAATTGTCTCATAAGGAAAAATAAGAAAAGTATTTCAAATGTTATCGGCTAGAATTTTTACCCAACATACTGAATGTTAACCCTAGTTCTTCTGAACCCAGATATGTCCTTCCGTTGCAAACAGTGTAGATCCAGATCAGTTGGCTTCTGAAGAACTGAGCTGGATCTGAACTGTTTCCCGTTGGGTATGTTAATTTATATCAACAATCTGGATCAAGTTATCTGATTGGCTGAAAATTAGAAATGGGTGTGCATCTTAATTCATTCAGCATGGCAAGGGTTAAGAGTTAATGAAGAATTTATTGTCATACTTGAGCAAAGCATGTAGACTTAAATCAAACTGCTCCTTAAGGACCTGATTGATCAAATCTACGCTGTTTGACATTCAGACAGCGCTTTTCTGCAAACATCATAGAATTGTTCAAATTTTAACCCTTGTCATGCTGAATAAATTTAGATGCCACACCCACTTCTAATTTTCAGCCAATCAGTTTACTTGATTCAGGTTGTGGATACAAATTCACTTACTGAATGACAAACAGTTCAGATCCAGATCAGTTGGCCTCTTCACCTTATTCCACTCTGAGGGACAATTCAGCAGACAACAAATTGATGATACTTCTCTAATTTTTCCCAGGATTTGAGAAAATAGGCTTTGACATTTCATGCAGATTGTCAGCCAGTCAGTTTACTTGATCCAGGTTGTTGATATAAATTCACTTACTGAATTACGAAGAGTGCAGAACCAGATCCGGATTCTTCAGCAGCCAACTGATCTGGATCTACATTTTTTTTTATTGTTAACAAAGGCAGGTCATATCTTGGTTCAGTAGGACTAGGGTTAACAATAGTAATTGTGTGTGGATATTTTAGTATGGTATTGGAGTTATATCATACGACTAACATTAAGGAGGAGTATTTAGTGATAATTCAAGGATAATTTTCCCCAGTTCTCCATGCAAAATGTTGTTGGAAGGCACTTCTAATGAGTATCCAAAACTTATATTTTTATCAAGAAATAAGAAAAATTAACCCTGAATTATAATTAAATACTCATCCAAATATTCAGTTAATTACTGTGCTACTTACTTTTTCAACTTTTTGGTGGTGCGCATCAGAACTCCCATATCTATATCATACCCTAATGGTTCACATTTATCATTTGTTTTACAGTTCCATTTGTTCTTTAATTTAGTTGGAATTTCTATATGGGCCAGAATGTCACTGACTTCTGTTGCATCAGTAACTTCTGTATAGTCTGTGACAGCCCAGTCACCTATTGTCTGTATGCACAGCTTCCTACAGTAATCCGAAGATTTATTGAAGCCATCATCCATATTCAATTAAAATCACTTTTGTAGATAACATGTCTGGCCAGTCACGTTCCAACTGACTGTCCACAAGATTATAAGACTTGCTTTCAGACAGTTCATTGAGAATTATTTTGTTAAGCTGTGGATGTAATCTTATACAAGAATTTTATTTCCACTATTTAAACCATGCACAAGCACATATGTATGGTAGTTAGTTTACCTGTGCTATAAAAAGCTAGGTCTTGCATCAGTGATTACAAGGGGAACCTTAACTCTTGAAGTCAGCAGGATATTGTGGACATCTACAAAATAATTTTTGCAATTCACCCAGTCAAGTTTCCAAACCTTTCAGGTAAACAAATCAGTTACTTAAAAAATTTAACTGAAAATCTGACTTAAGATATTTGTTCTTTGTACAGTATAACCCCAATGGCTCGAACCCAGATGGCTCATTTACTGTGGCTGATTCGAACTCTTTTTTCAGTCCCTCCAAAATCCTTCCAGTAGCTCAAGAAAACAAATATTTAGGGATTTTTTCTTATTTTATTATGGAATTGTATGTTGTGCATACTCATTAGAATTGCCTCATCAAGGTGATTCTAATAAGTACACTCAACATACAATCATTGTGTAGAAAATCGAAAAGATTTCCCTAAATTATCGCTATTTGCTTCCTGAACTGATGCCATGATTAACCCTCAGTGGCTCGAACTACCCATGTCTCGAACGAATTTCCATGGTCCCAAAGATAATCGAGCCATTGAGGTTCCACTGTATTTGCATTATACTTCTCAGTGACAGGCTTCTTTAGCATTTGTCAAAAACAAAAACGTATTTGTAACAAAAAAACAAAAAACAAAAAAAAACCAATAAAATTGTCAAGAACAAGAAAAAAAGAACTACACAAACATACAACATAGCCTTCCACTGTCACCAAGAGGAAGAAAGAGTAAAACAACTACCACAGATGTCCCATGTCTTTCAAACCATTGAAAAGCAAAGCAACCAGCTCACTCTTCCTTAACCCTTGTCCTGCTGAATAAATTAAGATGCCATGCCCCCTTCTAATTTTCAGCCAATCAGATTACTTGATCCAGGTTATTGATACAAATTCAAATACTGAATGGCAAACAGTGCAGATCCAGATCAGTTGGCTTCTTTAGAAGCCAACTGATCTGGATCTACACTGTTTGCAAAGGTGGGACATATCCGGGTTCAGCAGGACAAGGGTTAAGGAGATGAGGAGTAGTCACAAAGTAACAGATGATTTAATGTATCAGCATTATATTGAAGTAAGGGCCAATGTTTTACAGTCTCCATTCAGGTAACTTAACAACAGCTCTGCTGCAGTAACAGCCTGTTCATTAAGAAGTTTTATGTTAGAAAAAAACAACACCAATGTAGTAGATTAATAGTTTTCTTTTTTCTCCGTGAAAAGATTTGTTATGGGTACTTATTAAAAATGCCATACCAAGGAATGCACTTCTAATAAGTGCAAACAATAATTATTTTCATGGAGAAATAAGAAAAATACAAAGCATTTTGCTTTAAAACAACATCAACAACAAAAACACACACACACACACACACACACACACACACACACACACACACACACACAGAAACAAAAAAAAAAACACAAAACAAAATAGTGCTTCATCAAACTCTATGAGAAAAAAGGTACATTAGAATGTTTTTTTTTGTTTTTTTTTTAAATAAAATACTTTAAACCATCAGCATAATTTAGTCAATATACAATTTATTTCACATTACAAAACTGCTGTTTTACATGATAAAACACAACCTGAAACATTTACAAGTTTACTGATACCACAACTTAGGAATATAATCCAGTAGAAGTTAATCTATACAAGAACATAGCTTAAAGAAATTCCCATTGCTCACAGGCTTTAGAGGTTTGCCTATTGATATTAAAAGCTCCAATTAAACAGTAATCCATCGCCTGGCTTCATCAGTGGGCTATTCTTATGTAGAAAATAGTTTGATTCATATCTTAATGAGTAACCCTCTTTTTTCTACCAGAAATCAAAACAATTTGTCATATATATTCTCAGACTGATATTTTCTGGCCATCCATTTTTCCGTACAAATAATTTTAATTCACACTAGGATATGCTAGTATCTCCATCTGTTACTCACAAGTGCCCCCGAGACTATTGCCTTGATTGAGAACCTTGTTTGACTAAGTAGATCTGCTTACATCCCCACTTTGATCATTTAAGTCAACCTTTATAAAATCTGATGGTTGTGCTTTTGATCTGAGGCACATATGTGATGTTAAGCTGTCACTTCACTGAGGAGCGAAGCGAAAAGAAAAAAAAGGAGAGAGAGAGAGAGAGAGAGAGAGAGAGAGAGAGAGAGAGAGGGAGGGAGGGAGGGTGGCAGGGAGCATAATGTTTAGACACCCATTATAGGACAGGTTATTATCATTAACCTTTAACCCTTGTCATGCTGAATAAATTAAGATGCCATGCCCACTTCTAATTTCCAGCCAATCAGATTACTTGATCCGAGTTTTTGTTAGAAATTTACATATTTAATGACAAACAGTGCAGATACAGATCAGTTGGCTTCTTCAGAAGCCAACTGATCTGGATCTACCCAGTTTGCTAAGACAGGGCATGCCATGTTCAGCAAGAGAAGGGTTAACACTCGCTGGGCATATTCAGCAGATGACAATCAGTAACCTTTTTTCATCTTTTTCCTAGAAAAAAAGCTATGGCATTTCCTTTGGAGACAGTTTGCATGAAATATCAAAACCTAGTTTATGGAAAAAGTTCGAAAAATATTTCAAAATGTCATTTTCTGAAATTTTTACCATGCTGAGTGCTAAGCGTTAAATCCAAAAGAGAGATAATCGAAAAGATGAGGAACCAGCTTTTAACCAAATGTTAACATGAAACAGAACAGTCTAGCTGGTGATCTGGAGGTTGCGGGTTTGAACCCCGCCAGGTCACCAACATTCTTTCTTGGAGATTTGATCATGAAATATTTTCTATGGTCATACTCTCCCTTCTACTGATTCAAGAAGGGCAGTTGTCAGTTTCTGGCGAAAGAATGTGCGCAATACTGGTTAACCGCTTAGAGGACCAAGCCTGACCAGCAAAAATGTGGTTAGGTAAACTGATCGCACTCGACATGACCCTATCAGGTTGACTGGCAGTAAAACCACAACACAAATAAACAAACAGAACAAGCCTGTCTATTTATAAGCCACAAAGTCAGAAAACATGCATTTGATGTGTGTGCCCAGCTTAGATTCAGATCAGCTTGCACATTTGTGCTCTCTGGTCAGAATCTTCACTGGGTACATTTTGAATCGCCAAGGATGCAAAGTTTTTTCATGCAGACAATAAAAGACTGATCAGACTGCGTGGATGTGCATGCAGATTTGAGTTGTCATTTGATAAACATATCAGAAAGTATTTTTTCGGCTAATATCATCATGATAAGGCCTCAAGGTTATAAAATGTTTTTCATGCTCAACTTAGCTGAGCATGAAAATTTCTCTGCTAATAAATATGAAAATGCCAACTAAAGTTGGCATTTTCATATTTATTTGCAGATAAATTTTCATGCTCAGCTGAATTTAGCAAGAAAGAATTTGCAATTGTTAGTGATTTGAGATTTATTAGCAGGATAAATTTCATGCTCAGCTGAGTTGAGCATGAAAAAAGTTTTATATCCTCGGGGCTTGGTCAGTCTTCAGTTTTATGCTATCCAAACTAAGATGAGTGTCCAAAAAGTTTTTTCTCCTAATTTTCTCCATGAAAATATATGTTGTGGTTATTAGGTTACCTTGGCAATATGCTTCTAATGAGTACCCACAAAGTATGTTTGTGTGTGGAAATAAGAAATATATCATTACTTTTTGGTTGAAAAAAAAAAGCATCTTATCCGAATCTATTATTATTGTCTGATACAATTATTTCTTTGGTATATCTGTTGCAGGATAGAATTGTACTTACAAGAATAATAACCCATTGAATTACTGAATTATCTGCCCCATGCTTTTATTTAATTTTTGTTTTGTACTATATATCAAATTGAGTCAAATACCTGATAATCATGCAGTGTAATATTTTGGCTAAACCATTTGAAATATTTTAATGAAACGTGCTGAAAAAGCAAGCTAACAGATCTTACATTTGTGAATGTACAAAATTATCTCCCTCTTTTCATTTTCATTTAATGATAACTTCTGAGCTGTTTGAATTACCAGGCCAGTTTTTATCAAGGAACATATTTGGTTGGAAACTGTTGCACACAATTTTTTAAAGAATCAAAGAAGAGTTGATGACATGATTTTGGCACTTCTTGTCTTAGCTGAATTTAGCTCATACAGAAACACTGTGGTGAATAAATTAAGCGTAAAATGCCAGTGCAGAGCCGAGTTAACAAGGAAAATGTCAAAGCAATAGAAATACTTCTCCTTAACAGAAAGACAAGTTGACTGTTAACTTGGTAGGAAGTATCGAGCCCTCTTGTAGATCAAAATTGGCTAAATTCATTCCGATCAGAAATCCAAGGTGGCCACCATGACCGCCATCTTGAAAATCTATTTTGGGCTTCTTCTCCTGAACCAAAAAGCCAATTGACTTGGGCCTTGGTAGGAAGTATCTGGGCAGCTTTTAGATCAAAAATAGCGAAAATTGTTTTGATCGGAAATCCAAGATGGCCCCCATGGCTGCCATTTTGAAAATCTGTTTTGCATTCTGCTCCTGAACTGAAAGGCCAATTGACAAGAAACTTTGTAGGAAGTATCTGGGCAACTTGTAGATCAAAAATAGCTAAAATTATTCTGATTGAAAATCCAAGATGGCCACCACCTTGATAATCTATTTTGCACTGCTTCTTCTGAACCAAATGGCCAATTGACTCAAAACTTGGTAGAAAGTATCGGAACAACTTGTAGATGAAAAATAGCTAAACTCTTTCTAATTAGAAATCCAAGCTGGCCACCATGGCTGCCATCTTGAAAATCTATTTCAAAATACTTCTCCTTAATGGAAAGGCCAATTGACTGAAAACTTCATAGGAAGTACCAGGGTGACTTGTAGATAAAAAATATTTGAAATAGTTCAGATTTAAAATCCAAGGTGGTCACCATGGTTGACATCTTGAAAATCTATTTCGAACCTCTTTTCCTGAATTCAAAGGCCAATTGACTCAAATCTTCATTGAAAGTATCAAGTTGACATGTTCAAATTACAGCCCAGGGGTCACTTGTCTGGTACACAGGTGAGCAATACAGGGCCACCTTGGCCCTCTTGTTTTTTGTTAACTCTTACATATTCATGCCATGCGCAGATGTTCATATTTCATAAAAAAGAGAACTTTTCTTAAGTCAGCTGCAATAAATCTACCAGTCAACTTTGAGTTGCACAAGAATAATTCAGATTTGTTGCCTTTTTATATATCAAAAGTACATTGTCTAAATATCATGAAGTATCGATACTTATCATCAGTATCATGATACAGTATCATCTTCAAAAGTACATCAGGATACATAGCTCCAGGTAAGATGCTTTTCTCAACCAAAAAGCTCTGATATTTTTCTTATTTCTGCATAAAACCATTATGTCATGATACCCTGTAGAAGCAAGGCTTGGCATGAGTACCCACAAAAATATGTTTCCGTGGAGAAATAGAAAAAAATATCATGTGATATGTCAATGCATCAATGTTATAGCCCCAGCTCTACTATATGCCAGGTTAAAAATCTGAAACTAACTATAGATTGATTATTGGGGTCACCTGAGTATCAGTGGTCCAACATCATTGGTGACTGTACTAATGATTATTTGACTCACTAACAATTGTCAGCTTTCTGCCAGTAAACACTATCAATCATGGTCAGAAACTGCCAGAATTATTTTCCCTATGTGTTATGACACCATAACACCCTACCATACTTGCCCTAATATTTGTGTGCCCCCATAGCCTGGTGGATAAGAGAGCTGACTCTTAATCCATTAGGTTTCTCAGCACTGTGGTTCGAGCCTCGCTCGGGTCACATGTGGGAAAGAGAAGTTCTGCTTACGGATGGTCAGGTGGTTTTTCCCCGGGTTCTTTGGTTTTCACCCACCTTTGATGAATGATCAGCTGGATATAAGTGAAATATTCTTGAAAGTCTGTAAAACCCAAATCAAAAAAAAAAAAAAAAAAAAAAAAATTGGCCTAATATTTGATCAAGTCTATTTTACTAGATATCAATAGATGTGTCTAAATGATTGCTGGAAGAATGGCAAACAGTGTAGACCCTGATCAGATGCCACATTTTGTGGCATCTGATACGGATCTACACTGTTTGCTCAGGCATGTCTGTCCAAAAACAGTAAATACAGTACTTTTTGTTCATTCCTGTTTTGTAATCATTCCAGCCAAGGTGATGGGAAGCACTCCTGTTAACCCTTGTCATATTGAATAAATTAAGCTGCCACACCAATTTTTTAATTTTCAGCCAATCACATTACTTGATCCAGATTGTTGATATAAATTCACATACTTAATGGCAAACAGTGCAGATCCAGATCAGTTGGCTTCTTCAGAAGCCAACTGATCTTGATCTACACTGTTTGCAAAGACAGGACATATCCGGTTTCAGCAGGACTAGGGTTAAAGCGCATACCAGATGGTGACACTAAATGCTACTCTGCTTTCGATACAGTTCAGAGAAAGTTTAGGTCACTTTTTGCATGGTGTTTTACTCAGAACAAATAAATTTGCAAACTTTTGTCATGATTCAATGCAACATCTTCTATAATAAGTATGTATGCACTAAAACTTTTATTCTATTTTCTAACTTACAAAACAAAAATGTATCTTTTCATTTCTTCCCCATTGTAAAAATGGATGCAAATTATACAAAAATCAGTAAAATAGGTAGATTGGAGGTTTCACATTCGAAATTTCTGAATTTTTCACTGTATTGCTGAGAAGTATCAACTATTAAAATTCAACGAAGGAAAGCAAAAAATATTTTATATAAAAATACCACAAAGTCACTTGAGTGTTATAACTGGCATAAGTGTGACCAGTATTTCACAGTAAATTTTATTTTAAGGTAAATATTTGAGAAGAAAGCTGAGCAGAAACAGAAAAGACAGATGGTTTCTACTGAGGTATGGTTAGTCAGAACAAACTTATTTTTTTCAATTCAAATGCAATGCCAAGCCAAATTAAAGCACTGACAGCACTGGTGGGTCACTTGTCTCTGCGTGTATGCAGGGAAAATGGTCCTGAGGGGTGATTTAAGACAGTTTCATTTAACTCTTAACTTCCTGTAATTTAATAAGACAGTGCAGACCCTGATCAGATGCCGCATTCTGCGGCATCTGATCTGGGTATGCACTGTTTGCCAATGTCCCAAATGTCCCAATTCATGTTTTAGAGATAACCCTCTGTCAACAACACTTTGACATCACAGCCACAAAAATAGCGTGCTTATAAATAACAGTTACCTGGATTTTGTCTAATGCGCGGTATGATTTCATTGGTCAGTGATATTCAAGTGGACAACTTCCTTAAGGAAATTTTTGCTTTGTATACATTGGCTCGATTGTAAACAATTGACCCAAAAACATCTTTCCAAGTGATGTTGAAAGGTTGTTGTAATATCATCAGACAGAACATTAATCCTTGTGTGTGTTCATTTCCGCTGCATATGAGCTTTATAAGTAGATACCATATTTACCGTAACATATTCAGACAGACAGGCCTGAGAAAACATTGTAGACCAAGATCAAATGCTGCAGAATGCAGGGCCTGATCAGGATCTTCACTATTTTCAACCATCAAAATGGACTTTCTGAATTTTGGACCAGCAAAGTAGGCAATTAAGATGTCAAAAATATTTAGGGTAGTATACAGTATACATATACATGCATTTTAATATGATATAGAGAGCTTAGAACTTTGCACGTTTGTTTGTGTTGAGGTTTTATGGCCCAGTCAACCCATGGGGTCATGTTGAGCGTGGTCAGTTTACCAAACCACCCTTTTACAGGGCAGGCTCAGTCCTCTAAGCAGTTAACCAGTATTGTGCACGTTCTTTTGCCAGAAATGTCAAGTTAGACTGCCCTTTCTTGAATCAGTGGAAGGGAGAAAATGACTGTAGAAAATATTTCATGATCAATCTCCACAAAAGAATGTTGCTAACCCGGTGGGAGTTGAATCCACAGCCTCCTGATCACCAGTTGGATGCATATCTAACAGCCACCGAGGCACTAAAACTTCATATGGAAGTGTAGTGCCAGTCAATAAAATTATGATATAGCTCAACCAGATACCTCAGATTTTCAGCTTGTTCTGAAAGATGTCTATTCTAAGGGAGCAAATTCTTTTCTTTTAGAGTAGACCCACTTTCAGAAGGGTGGCAAAACATTTAGGCAGAGTTAACACCCTTTAACATGCATCCACTCTCCTTAAACTACATTTGAGCCAGCTCACGACAAAATATACAGTAAGACTTGTGCGACCAGTAAAGACTTAGATCAGCCTGCACATTTGCGCAGTCTGATCAGAGTCTTTGCTGATTGCATGAGCCTTCTACAACCTCAGGGCTTTCCAAAGAGGGATGAAAAAGAACCCTTACCATACTGGGTAGATGTACGGGCTGATCTGAATCATTGCTGGTCACACAGGTCTCCTTGCAGGTTTTCTCCTGCGCTGGCTCATTTTCTGATGTTGTGCATCATATTGTATAGGCAAACATCACAGGCTCTGCTGAGGTCTTAACCCTTGTCCTGCTGAACCCGGATACACACTGCCTTTGCAAACAGTGTAGATCCAGATCAGTTGGCTTCTGAAGAAGCCAACTGATCTGGATCTGCACTGTTTGCCATTCAGTATTTGAATTTGTATCAACAATCTGGATCAAATAATCTGATAGGCTGAAAATTAGAAGTGGGCGTGGTATCTTAATTTATTCAGCAGGACAAGGGTTAATGAATGTACAGGCTGAGCTGGTTTATTTAGTAGGAAAATGCTAGTTAACCTGTAGCGGCAAAAAGTTGTCTAAGAGTACTGTGTTTGACCTAATCACTGCACATACCCTATAAGGGCACAGTCAAGCAATATCTTTGTTTTCAGATTATATTCCATGTACTTTTATCTGCTTTATAAAAGTATATGTTGTTGGCACTCATTTGAATTGCCTCAACATGCAATTCAAATGAGTACCAAAAAGAAAATCAGAAAAAGAAAGCACATCATTAGATATGTCCGTCATGAAGTCCACTACTGACCTTTATTTAAAGTGTTCTCTGTATAGGTGGATATTTTACCACAAGTTTTGTCAGTAATTTTGAAAAACCTAAGTGCACAGTGCAGTACTTAGGTTGAATATGGTATATGGAAAATGAGTATGTTCAGATCATCCTGCACAGCAGCATCTCATCAGGGCTTTTGCTGTCCGTGACACATTCTATAGTATCGGAAGGTTGTGTAAATCAATAGCAAAGGCCTTGATCAGACAGGGTATTAGACTGGCTCCAGTCTCTAGTGACAAAATAATTTTTCTTATAATCTGTTTAATAATCCACTAAAATCAAAGTAATATCATGACTATAGCTCCAGTCTCTAGTGACAAAATAATTTTTATTATAATCTGTATAATAATCCACTAAAATCAAAGTAATATCATGACTATAGAGGCTGGTCACTAGTGACCAGCCTTTATAGTCATGATATTTTTTTGGTTTTATCTTAGTGGATTATCAAACAGGATTATGAGAAAAATATTTAGTCACTGGAGACTGGAGCCAGTCTAACTGGGTATCTGCATGTGCTGCTAATCTGGCTCTTTGCTGTCTGTATATGCACCGATAATATATCTTTGCATGGTATATGACTCATTTAACCTTTGGAAATCTCTTGACAAATTAAACAGATGCCCAGTTTGTGACATTTTTCCAGAAAATAGGGTTTGATAATACAGGCACAAGTACTGGTTAACCGCTTAGAGGACTAAACCTGCCCAGGAAAAGTGTGATTAGGTAAATTGACCACTCTCTACATGACCCTAATGGGTTGACTGGGCTGTAAAACCTCAACTCAATCAAAAATACAGGCAAATTATCTTCTGATCTGGGTTGACACTGTTAAATGCTCAGGCCAGTCTGTCTCAATACTTATGGTAAATACAGTATATTGGTTCCAGATAGAGTTTAACCTCTGAGAAGATGAGCAGATTTTTGTTGTTACTAGGAGAGAATGATAGATTACCAAGATGTGAGTGGTTATGACAGGTTGTATAACAATATGTTACCAGGTAACAGAATGAGAAATCTGTAGGCATAACAACTACAAAAATTTTGACATCCTCATAAACAAAACAAGATTTCTTTAGAGTATTTTACATTTTTCTTGTTTAGTCTGGTTTCTTCAGACAATCAAAGCACTGACAGCACTGATGGGTAGATTGTCTCTGAGTGTAGGCTGGGAAAATGGTCCTGAACAGGGACGTACAATTGTTTCATTTAACCCTTGCCTTCCTGTAATTTAAGCAAACAGTGCAGACCTTGATCAGATGCTGCATTCAGCAGCATCTGATCCGTGTCTGTACTGTTTGTCAATGTCCCAAATGTCCCAGTCCAGGCTTTACAGATAACCCTCTGACTGCACAACAACAAGAGTAGCGCGGCTATAAATAACGGTTGCCTGGATTTGGTCGAATATGCAGTTTGATTATATTGGTCAATAATAATCACTTGGACAACTAAAGGTCCTTGTGGAAATTTTGGCATTTGTATACTATGACTCGATTGTAAACCAAAAATTGCCTAGTAACAGTCTAACCCTTTCATAAGCGTTTCTGAAGTGGGCTTTTCCAGTTTTCAATTTGGACATATCCATTGTTGCAAATAGGGGTATCATTTAAAACTCAAAAACGGAATGGCAAACAGTGTAGATTCTGATGAGATGGCTCATAACATACTGTCTTATTTGATCTATACTATTTCAAAAATGGGCCTACCGTATTCGACCTAATTACCGCACAAACTCCTATAAGCGCATAGTCAAGCATTTCCATAGTCTTCAAATTATAGCCAGTGTACTTTTTGTCCACTTCTTTATAAAGGCATATGTTGTGGGTACCCATTTGAATTGCATCAACTTGTCGCTGCAATTCAAATGAGTACCCACAACATATGTTTTAATAAAGAAAATCAGAAAAAAACAAAAAACTCTCATAAACACCAAATAAGGCCTTTGCTGATATTTGTTTTTAAGGGTATCCTTAGTAAGTAGAGTCCTATTTTGAAAAACCTAAGCGCACTGTACAGTAATTAGGTCGAATACGGTAATACCCATCACCAAAAGGTGTATCATGCACTGACCCTTGAAGTACCAATTACAACTGGTGGATGACATTTTGAAATCTTGTTTTATTATTATTCAAAGAAACTAAGGCCATTTCATATCATTATGAATTGTTTGTTTGGGCTTGATATGTCATGTGAATTGTCTGGTCAGACCTTTTTCCAGGATAAATAAGCAGATGATTTGCATGAATTGTCAAAGCCTTTTTTTTTGGGGGGGGGGGGGGGGGGGTGGGGGGGGAGGGGGAGTGGGGAAATAAGAAAACTACCATCAGTTTGTTGCCTGCTAAATTCACCAGAGAATGCTGATTTTTAACCATTCAACCACTCAACCACTCTGTGCAGATTCAGCAGACAACAGACTGATATTTTTCTTATTTTCCCAGAAAATAGGGTTTAACTTTTTATGCCAACAATTTGCATATAATGTCAAACATATTTTCTGAAAAGCAAAAAGAAATCAACAACAACAGAAAAAAAACAACAACAACAAAAAAAAGCAACAACAAATAAACAAACCAAAAAGCCAATAAAAACACAAGAAAAATATTTCAAAATGTCTCGTGCTGAAAGTTTTACCCAGCATGCTAAGCATTAACCCTTGTCATGCTGAATAAATTAAGGTGCCCCACTCACTTCTAATTGTCAGCCAATCAGATTACTTGATCCAGATTGTTAATATAAATTCATATACTCACTGGCAAACAGTGCAGATCCAGATCAGTTGGCTTCTTCAGAGGCCAACTGATCTGGATCTACACTGTTTGCAAAGGCAGGGAATATCTGGGTTCAGCAGGACTATGGTTAACGTACCTTGAGGTAAGGAAGACTGAGGTGCAAAAACAATTCCAGAAAATATTGCAATAAAAGAGCCCCCATGTGGAACTGCTGGCCATTGCTCAGTTATTTATTGTAGAAAACTTCTTGATATAGTTTCTGGTATGTTAGAGAGCTGTCAGTGGTTACTAATGATAGCTCATCATATTGTTAATCTAGGAACTTGCTGATTAACTCAAACCTGTAATAATCAAATAATGTCAGCATATTTGCTTGGGTCATGGCAGAAAGCTGGATATTTGCATACGTTTGCTTAGTCATACATTTTGATCCACTGAGTAGATGATCTTACATTTTCGGACAGATAGGCATATGCAAACAGTACAGACCTAGATCATAGTGCTCCTAGAGGAGCAGTCTGTTTGGGGTCTTCACTGTTTATATCCCATTTACATTTTTGGACACATTTTTGTTATATGAAATTAAAACTGCAACTTTTCTGGGTGTCCCAAATTATAGGAGTTTTACGGTATAAATTTTTGCTTTTCTTTGTCTTCATTTCAGGGGGTATTGGCTCTCTGCTGGTGCAATGGAAATATATACCCAAAACCACCCACCAATCTGGTTTTTTTTTTTTTGTTTGTTTGTTGTTTTTTTTCAAATGAGCATGCTGTCAAAAAGGGGATTTTTGGGACCATTGCGGTTGCATTATTTTGATCATATTGATGCAAAGTCAATGTCCTAGGCTTCATTTATACTGTCAAAATTGTAAATATTGTAACATATATTTGTATCATATATTTGAGGGCCTCATGGAAGATTAGTGTGTTTGCTAAATGTCACCCTTGTTAAATAAAGTCTTTACTTACTTACTTACTCGTAATCAGGGCTCGGAAAAACCGGAAAAATAGGCGGTCTGGACCGAAATTAAAAATTCTGGACCGATTTCAAACACCCCAAAACGCTAATAAATCGGTCCAACATTTCCCAAACCAACCAATTTTCACAAATCAATGATTTCACAAACGGTCTAGTCTTTCCAAACTGACAACGTCCGCGCACCTTTTAAATGCGATATTATGGTTAACTACCATAGGCTCTAAACGGTCATTTGACATGTATATATTGGAGAGACGGCTGAATAACGGCAACCTACCCGCAGCACAAATTAATTACGTCATTATCCAAACATTGTCAAAAAATCAACACTTCACTGACCTTTGTGCGGTAAACAAGAGATTAACACGAATCATCAGTAACGGTAGTCTGATAATTAATCCGTTTGTGTGACACGTGTGAATATACTGAGACTGCAAAACATCCAGGTGCAGTCGGCGTGTCCAAAAGATCAAAGGTCGCTTTACTGAGAGTGATAAAAGAATGCACCGCTTGAACGCACCCGTTTTCTTCCTCTTCTTTTTTGTTTTGATCAACACGATTTGTCGGTCCCAGATTCGATAAATAAATTCCCAAACCGTGTACGTCCTGATCAGATGTCGCATACAACGGCGTCTGATCTGGGTATAATTGATTGCTTTTTTTTTTTTTTTTTTTTTTTGATTGCCGTAACACGCGAGTATAATTCAAGGTAGATTTCACAGTAAAAATAAGTAATGCACCACTTGTGCTAGGCAAGATTGGTCAGTGCTTAAAATTTAAGCAGTCTGATTAAATCTTGAAACACTGAAAACTGCAAAACCGCCCGTGGCGCAGGCCTTTTTTATTAGACCTAATTAGGTCCATGAAAGTCATTTCGTTCCGTCTCTCCTGTTTCCCGCCGTCTTCGCGCTTATACAAGACGGGAATCAGTTGTTTATAAATAGTTTAGGAAAACCCTGCGGAGGTGGAAATAACAACAAAACTGTTTTGTCTTTTTTTTTTTTCTTTCTTTTTACATACCTGACTGTATTTATTGATGACGCCAGCTTTGATCATGCTCGTTGTACCCGGACTTCCGTCATATAACGGAGTTGAGGTGTATTATTTAAAAGGAGTTATAGGACTGCCAATTGTCATTAGTTTTCGTGACAGGTGATATACACATATTTTTTTTTTTTTTGGAAATGGGCTCATTGATGACGTCATCGTCATCGGCTGGACCGATTCAGATTTCAAAATTTCCAGAGCCCTGCTCGTAATGCTTCTGACTGACAGGGTTTTGTGCTTGAATCCAGCTAAGCCACATAATTTTACTGGAGATTGATCATGAGATCATTTCTCCAGTCTTTTCCCCATTCCACTGATTCAAGAAAGGCAGTAATGTCAGTTACTGGTGAAATTCTGTGCACATGTACTGATTATGATTAACCCTTGTCCTGCTGAACCCAGATATGTCCTACCTTTGCAAACAATGTAGATCCAAATCAGTTGGCTTCTGAAGAAGCCAACTGATCTGGATCTGCACTGTTTGCCATTAAGTATGTGAATTTATAGCAACAATCTGGATCAAGTAATCTGATTGACTGAAAATTAGAAGTAGGCGTGACATCTTAATTTATTCAGCAGGACAAGGATTAACTGCTTAGAGAACTAACAGATTCTAAAAGGAATTACCCTTGAGAACAATGAGCACATTCTCAAAACTGAAAACAGCTGATATGAAGTGTCTGGTTTCCTCTGCCCAGTAAAATATGAGTAGATTAACTGACAAGCTAGACAGGACCCTAACAGAGTTGACTGAGCCATAAAACTCTAAATCAAATCAAATCAAATCAAAATGCTGCAGTGGTTCTCAGTGCAGAAAAAAAGTAAAAATTCTTTACAGAATCATAACAGGAAGGTATATGTAAATCAAAATGCAGCATGAAATGAGTTCTTTACATAATTTAACAAAGAGTATTTTACAAAGTGAATACCCACATCACTGTTTGCCACTCATTGAGCAATTTTTAGCTTGCCTGGATAAAGTCCAGGAAGAGCTTTTACACTACCCACACATACATAGGCATCGGCAGCCACACAATGTTAAAGTTTTACTTTAGAGTTTTCAAGACCAAAAGGTTCGGGGGGATATAGCGATTGCCCTGGCGTCCGTCTCTCCAACTGTCTGTCTGTCTGTCCGTCTGTAGACGAAACCTTGTGCGGCCCATAACTCATATACACTTTGAGCTATGTTCATAAAACTGTGTCAGGTTGTAGAGGGCATTGGGTAGGAGTGTCGCGTGCAAGAATGACAACTCTAATTGACTTGGTTCAGGAGTTATCGCCCGTAGTTTCCCAAAAATTAAAATTTTGTGCGGACCATAACTCTGAAACCCTTTAAGATATTTTCATGATACTTTCCCAATATGTAGAGGACATTGAGTAGGCGTGTCGCATACAAGAAAGACAACTCTGGCTGACTCTGTTTTGGAGTTACCTCGCATAGTTGTTAAATCTTGTGTGGCCCATAACTCTAAAACCCTTTTAAGGTAATTTCATGATACTTCACCATTAGGTAGAGGACATAGAGAGGCGTGTCGCGTACAAGAAAGACAAAACTCTAACTGACTGCGTTCTTGAGTTATCTCCCATAGTTATAAAATCTTGTGCAGGCCATAACTCAATACCCCTTTGAGATATTTTCATGATAATTTATCAAGTTGTAGAGGACATTGAGTAGGTGTGTCACATGCAAGAATGACAGCTCTAGCTGACTCTGGTAGTTATCTCCCATAGTTGTTAACTCTTGTGTGGCCCATAACTCTAAAACCCTAAAAGTTATTTTCATGATACTTCACCAATAGGTAGAGGACATTGAGTAGGGGTGTCGCGTACAAGAATGACAACTCTGACTGCATTCTGGAGTTATCTCCCATAGTTATGAAATCTTGTGCAGGCCATAACTCAATAACACTTTAAGATATTATCATGATACTTGATCAAGTTGTAGAGGACATTGAGTAGGTGTGTCACATACAAGAACAACAACTCTAACTAGACTCAATTCTGGAGTTATCTCCCATAGTTGTTAAATCTTGTGCAGGCCATAACTCTTAAACCCTTTGAGATATGTTTATGATACTTCATCAAGTTGTAGAGGACATTGAGTAGGCATGTCATGTACACAAAAGACAAGTCTGACTCCATTTTT